>OX101783.1:40926070-41038570 GCA_944452715.1 Ophion slaviceki
AAACTACTGGTGAAACCTATAGAAACCTATACGTCAATGTACTGCACAGGGTTTTCAGAAGAATTTTCATTTCACAGTGAGTCTCGTTAGCAGCTCAATTGAGATTTTTTTTCTTTCTTTTTTACATTATTCGATATGATAAATTAATTCAGTGATATGTCGACGACAGCAAAGCGAAGACGAGCTAGTTCGAACTACCCTAATGTATTTTGTCATATCCGCGGCGAATATGTTATTTCAAATTTGGAAAAACGATCACAGAATTCGTAAAACGTGATTTTTTCGTGATTGGGGATAGAAATAATGGATCAAGATAAATTGGCGGTAAATCTTGGCTCGTTCAGTGAAGAGCAAGGAGAACGCTTCCACCAAGGCACACAAATCATGGAAGATAGGTATCAGGGAAGATGGGATACACACACCATGACGGCTGATTACGTTTGGAGTTTGATGCATGACAAGCCTCACTCAAGAAAAACACGAAAAGAAGCTTACTCAATGTAAGCAGATCTAATGAAAATTACATTTGTCAATAAAAAAAGGTTTTTAACAAAAAAAAAAATTCCCTTGTTTTAACGTAGAGTATATCAATATCACGGGTTGAGATGGGATCAGTTTAGAGATAAGATTTAGAAAAAAGGTACAGTCTTGCGGCACCAATTCGGCTGTTGGGCTGTGTTATTAACCGTCGTTCGCTAAATTACCTTATTATGGGGTTGAAGTTTGCATCGTTGGAACGGATCGAAGATGCTTTTGAATTTCCCATTTTCATCATTATCTAACGTGATATTTTGCGGATTCAGACTGTGGATGAGAATAAAAAAATGTACGCGTGATTTTCATAGCTCGAATCAACGAAAAAATATTCGGGAAGTTAAGAGATCATCACAGTATAACGGGTCGAAAAATAGCTGATTTTCGATATTTTTTTCGATGGTTGAAATATAGCTAATAAGTCTGATTTTTTATGCCATATCAAAGCACTCATAAAGAACAGAAAATACATTTATAAACGTTTATCTTTTTTTTTACATTTTTTTAACGGTTGAAAATGTCTGCGAAAAAAGGAGTCCTCGCGGTGTACGGTTGTGGCCGTAAATATAATTTAGAACAAAATTTGTAAAAATATTATTAATAAGTATGAAAGCCGCTATCTTACTATGGAGGTTTTTTTTAAATCAAAATTGACAAAATGGCGGTATTTTGAAAAAAAGTATCGAATTTAGCTTATTTTTCGATAGTTTTACGTTTAAAAAAATTTGAAGATTCAAATTTAAAAAAAAGCTTCCACAGCAAGATAAAGAATGGCGTGAAGAGTGTTGTGTGAAAATTTGAGACGGATAGCTTGAAAAATCTTCCTTTGAGAGTGTACACCGTTTTAAAAAACGACATTTCGAGAACAACGCGTTTAAACTTTCGAGTGCGAAACTTTCATATAAATTGTCTACTTGCACTTATGTAAGTTTATGAACAGCATGTTCAGAACCGCCTAAACTATCGAATAATGCAAAAAAAAATCGATTTTTTGAAAATTTTACACTGTGACGATCTCTCAGAAAAAAATATTTTCGATGCATTCCAACAATGCAAACTTCAACGTCAAGAATTATTGCATTAACATTTATAAAGTAATTGCGGAAATATGATTGAAGCCTAAAAGTTATCCAAAATTCAGTCCATTTGTATACACTTATGTGAAGTATTTACATTTTTTCACTAATCTGTATTTTTTTCGTATGCAATCGCATTAAGTAATTACCTTTGACAATTAGTTAACCAAACTGAGACCAGTCGAACGTTAATCCGAGAAACTTTTTCGACCTTCAAAAACGCTGCAGTACTCATACTTAGCGAACGAACTCGCCAGGAACTTCATTCAAACCAAATCGCGTCAATCCAGTTTCATTGAGGTTTAAGGCGAAGCAAAATATGTACTACGTGACATATGAGTGAGAAACAGACAGCTAAAATTTTTGAACGGCGTTTTTTCAGAAACGAGTAATATTAGAGGCAAAAAAAGAAAAACATCAAGCTCTGCTTTAAGGAATTCTTCGAAGCCTGATACTTTGCGTTTCCTCAAAAAACTTAGCCATCTATGAGACAACCCGGTTCGAAAGTTTGTTAGGTTATGTTGACCTTGCACATGCCCTCAAAGTATGTTTCTTTGTTCTCTCATTCAAACGGTAGAATTTCGCTAGATTCAAAATGTTTTTCCCAAGTCCTTTTTTGTGTATTATCGATTTGCAGGCGTCTGGCGAAAAAATCGCGAACCCCGACGAGCACGAATAATAATAGCAGTTTCCCAGTTCTCGGTCGGTATCTGTACCGTCAGTCGGTCAGGCGAGTTTCTTCGGAGACCAACGATCGGTCAGGTTTATGCTCTGCCCCCCGACGGCCGCTTCTTACCACAGGACGGACTTCTCGTGCATCTCTACCGTACCGCCCGACGTCCCTCGGATAAGCTCTCGCCTTATCGTCCGAAGGACAAGTCGCGATCGTTGACCACGCTTTCAGCTCTCCCGGCAATCAGCGAACACGATCTTTTTGTCCGTGGTAATCATAGCGAACGACTGATGCAATTTCGGAACACTCTGGCAAATTTAGTAAGGAATGGGTGAAACTAACTTCGGGTGAATGATGACGAGAGCTCATTGAGGCTCTTTTAAGACGGAATGACACCTCATCGCGGTCGGTATGGTAGAACAATTATAGATTCCCAAAAATCTCTGAGACGACTTTTCAGAACCCGTCGAAACTTTGCCAAACGACGTCAAATAGATAGACGGATAGCTTCCAGCTCCTCAAATTTTCTGAATTTGAGAAAAAAAATGTAGATTGGCTTATCATAAGCCAATCTAGTTTTTTTTTCACAAATTCAGAAAATTTGAGGGGCTGGAAGCTATTCGTCTATCTATTTGACGTCGTTTGGCGAAGTTTCGACGGGATCTGAAGAGCCATTTCAGAGATTTTTGGGAATCTATAATTGTTCTACCATACCGACCGCGATGAGGTGTCATTCCGTCTTAAATTCCGTACGTACGAAATGTCTAACCTCATGTAGGTACATTGCTAAGCACATGGCTCTCCCGTCCGGTCGGTAAAAATCCTACGGCCAAGTTTTCTCCTAAACGGATTACATTTCGGGAAAACGAAGAGAAAGACGTTGTTCATCGTTCAACAAAGAGGAATCAGCTGCTCTTTTTTTCCGGAAAATCAACCGTTTCGGAGAAAACGAAGAGCAAATCAGCTGTCTCTCTTGCACTCATGGCCGCTTGGTCGGTGTGACACATGGCCTCAAGGGATCCCTTTAGGCGACGAAAAAATTTGCTGATTTTCACGATTTTTTTTTAAGGAAATGTTTCTTCACTATTTCTGAGACTTAAGGTATGTTCTCTATCACTGCTTTCTGGTGTTACATGATATTTTTCAGAATTAATCGTTAAAAATGGAGGAGGTATGGCACGGTCTTCTAAACTGCATTTTCAATACTGGCGTGACGTATAGCTCAAAAACTAATCGACGGTTCTGATGAAATTTGGAATAAGTCTTTCTAACCTTATTGTCTAAATCAGGACCTTAGATGTTTTGGAAAATTAAAAAAAACGTATATTTTTTTTGCAGATGTAGCCATTTTTTCGGAAAATTCAATCGTTTTGTTTCGAAGCGTACCAGTTCATCGATTTTCAACATTTCTCACTTTTTTTTGGTTCATATTCTGCGTATGAGTGTTAATGAAAGAAAAATTTTCGTTGGTTATTTGTCTCATTAATTCCGCCGACGCTATGTGTCACGCCACCTGACAAAATTCGCTGCAACCCGTTTAGAAGATCGTGGCATACCACCGCCGTTTTTAAAGATTAATAAATAAATAAGAAATACCACGTAACAGCCAAAAAAATAATCAAACATAATCTAAGTCTCAAAAATGGAGAAGAAATTTTTCCTTTTAAAAAATCATGACAATCAGCAATTTTTTCCCCGCCTATCTCCCCCCTTAAACATATTCTGCACGACAGCAATGAGTCATTGATGAAATGGATATCAGTATGCGCTTTTGTTGTTCACATCTACACTCGTAATAATAAAAGAACGTACCGACAGACGGTATATTTTCATATAGTTTCAGTCTGTAGATTCGTCTTCCAGCGTCAAATTAGTCCAGAATTTCTGAACAATATGAGAAAATTGGCCCGAATGTCAGAATCCTTCAGGAACAAGGAAACAATTGTTTTCATCAAATTTACTAGATGTTTTGAAGTTTTCGGGACGGTGAACGACAACGCCGAAATAACATTATTCCCGGAGCGAAATGAGATACAAAATAGCTGTTCCATTCTAACTCGTCCACGAATTGAAGTGTATGATTGTGCATTGTTACCACGGGCGGAAGTACCCCTTTTCAACTCGGTGAAAGTTGAGCAAGGATTTACCGGATGTTGAAAGTTCAAAGGGTACTTTTCACCGCTCTATTCGGAAAAAAGAAAACAATTTTATTTACGTAGTCGCTTTTGAGGCTTAATCTTACCAATAAGAAAAAAATCCATGGGGTTGAAGTTTGCACCGTTGGGATGCAACGAAAATGAATCATTTTTTATCAATTTTTCCTTTTTTGGCCGAAATAGGCTGTGAAAATAATTCAAACTTTCGTACGATTTTCGATGTTACAATGCAACGAAAATAGATTGTTTTGGATTTAAAAAAAACCGATAATGGGCCGTGAACATCACTCAAATATTTTTACGTATTTTTGTTAGTGATTCATGACCTCAATCAACAAAATAATGGTTTTGGGTAAAGATAAAAATTAAAAAATTAAAAATGAAAAGAATCGCTGCATTCCAATGATGCAAACTTCAACTCCATAAATCCATGGGGTTGACGTTTGCACCGTTGGAATGCAACGAAAATGGGTAATTTTGAATAAATTTTTCTTCTCTTGACTGATATGGGCTGTGAAAATTTTTCAAACGTTCGTACGTATTTTGACAATCGCCACATTTGTTTCAACGAATCGCCAGTTTCGATGCAGATATTATGATGTTGAAGTTTGCATCGTAAGAATGCAACGAAAATTGATTCTCTTAAATAAAAAAAAAATTGCCAATACGGGCCGTGTTATTTACTCAAACATTTTTCTGATTTTCATTAGAGATTTACGACCTCAATCGACAAAATAATGGTTTTGGGTGAATAAAAATAAAAAAATAAAAATGAAGTAAAAAATCGCTGCATTACAATGGTACAAAGTTCAACGTCATAAATCCATGAGGTTGATGTTTCCATTGTTGGAGTGCAACGAAAGTTCTTTTCAATTTCTGATTTTCATTATTATCCAAAATCATATTCTGCAACTTTGTTGTAGATCGCTAAATAAGGACCCTACAAAACGTTTGCGTGATTTTCGTAGCTCGAATCTACCAAAGAAAAATTGGGAAATGAAAAAAAATGCATTGCATTTCAACGATGTGAACCTCAATGTCATAAAAATCCATGGTATTATAGATACCATGGATTTTTATGACGTTGAAAAAGGAAATTACTTCCCGTATAAAATACATTGGATGAGCATCTTTGCGTCATATTTGCGGCCATATGAGACGTTGACGAAAAAAACTTCGTGATAATACACAATGACACAGGACCAAGTGCTCAAAACGAGAATTTTTATTGATATCCGGATGGAAAAAATGTTATATATCGATGTTCTTATAAATGTGAAAATATCAACGGGCTATTTACGGTATTCGGATGATTTTAACATCGAAATTTCCTTCTTACTTGCCAGCCATGAGTTCAAGGCACATCCAGTCATTCGGGCTGGCGTTTAATTAGCATAAAGTGCCGGGAGTATAACTGGTTGTTACCATTGAGGTCCAACATTGTTACAATGACGTTTACGCCACCCTGAGCAGAACTTAGACGGGATGGTTGTTCTCCTTGGGGCCTGTAGCAAAGACAAGTAAGACCGTATACGGGTGCATCGAGACACAAACAAATTATCCCGGAGTAAGAAAACAATACGCCCGAGCAATTAAGGAGAGAGCCCAGACGCCAACTGGATACGAGCAGCTATCACAAGCTGTACAGGCTGTCTCAAATTTGCTGCAGATGCAAAATTTCCTACCTATTCTTAGATTTCTGTTTTTCGTATCGTATGCAAAGTTAACGATTTTTTGTTTGTAAAAGATTTTTCAACAATAATTTTTTTAATCGATATTTTCTGAAGATCGTTAAAAGTATTTATTTTTAGAGTTTTTGGGTCAGAAACAACAAAGCTTGTGCAAAAATGACCTCAAATTTATAGGGTAAATTTGTTTTCTACATGGGGGACAAAGTATTTTTCATTTCTAACATATTCGTTTTATCCGTACGCCTGGCCTTCGTATATATACCGTATAACTAAAAAGAAATCTCGTCGCTTTGGGGTGCAACGTGTATGGAGAGCACGTAGATGTAATTTGAACAGCACGCGGTTCGAGAAAAGTGCAGAAAAATAGCGAAAAACCCCGGGATAGCAGCAGCTGGGTCTGTGTGAGATCGTCAGTTATCTTGAGAGCCCGAAGGAGACGTTTCTCGACGAGACGTTGAGAAACGTCTCACCATCATGTCCGAGAGTTTAACTCTTGAACATGATCCCGTTCGTAATCTCTCGAGTGTTTTTTTCACACCTTTTCATCTCTGTGTACATATTAAAACGTATTTAAATGTAGTCTAATGCAAAACAATCACATTTACAAAAAAAATATAGATTTTTAAGCAATGGGATGAAGTTGGATGCTTTTATCATTTTTTTTCTCACAATATTGTAATTTCAGAAAGTTTACTTTGACCAATCTATGTTAAATTGAACTAAAAGATTTAGGCTCATAGAGACAAAGTATAGAAAGAATTTCATACGAATTTTTAACCTCCCGTGAAGAATTTGCCGGCGCTTTAGATGCGGCCGACGCTTCGTACGATATTCAGCACCAACCACTGATACCCAGTGTTGTTCCCTTATACGGGCCAATGATTTGGCCATGATTCTGCCAGTGCTCATTTGAAGCATGGCAAACCAACGAACACCCAACCTTGGGCCAAATATCGATTACCAACTGTCAGCCAACTATCGGGTCCCAGTGTTGGGCCCGAACATGGGCCAATCGGTTGATCATGGGTTTGCCAGTCTCGAATTGAAGCTCGGCACACCATCGAAGAGCCAACGCTGGGCCAGTACTAATTAATAACCGTCCGCCAATTGTCGGGGCGAGCGCAGGCCCTGAGTCTGAGCCAATCGTTTGACCGTGGTTTTGCCAATGCTTATTTTTAGCATGACAAACTGACGAATTGCCAATCCTGGCCCAACACTGGCTTTGATCGGTATAGTCCATACATATATACAAAAATGCTTTTTTACGTATATTATTATTATATATATTTTATTATTGCTGCATGCAATTTTCTACGTCCTGTCATAATAAAAACTCATAATTACTGTTATCTGAAATTCACTTTTTTAAAAATAAAAATGATTTATACTAAAGTTTTGTGGAGTATTAAAAAAATGCCGAGATATTATGATAGTATTAAGAAACGTCGAGTGTTAAAACGACGACAAAAATTAGAAGATTCTTTACAGCAGGTTAGGATCAGAGGCAACGAAACAAAAAGACAAGTAGATAGTGAAACAAATTTGGAAACATTCCACGAACAAGTGATTGTGCATAACGATGTTAGTGAATCTAATAATTCTTTCGATGAGCAATCATCGGACACAGAAACTGATCGATCGTTGGCTAAGCATTGGGTTTTGACAGCCCTACACTGGACCAAGACTAGCCCGAATATTGCGCCAACAATATGAAGCCGACCTTAGCCCTACTATGGGCCGGTGATCACGCCAACCGTCAACCAATGATCGTGATCTCTTTAGCCCAATGTTGGGCCAATACCCGGCCAACTGTTAGGATTTCCGGTAAGCCTACTTTGGCCAACCGTACATCCCAGCGTTGGGCCGAAGAGATCACTCCTACCGTGGCGCAACACTGAACCGGTAGTGCTGCCGTTCATCGGCCAATGGTAGAATGTGATTAGCGTGACGCTGGCTCGAGGTTGGGTCGGTTGCGTCATTCTTCACGGGCTGGGTTTTGTAAAAAATATTATATGGCTTGTGGTAACTAATGTTCGCGACGTTTACGAAGTTTGTCTAGGGTAAACCGACCAGTAAATGGACGAATAACGGCAGTGTAGGATTCAGATGGACTGTGAAATGAAAATATTATGAAAACTTATTTTTTAAATACTGTAGGTAGAAAAATATTTTGTTCTGATAATAGAAAAAAATATTGGAAGTAATGGCAACCAATAATATTGGAGAAATTGATAAATAAGTAGCAAAGTGACTAAACCGTCAGTCAATGGACGAAATTACGATAACTAGACCGCCAGTAAATGGGAGTATAGTGTGGATGAACGCCGTAAAGAATAATGATGTATTATTAATTTTTATTCAATAATAGATTTGGACATCACTGTGTTGCACCAAAATGATAATATTCTTATACATATGAGTATTATATTTGTCATTATGATTTCGAAGAAAATACTCAAATTTTTTTTGCATCTTAACGTGGCATTCTCAATGAACCACTAAAGTTATATTTCGACAGAGAAGGGGAAAATAAAATTTGGTCAAAATGTTGTCATTTTGACAAAATTATTATATTCCAAATTAAAATTAAATATAACTTTAGTGGTTTTTTTTTAACCATGAAAATGATTTTATGACAACATTTAATGAAATGCACATTGTCATCTCTTAACAGTGATTGATTTTGCAATTTTCAGCAGATAAGCTAAATTGTCTCCTCTGCCTTGAGAATTATCAAAACAGAGATCATCTGTCCATTCACTGGAAAGAAGTTAGAATACAGCACCAGTGAATAAACATGTCTAATTCTAACCTATTATTATGAATTTATTTATAAATTTTGAAAAAAATTAAATATTGATTCTATCTTAAATAAGGGAGATAACACTTACCCTCAAAACTCATAAAAACTATTGTTTTCGCGTTTAGAACACCTACTATGCACAGCCGTATGGTAACTAAGTTGTGCGGTGGGCAAGTATCATAAACTAGGAAAATTCCGTCTAGCATCGAAATCTGATGTTAAACTGAGAAATCGATTTCAACCCTTCGACTGCACACTTCCGCCACGAACCACTGACTGCGTGTGGGGTCGATCTGACCCCAGACATTTTTCAGATAAATGTATTTCGGTGAGTATGTATTTTTTCGGAGACTTTTTTTGTAGTCAATGATCCTTATTTTATGGCTCAAAATTCAATTTTTAAGAAAAACAAAAATTAAGTACTGAAACATTCGTTCGAAGTGGGAGATGCGTTGAAAAATCGTCACGATTGCTGAGAGAAGAAATGGGGTCAAAACGACCGAGTGTGTAGTGGAAGGGTTAACAGAACGATTTTTTTTTGCTATATTATAGTAACGCGATTTTTTATCAACAATTCATATTCATTACTTATTTACAAGCATTTATTTAACTTGACTTGGTGTGAGATGCAAAACGGCAAATCGATATTTCACCCATTTCCCGATTACGTAGAGTTCTGAAATTTTGCAAACATGCATCTAGGAGGTGACAGTGTGTGATTCAACTTAAAAAAATAAAAAACGAAATAAATTTAAAAAATTGCTGGACTTTCTGTACGATGCAAAACGGCAAATCGATATTTCACCCACTTCCCGACTACTTAGAGTTCTGAAATTTTGCAAACATGCATTTAAGAGGTGACAATGCATGATTCAACTTAAAAAAACGACTTTCCATGGGATGCAAAACAGAAAATCGATATTTCCCCCACTTTCCGACTACTTAGAGCTCGGAAATTTTGCAAACATTCATCTAAGAGGTAACAATACATGGAAAGTGCATGAAAACATATGAATTGGCTCTAAGTGCTCTCTGATCGCATAATCCTTAAAAGAGTCTAATAGGTAAAATAGGTTAAAAGGTAAGGTCCAATTAGGTGGTGAGCCTACATCGATGGTAGATACCACCTATCACAGTTCTCCAGGATTTCGTCTGACAATCAACCAATAATAATACCGGTTCGTTTGGAAGAATTAATCGCACTTAAAAAAAAATTCAGAGCTCTAGCAAAATGAATTAAAGACTAAAAAGTAGAAAATAATTTATTTATAAACATTTTTTAACAAATTTTTATTCAATGTACTAAAAAGTAGAAGATATTTTTTTACTGTCACCTATAAGTGACCATGCATAAAAGCTTGGGGCGCTCA
Source organism: Ophion slaviceki (assembly GCA_944452715.1). Classification (NCBI taxonomy): domain Eukaryota; kingdom Metazoa; phylum Arthropoda; class Insecta; order Hymenoptera; family Ichneumonidae; genus Ophion; species Ophion slaviceki. Next base: position 40,936,374 of record OX101783.1, read on the forward strand.
AAACTTAGACATATAATATTTAATTTACACAAATCTGTTAACATTAACTGTGTTGAATTTTCTGAAAAAAAAAACAACCTGAGGTTTCTTAAAGGGAGGGTAGGGTTTCAGCGTGAAAAAAAAAACACTTTTTTGCGATTTTTTTTCATCTATATGGATAGAGTAAATTTATTGAAACCTTTTGTACATTGTTAAGTGCCATTTCAAGAACATTCCGTGAAATTTGTACGCGAAAATATCCACAAACAAGCCGGTGCCGCGTTTTTCTCGAAACCACTTTTTCAAAGTCCGTGTTCACTGCCATTTGAAAACTACATGACCGATTTATTTCAAATTTGGTACACACTTCTACATATAAAATACCTCCCCCCAACGGATAGTTTGGGATTTTTTTTTACATTGAGGGGGTTATCCACCCCCAAAATGGCGGAATCTTTCGTGAAAAATAGCACTTTTCACTTTACATGACCACCAAAAATTTTGGAACGAAAAAAAAAATATATCGAAAACCGTTGGGGGGGAGGATTTGATGATATTTTGACTCAAATTTAATGGTACTTGATTTCAGATAATTTCGAGCTGAGATACAGTAAACACTGCAAATCGTGTTTTTCCAAAGGCGTTCTTGGAAAAGCTTTGTCACCGGCTTGTTTGTGGATATTTTCGCGTACAAATTGCACGGAATGGTCTTGAAATGACGCTTAACAATGTACAAAAGGTTTCAATACATTTACTGTATCCATATAGATGAAAAAAATCGCAAAAAAGTGTTTTTTTTCACGCTGAAACCCCTACCCTCCCCTTAAGACCTCAGGCCACTCTAGAGGCCGAAAAAATAGGCTTCTTGGCGATTTTTTTTTTCAGAAAAACTACAAAATTAATCGAGATTACAAAAAAGGGTGTTTATTATACATATCAGTGACTGTATACAATAATTCTTTTGAAGCGATTAATTTCAAAATGGCGGCTGTGCAGCGTTTATCTCAAAACTGCATTTTTTAAGTTGGCCGGAAACATAACTCAGACAATTTTCAACCGATTCACTTGAAATGTTGAATATATTTTGAAAAATACATTGTCTATGGAAGTACGTAGGATTTTTTTATATTGCATAGTTCATTTGTTATTAACGATTTTTTAGGTAAATTTTTGAAAAGTGAAAAATTTGCCTAAAAAATTGATATATTCAACAGATATATTCAAACAGATATATTCAACATTTCAAGCGAATCGGTTGAAAGTTGTCTGAGTTATGTTTCCGGCCAACTTAAAAAATGCAGTTTTGAGATAAACGCTGCACAGCCGCCATTTTGAAATTAATCGCTTCAAAAAAATTATTGTATACAGTCACTGATATGTATGATAAACACCCTTTTTTATAATCTCGATTTATTTTTTAGTTTTTCTGAGAAAAAAAATCCCCAATACGTCTATTTTTTCTCTAGAGTGGCCTAACCCCTTAAATAAAAATCCTGAAACTCAGTATAATAATTTCTCTAATTACTATTGTGCCAAATTAAATACAGTGAATGAAACTGAATTGATCAAATTTATTAAACATCTAAAATATTGAGTGCTACAAGCTTTTATTTATAGTCACATAAAGGTGACTTGGCAAACAAAAATTGTTTTTTACTTTTTAGTATATTAAATAAAAGCTTGTTTAAAAAAAATTAATATAAATCAGCTTTCGTCCATTCATTGGTCCCCGTCCATTCACTGGTCGGTTTACCCGATATGCTGCGTGGCAACTAATTTTCACATCGGCGCATAGTTATTTATTGAAAAATAATGCATGATTCACAAAGAACTGCTATGTCAACATAATATCATTAGCGAAAAGTTACTTCGTAGAAAATGTACAATATTCCTCTATCGAAATTTCGCTACGTTCCTTTCCTCAAATTTTACCACGCGTCAACGTAAATTTAATCAAGGTACACATTATTAACGGTAGTAATTTTCGCATTCGCCCTTGCATGAGTTTCGATAGGAAGCAAATTGACAATGTTACGTTGTGGAAAGAAACTCATTACGGTATTGGATAGTCCATTGTCGGAGCTCGGCATGTATTTTATTCCGTTTTGGAGTAAAAATTCAGGCGGAAAGCTAATTAATTCAATGCTAGTCATAGCAAAATCCGTGATGGGATAGGTTTCATTATACTGAAATGACAATATTACTTCGTGCTCCTGTAAAAAGTCTGCATTATTTTTTTTTACTTTTTACAACTATTGTACTAACATTGAGAATAGGATATCACGCTGCCACGAAAACATGTTTTCCCATGAAATTTTCCCCGTGTAAAATATCGCGATAATTGTTCACGTAAAGCTCACTTTTTTATACATACGTATAATCCGTTGTTTCCATTCAATTCAAGGCGTAGGTAACGACAAAAACTGCCTTAATTGGACTCATGGGATTTTAAAATATGACGGAACAGCTTTTACCATAATGAAACGGGGATTTTTTTTACCGTAGCTTGAAGACAAACATTCAATTAAATATCGTAGCAACCATTATCATGTGCTGAGGTCCACGGTTTTAATTAAAAACTCGTATAAAAAAATTCCGGCCGCAAAATAAAACCCGAGGACGGACATCAATGGAAACGATATTGACGAAGTTCCTCTACGTTCGAAGTAAATGTGGGAAAGAAATTTTTCCGCTAGTTCCATCAGTTACATCAAACTTGATTTCAGATAAAAAATCTACGTAGCAGACTCTCGTGAAGCTTCTGTAAAGAGACGAGAATGTGTAGTCTCGTGCGTCATAATTATAACAAAAATATTGAAAATAACCTTATTTTGAGCACGTACGTCTGCTGCGTTGATTAAAAACTGTTATAATGAGACATTGCGTATTTTTTTAACAACGAATTAATGAGATTTCATCGGACTCCTTCAATGTGAAAATGAAAAAAAGGACCGGAGAATTAAAAATCGAGAGTCCAAGGTGTATAGGTATATGCAGCGGCTATGGCTCAAATGACTCGAGAGTCGAGGGGTTTCGATCGTGTATGCCAAAGAGCCCGTAAACCGCATTCTCCAGGCGCAATATACATTATAACGGCGCATATCTAAATAAATGATAGCCCGTGGGTAAACTCGGAGTCTCCGCGATCATTCTTTTCTTCTGGGAGGAGCTTTGAGCTCTGCTCAACTGGGTCGCGTAAATTCTATTTAGTATGGTCACGCTTCGTTATCTCGAGGCTGGTGCGTCCGCGCGATGAAATCGCCCTGTGATTTAAATCTCGACGAAATGTCCTCCGGTGCCGGTGAACATCCACCCAAATACGAAAAACGTGTACGAATACGGAAGAAAAATCAGGGCGGAGAAGCGAAAACCAAACAACAACAAAAATCATTTTTTTTAAGTATTTTCCGCTTTGCACTAGTTCTTCTTTCACGCCCTTATAATTATTCTGTTATTTCGACTCAACTGTTTCGTAAATTCATCCAAAACCGGCCTGAAAACGTAAACCTAAAAATGTGGAGTTATCCAGATGGTTGACACGTGTGGAGTTCAAAAAAGATCCTCTTAAGACCTTATACAGGGTGTATGGGACATGGACCGACACAATTTTTGGAGGAAACGGGGGGGGGGGGGTCATTTACTACTTTTTTTTTACCCGGAGACCCTATGTCCTAACTATCACGGTAATTGAGATATGATTTTCCAGTTTTTTTTTAATTACCTGAAATTTCACCTTTAAATCGTCATAACTTTTTGTTTGTTGTAATAGCAGAAAATAAATTTTGTTTTATTCTGCAATGTATGTTTATTATAAATAAAACATTATTTAATACAATTGGTTTCAAGAAAATTACTCCTGAGCTTCCAAAGTCTTAAAAACGCGTAAATGTGAGAAAAATGTCAACTTCTAAATTCATTATAAAAAAAAACTTAAAGCTATTTTTAACTCAGCTTTGTTTTTGAAGTTCTCTAGTTTATACCCTTTCCAACGGTATGGTACATATCATAGAAATCATTCATTATGTGGTCAAAATAAAGAGAATAAGTTTTTTTACATAATGTATTTAGGAGTTGAAATTTGTCATACATTCACACTTTTTAAGACTGGAAGCTCAAGAATCATTTTCTTCAAACCAATTGTATCAAATAATGATTTATTTATAATAAATCATGCATTGCAGAATATAACAAAACTTATTCCGTGCTATTCCAACCACAGATTAAAAAATTATGACGATTTAAAGGCAAAATTTCGGGTAATTAAAAAAACGAAAACAAATCATATCTCAATTACCGTGACACTTGGGACATAGGGTCTAAGGGTGAAAAATTAGCAAATGACCCCCCCCCCCCCCAATCCTCCCCAAGAAATGTGTCGGTCCATGTGCCAAACACCCTGTCTATCTTTGGGTGGTCGGAAATCAAGGTTTTTTTGGGATTTTTTTGTAAAATACTAATCAAGCAATTAAAATTAGGTTTCGAGGGTTTTGCTTACATATCCGTAGGTACTAAGATCAATTTTTTTGTCCAAAAAAATTACAAAATGACGGCCCGGTGGCCGGTAAAAAGAGAACGCCTTTTTGAGGCCCCCGACCGGTGGACTCATTGGAGATACGCATAAGTAGCTAGAATAAAATATAATTTTTTTTGTAATCTACATGAGTTTTGCTAGTGAAATACACACGATTATTAAAAAATATTGATTTTTACAAATACCGCACCAATTTGAAAACCGTCGCATTTTCGACTAAAAAAAACGGCCTCAATTTTTGTATCAAAACTGTAATTGCTGATCGACCATGAAAATCGTGTGTACTTCGCTGGAACATCTATCTGAGAAGCTACAGTTAAAATTTTAAGTCAATCGGTTGAAAATTGAAGGAGCTACGAGTCCGCCCGATTTTGAAAACATGATTTCAAAAAAAGCGCGTTTCAAGTTTTAAAACCATTTTTCTTCGGACCATATAATTCTTGGGATGTTGCTACATAATTTGAGGCAACACAAAAAAACGATAAATTTGTTGTTTCAGAGCTGTATAGGCCCTTAAGGATCTTTTTCGAGAATTTCTAAATTCTCGAAAAGGATCCTTAAGGGCCTATATAGCCTATAGGAAGACGATAAGGGGGCAGCCACGGAATAGCGGGAAATCATTAACAAATTCCAGACTCTGCTGGTGCCTCGTTTATCCAACAACAATGATCGTGCGACAGTGATTAGATTAACGATGCACTTGGCCATGTGGTATGACAAGTTACTGGAATCGTAATCCTGGTATCGCCAATTCGCATACGCTCTTGGCACGATGATCGATTAACGATGTATACGTATATACGAGGATATTGACGACTGACCGGCAGTTCCATTTATGCGTATTCCGGGATACAAGTAGCGCTAGTTTCGACATTACGAGCTAAAATGCCCCTCCGAGGAATCCTCAAGACTGGACTTCCGTCGAGACGAGAGACGCCGGTACTAATCTCATCGTCCATTGCCACCCAACGAAAGGACGTTATCGAAATGTTCCGGGTGTTTGACTCATCAAACGGGGAGGCTTTGTGCGTGAACAGCCAACGACCCTATCGTCATCAACATCCTCATGGCGTATTATATGTTTACGAGGGAGAATTGTCTGACCCAAGCTCGACTCGTTCTACTGTCGTCGAACCCACCAACGCAACGCTAAGCGACCCTGTTATGGTCACCTGCTTTTCCTCTCTTTCTCTCTCGGTTTCTCCGTCTTAACATGATCTTGAAGTTTGCATCGTTGTAACGCAACGGAAATTCTTTTTTTTTCTATATTTTTCTTATCACCCACAATATTCTGTTGAAAATTTGGGGTGCAGAAATTAGAAAAAGTTCTGTAGTGTTTCAGTCATTCTAGTAGCTCAAAACTGCCAACAAAATGGATGATAACGAGGTAACGATTACAAAAACAAATATCCATTGCATTTTCGTTGCTTATCCGATATCTACAGCTGCCTTGTCTGCTGAAGATTCTGGCCGAGTCCATCGTCACGAGGAATTGCTTTGTAAGGTCCTGACAATGAGGTTCAGCCATCGACAACATCATTAGCTGTTGCGCGTCCGCTAAGCTATTTTGCGCAGCCCAGGCAGGTTTTCCATTGACTCGGTAAGTGGATGACGGTTCAACGCATTTGTTAGCCATTTGCCTACGATTAGGTGGGTGATGTCTCGTTGTAGGTTGATAGGATAGTCCAGTAAAAGAGACGAAAACCCAGCACTTTTTAGCGTAGAATATGAATTTTTAACTAAAGGTAGATGGTTGCGTACTAAAAGTAACCCCAATAAAATGTCGCCTCTCAACTCGCCCCAACTCTAAGAAATAGGGGTTGAAAACTTAAAAATCGCCGTATCTCGATAATTAATAGCCCGATCGAAAAAATTTTCAAACACAAATTGCTTGGAATAATAAAATACGTCTAAAGTTATCTGACGTCCAGTCCCTTATCTTTGAAAATAGCGGTACAAAAACACGAGAGCACCACTGACCCAGACAAGCACGCAGCGATATGTCTACTCCATTCGCACACGCATCACCCCGAAATTTCGAATCGTTTTTGTGCCGCTATTTTCAAAGATAAAGGTTTGGACGTCAGATAACTTTAATTATCGAGATACGGCGATTTTTAAGTTTTCAACCCCTATTTTTAGGGTTGGGGCGAGTTGAGGGGCAAAATTTCATTGAGGTTACTTTCAGTATGCAACCATCTACCTTCAGTCAAAAATTCATATTTTACGTTAAAGAGTGCTGGGTTTTCGTCTCTTTTACTGGACTAGGCCATGCTTGAGACGTCTTCTTTGATAGCTCCTTCATTGTGAGTCTGTATCATTGTTATTAATGATATTATGTAGCTTTATCTCTAATCACTAGATCAGGTCTATGGATAGTTGCTGTTCACTCGAGCCCAAGGCCGATCAGTACTGTCCACTGCAGCAGCAGCTTCCACAAGCTTAACTAGGAACATCTCCTCCGAAGCTTTCCTACTACGTTAGCTATAGAAAAGCAGGGCAGGAAGATAAAGAGCGAAAGATACCGGAGTGTGCTTTTCCAGGCAAATCTGACTCTCATTGTGTGTGTGTGTGTGTGTGTGTGTGTGTGTGTGTGAGAGAGAGAGAGAGAGAGAGAGGCTCGCTATTTTTATATTTGAAGCAAAAACTATTTGAATCTGTAGAATTGAACGTCGACAATGAACCGATCTATATATCTCTCATGATCATGTTGACCTTTCCAGGCTTTCAGCGCTTGAATCTCGCAAAAACCTATTACAATGAAACGTCTTTCCACCGTCTTGGCGCCAATACTGACAATGTCTGGCCCAAGGCCGACCGTCGCTACTCGTTAACCGCATCACTTCAGTCTACGGATAGGACTGAATCGCGTCCGGGAATTTCTCACCCACCCTCTCTCTCTCTCTCTCTCCCTCTCTCTCTCTCTATTCAGTTCGCCGTTTCGCCATCACCTGAATAAACACAGGATAAACGGACACCAGGTCCCCGGCGTATACAAACGCGTTCTAGTCCAATTAAGGGGTATCGTGACAAACTTTCACGGGCTCATCGAAATTTTACCCAGCGGCGAAACAGGTAATGAAATTTCCCTATTTCATTGCATGTGCGTATATACGAATAATTCCTCGATGGCGAATATAATTCGAGTGAGCATACGTACACGTAGGTGCATAATAAATTTGTGCAGAAGCATCGGAAGGTTTGGAGAGACGGGAAGGTTAGTGAATCCTGAGAGGTGCATGTGCGGGGTCCTCGAAGTGTCTGGTTACGAAACCGGAAGTCGTCGCTCGGACGATATTTTCATAGCCTTATATAATCCATGGAAGGATAAAACGGGTTTCTATCGCGGTTATTCCACTGCTACTGCCACCGCTATCAGAAGATAAGCTCTCTCCATCCCTCGCTGACACTCTTCTCCTCTGACTTTTTTCTTCCTTCTTTTCTGATTCCTCGAATCCCTTTTATCCAACGTTTCGGATGCGAGTCCGGGATATCTTCCGATATCTCTCTCTCTCTCTCTCTCTCTCTCTCTCTCTCTCTCTCTCTCTCTCTCTCTCTCGTTTTCTCTTCTCCGCGTCTTCGACTATTTCGGTCGCAGCAGAATATTGAAGTTTTCGGTCAGTGCTCCATTTTAACTATATCCTCGCGACCTCTCGAGTATGCGCCTCATGCTCCTTATATTCGCCGAGTATATCTGTACGGGCTTATTGTAGCAGAGGTATGTGGGTATAGTTCACTGGGACGGGAAGAGATGGGGTGCTCGAGTATGCTGACTCTCGAGAAGGCCACCGCCTCCTGCGGCGAATAGAAAAAGGAATAACGCGGAAGGAGAAACGTGGCAAGCACGAGTGGAGATCGAGAGAAACGTGAAAAAGCCGAAGAAAAGATCCTGCAGCCGTTTTTTTTCGCCCCTCTTCTCCTTAGGTTTGCTCTTTTCTTCCTCAAGGTGAATGAAAATCGTAACCATCGGACGCAATGTCCTAGCGGATCGGTGACTCGAGTTCTTAAGATGAAATAAAAATCGCGAGAGAAGGAGTAACGACGTGAGAGATGGAGAAAAGACGGTTGTCATCGTGAAACAGCGGAAGAGACATCGAACGTAATGGCGAAGCGAGAGGGCGAGTAGCATGGTCTCCACTCAAATCAAAACCAACGACGATGAAGACACTGTTCAAATGGAACAGCGGAAAAATTGTATTGGAGAATGGACAAAAAAGTATACGGGGACGGGCGAGTACTCGAACCTTTTTTTTGCGTCACGATTGAACATTCGAACTGGCTTCCAGGCTGGAATTAAGCTGATTGTTCTGATCGATCGATAGAGTAGGGATTGAGTATGAAGAATAAGAACCATGGCGAATCCACGTTCGTTTGTTTGCTTGTGAGCCGTATCAATTAAGACAAAAAGTCAATTAGAAAATCAACACTCGAAGTCGATAAGAATTCGCGCTTGGATGAAAAAAAAAATCGAAAAAAAAAACAAAAAAGAAAACGCCATTGCATTGTCCCACGCTTGAAAAAAATCCAATGATTATCGGAACCCTCCGTCTAAATGAGAAAGCACGTGGAATGAATAATGAAGCCAAAATCGTGTGATTTAAATTCGCAGGATAAGCCCCGGTTTACGACCCGATGAAACGCGTCCCCACGAACTGTAGCATCGCTAAACTCGTACATCGAACCACAGAAGAAGTAGAATCAAGATAAATCAAAGTGAATACTCGGTTTTCCATCGTGGATGCGCAATATTTGGTCTCTATTAAAAATGGAAAGCATCTTCATGGCCACCTGTAGTAAAGAAGGAATAGAAAGTAACAGATATAACCTCGTCCTGAAAACGAGCATGGACAACATCAATGAAAGAAAAGTGAAAACAAAAAGAAGCCTTTCTGGCTCTCTAATTAGGCGGTCGATCGAACGAGACCGAAAATATTGCCTGTTGTTCATAGTCAACGCAATGAAAAGAAGTTCCCGTGCAAGGCGTCCCCAGACAGAGTTGGACCGTCAAAGTTTGAAATTGTAAAAAGATCTGCGGGGAGATTTTCACAAACACGGATGACGTACAATACCCGCCCAAGTCGTTTTTCCAGTCTGTCTCTCTCTCTCACTCACTGTGTGTGTGTGTGTGTGTGTGTGTGTGTGTGTTTGTGTGTGTGTGTGTACGTGAGCGTGTGTGCGTGTGCGTGCGTGTATGTGTATGTGTGTGTGTGCATGTGTGTGTGTGTGTGTTTGTGTTCGTGTGGGTGTGTGTTTGTTCGCGCGCGCGCGTGTGTGTGTGTGTGTGTGTGTGTGTGTGTGTGTGTGTGTGTGTGTGCGCGCGCGCGTGGTGTGTGTGTGTTTATGCGTGTGCGTGCGCGGATGTGTGTGTGTGTGTGTGTGTGTGTGTGTGTGTGTGTGTGTGTGTGTGTACGTGTGCGTGTGTGCGTGTGCGTGCGTGTATGTGTATGTGTGTGTGTGTGCATGTGTGTGTGTGTGTGTGTGTGTGTGCGTGGTGTGTGTGTGTGTGTTTATGCGTGTGCGTGCGCGGGTGTGTGTGTGTGTGTGTGTGTGTGGTGGGTGGGTGTGTTTATGCGTGTGCGTGCGCGGGTGTGTGTGTGTGTGTGTGTGTGTGTGTGTGTGTGTGTGTGTGTGTGTGTGTGTGAGAGAGAGAGAGAGAGAGAGAGAGAGAGAGAGAGAATTTATATACTTTTTGCAAAGACGATCGATGCTGTATTGTTTTTGGTATCTACAAACCTTCCTCTTTAAAAACTACAAAGGATTTTTTTTATATATTTTGAAAAAAAAATCATGATCTTTTTCATGCAAGTACGTATTTTTCAACCCACTTTGAACGAATGATTTGCACTTAGCATTTGTGTTTCTTAAAACATACATTTTAGGCCATCAAATAAGGATCATTGACTACAAAAAACGTCTCTACAAAAAAATGCATATTTACCGAAATACAACGATCTGAAAAACGTCTGGGGTCCGATCGACCCCGTATGCAGTCAGAGTTTCATGGCGAAAGTGTGCAGTGGAAGGGTTAATGTTAACGCCCAAAGTTATTTTCAACCACAATATATAAGAGATGATTTATAAAGTGAGACAACTTTACAATTTACATTGCTAAAATTAATATTAGTAACATTTAAAGTTAACGCCTAAAGTTATTTTTAACAAGAATATATAGAAGATGATTTATAAAGTGAGACGACTTTATAGGTCTTAACCTATGAAGTGTGTTGCTAAAATTAATGCTAGTAATATTTAATGTTAACGCCCAAAGTTAAAGGTATACCTCACGCGAGGTTAACATAAAATAAAATTCGTTTTTTCTCGCTAAAAATTAGGCTTTTTAAAGCCATGTTCCGTATTTTCAACATTTCTTTTACTGTGCCTAGTTCCAGCATATATAGACGAACACGCACCCACACTCAATAGCTCACGCGTATAGTGGATAGGAGCGAACTACAACCGCCCTCAACGCGTGTACTTGAAGGGGCCGAGGAAGAGGAACTACGAGTGGCTGAAAGGTTTACCCCTGCTTCGAGGCAATTCTACTATTCGCCGTGCACTCAGCGGTTCACGAAGGCTCATTGTCGAAGCATTCGACGAAGCACATAGAGTTTCGTCGAGATCCGAATGCAAATGAGCTGAGCTTCCTATCGGTCCGACATATCCGGAAACGGAGGAAGTCTCGATGCATCGAGTGTAGACGCGATGTACCAACCAAAGGCACACCAGGGAATGCATACAGTCGCTGTACTGCCAGGGTCAACACGTCGCGCGTGGGTGACATGAGCGAACGGAACGGTTGAAGAGGTATTTTCAGATATCGATATGTCGGACAAAAGGACGGCTTGAATGTTTCGGTAAGTTTCGGTATATCGTTTTCGGGGAGAAAAAAATAGATGTAGAAAATTTGGCATAGTTTCTGTGCTTAATTGTCGCCAATGACAGCAGTCGACACTAGATCGAAGGTTTAAGGGAAGACACCATTTTAGCTGCCCTTTTTCGACCGTTTTTTTCGGATTTTTTTAAAGAAAGGAATAAAATACACGTTCAAAAGAAATTTTAGACTTTCTTACAAAGAAAAGTTGCAAGGGCGATCTCTTTGATTTCGATGAAATTTGGCATGCTTGTAGAATGGGTAAAAACAAGCGACACGTATTTTTTTATATCTGCGGAACCCGATTTTTACGGGGTAAAACGCACCCTCGAAAATAGGGGTGTTTTTCGTTTTTCGTCGATGACGTTATCGTTCTCATCCCCAATGTATAGTACACGAAAAAATAAACATTGTTGCAATTTAAAATTTTTTCATATCTCGTAGTGTCAAAATGTTATCGACGAAAAACACCGCAATTTTCGGGGGTGTGTTTCAACCCTTAAAAATCGGGTTCCGTAGATATAACAAAAATACGTGTCGCCTATTTTTACCCATTCTATAAGCATGCCAAAATTTTATCGCAATTGGAGAGGTCGACCTCGCAATCTTTCCTTGTAAAAAAAAATATATTTGTCAAAATAATAGAAAGTGGCGGTGCACGAGGCGCTGTAGCACTAGTAAATATTTTCGTTAATTATATTAATTTTAGCAGTCACGTACAGGGGGAAATTTAACAATAATGAAACAAAATTAGGGACGAGTTTTTTCAAAAGTCCGTTTTTTCGACCATCACTTTTATATAAAAAGTGATTTTTTTACAATTTGCAACCAATCGAATAAAGTGAGCGTACTTGACTGTTAAAGCAATATAAGAAGTTACAGTTAAAATTTCAAGCCGATTGTACGAAAATTGTTCGAGTTCGGCTGCGTGCCGATTTCAAAATATGGTTTTGAGAAAAAACGTGTTTGAAGTCAACGGTTTCATAGACGCTACAGCTGAACAAGTTCTTTTTCGTGATCTAATGCCACCTGTTTGTAGAAAATAAAACTATTTTCAGTCGGTAACTTTTTCCCCAAAGATTACAAGAAGCTTATAACAATCGAGAACTGCGCATACCGGCATGCCGTCGCCGAAGGCGCTTTTCAGCACTCGCAGATTCCCCTCAAAAATAGCTCGCAAACCACTTTAAAACTTTCTTTCAGCTATAAACGAATATGCATCTCATTTTTGAAGGTTCAACGGATTTTTTTAAAGTGTTTCCAAAAAAAACGATTTTTTGAAAAAATGTCCGCGGTGTCCTCCCTTAAGGGATAACACCACTCCAGGATGGTGTTATCCCTTATCGTGCAGGCATCACAGATTAAAGGTAAACAAAAATTTCTCTCGTATGGTGCAGTCATCGCAGATTAAAGGTAAACAGAAAATTTCAAGGATTTAAATGCTCGTACAACATCAAACGCGTTTTTCTCGAAACCACTTTTTTCAAACTGGAAGGACGGATTACTCGAACTCCTTTGCATGGATCGATTTGAAATTTTGATAGCAGGTTCACAATTACATTCTCTATGGAAGTACGTAGCCGTTTTTTGATTAAATGTAAACTTTTTTTATAAACAATTTACTGCTTATTTTTTGGGAAAATAATCGATTCATTTCGTTTAAAGTGCGCCATTTTTTCAAAATTTGATTAAAGCAAATCCCTACGTAGTCCCATTGCTGATAATATACAGATTGTAATTTTTTTTTCGTTTTTGTTCCAGGTCTTATGCTTTACGAGAAAACCGTCCACCCGTGAAGCTATTTGTAAAGAACACGTTTTTCAAGATAGGCTCTGTCGCCGCCATTTTGTATGAAAATTATAATAACATTTTTTTCAAATACTTTAATATGTATGTGTTAAATAAACCATCTCAAAAGAAATCCTATTCGGTTTTCATACTCCCAAAATAAATTGTCAAAGTTAAACCTTATTTTCTGCCTAAGGCCTGATCTAAGGTGATTCGATGAAAATTGATGAAGTTGTAAGCCTCGGAAGTGTACCCTCCGTGCGCAACAGGCACAGGTACTCGGTGACGACGTTGAAGTTTGCATAGTGCGAATGCAACGAAAGTCAGTTCTTCTTATGTTAGTTGCTCAAAAGTTTTTTTGGCCGAGTTAGACCGCGAAAATCATTGAAACGTTTTTGCGTATTCTCATTAGAGATCCACGACCGTAATTTGCAAAAAAAGGTTTTGGATAATGATGAAAATAAGGGAATAAAAAATGGAGAACATGAATCGTTGCATTTCAACCATGCAAACTTCAACATCAAGACCTGGTGTTCCTTCTTCGTTAAGGGGTTACCCCCACTTGCCATTTTGAAAAAATCGATTTTTTTTATTGCATTTTTTTGAAGTCTAAGTATAAGAATAGCTGACTCTATGTAAGTTTACAAAAAAATATTTTCTTCGTGTAAACTGAAATTGAAACTTTAAACGCGTTTTTCTCAAAATGGCATTTCTGAAGTCGGTGATCAAGATTACTCGAACACTAATGAACCGATCTTCTTGAAATTTTGCAGGCTTATTTAATACATAAAAATGTAGTCTTTAATCGTTCGATTTTTTTCGTTAAAATCGAACCATTAACTTTGACTGTCCGCCATTTTGTGAAAAATGAATATTTTTTAAAATCCTTCGATTAAAGACTAGTTTATACTTATATTTGACTAAATCCATCCGCATTTTTTTTTCAGATGATCCACTTCGCCGCAATGTTGGTCACCGCAAACCGTGTATATAAAAACATTATTTCATTGACGGCCATTTGCCACTAAACAATGTAATATTTTTCAATAAAAAAATTACTAAAAGTTCTTCAAGATGTGTTCTTTAAGATGGTATATTGATCGATTAAAAAAGTTTTGTAGTTTTCTTTAAAAAAATTCATGAAAAAGGCCTTTTTTGCGCTACAAGTGGGGGTAACGCCTTAAATGACCAGCTCGCCACATATCTACCAGACCACACTGCTCTGTCTCAAAATGTTTCGGATGCAATCAAAACCATTTGTGAGGATCTCGATCGAAAATTATGATTAGGAAGGGCTCCTGGCGAATTTAATTGAAACAGCAACGAGACCTATAATCCAATGACTTGGAGAATAGGTCCGACAATTATTCCTAGTGGAGCGAACACAGTGGAAATTGCTGCACATGTTTCCGACTCCATCTTCAATAGGTTGTAGGACACCATTACCAATATATAAAGCCATGGTAATATACAGTAGTACAAACCCCCACGAATGGGTTGTCACACAAGTCTCTGTTCGTACCATGACGACCGCCGATAGCAGCTTTGGAAGGAGAAGTGCTTTGGAAGCTCCATCAAATACGAATAGCATCCTTTATTAAAATTAATTAATTCATCGAACTGCAAACTCTTCTCTCAATGTCAATCGCATTTGTACCAAAACAGAATTTTTCAAATCGATGATCGCGAATTCTCGAGAATCAATTTTTTTCCAATTTTATAGACTTCCCGAGCAGAAATATTGTCAGTCTGGCCTGACATTTGATCCAGGCTTGATCACGCTGTAGCACGGAGGCCTTATTTACGGTGTGCCTCTAGTTGCCTGATCCGGCCAGGTTCAGGCGAAATTCTCCTGATCAGACTACCTTCAGGCGATGGTGAGGCAACTGGACTTGGTTCAATTCGCCTGATCCAGCTAGGTTCAAGCAATCATCAAGGAACTGAATCTATATACAGTTCGGCGCCTTTTACACGCCTAACCCCTTATCAAACACACATGTGAGCGATCGAAAGGAAGTTTGTTTTTTCCCAAAAATGTTCGCAGTTTTTTACTCACTATTTTTTTATTTTTCAATTTTTCATCTTGAGTCTAGGTCAACTTATACGCAATATTGTACAAAGTAAAAATATGTTTGATTTTTTTGCTTCAGATCACCTGTTCGGGACTTGGGACTTCCGCAAGCGCAGAATGTCATCGCCCGCGCACCGACATACGTGGCTCCTCCCACTCCCACCATGATGTTTTGTCAAACTTTAAAAAATATTTTGATGTTCAATAAAGACCGTTTAGTCAACATACCAAATATCAACATTCTATATTTAATACTTTTGGCATAAAAAATTGGTGAAAAATCGAACATTTTTTGGCCCAATAAGGCAGAACCTTCCCTCAAATATGCCGCGCAAATTCACGTCATTGGATACGTGGAACGATGCGGTGTTGCCATATGTCTTCTTATTAAAGGGGACAAATGTTTTTTACGGAAAATTATTCTGTCTAAATTTCAATGCTGACTGTGCAGTGTTAAAAGTTGCAATTTTAAAACCCATTATCTCCCAATCTAAATAGTCGACTGTTCTGAAATTTCACTCAAACATGTAAAATTATATGAACGATGTCTGGTTAAAATTTGAACAAAATCTATAGAAATCAAGCGCGCGCGCTCGGACTTCCTTAAGGTCTTAGGCCACAGTAACGGGTATAAAATCATGTGCGCATTTAACAATGTTTTTCGTAGGAAAAAGTGATTCACTCATAAAATTAATTACACGTCAGAACAAATACAGAAAATATTATTATTTTTTTTTTTTCGATATACAAAATGGCCGACTACTCAAAACTTCTCGAAACCACTTTTTTCCAATTGGCGTGACAAATAACTTCAACAATTTTCACTCGATTTACTTCAAATTTAAAAGTTATGTTCCTAATTGCATTCCGCAAAGAAGTACGTGCGGAATTTCTGATTAATCGAAAACTTTTTATTTTATGAGCAGTTCATGAGCAGTTATAATGAAATTTTTCACTGAAAATTTATTTATTAAGTTCAAATACCTACAACTTTCGTATAAAATAATATTTTTTAAATTCCGTACGTACTTCTCTAGGTATTCTAATGTAGATTGACGAGAATTTTTGTGTTTCGTTCTAGGTAAAAAATTATGGATGCTAAAAGTCACGCCGCGGAGCACCTAAAAGAAAGAAAATATTAGTATTCGGCCATTTTGTACATCGAAAAAGAAATAAATATTTTCTAATAGCTTGATATTCATACTAAATAGATGTGTAATTAATTTTATGAGTGAATCACTTTTTCACACGAAAAAAATTGTTACATTCGCACATGATTTTATACCCGTTACTGTGGCCTAAGGCCTTAAATCGTTCAAGACACATTATGTCAATTCTTGCAAATAGACGTGTCTAATACGCTTGTCTGTATAAGCAGCTACGTTGATGCAAGTAGAAGTGCCGAAATATAAGTACATAGGTTCAGCGGGTCGAAGTACTTGTCGACGCTGCGAGTATAATCGCGAGCTCGGCTTGGACCAAGCGAAAAAAAATGTGAATCTATGCACCGGAGCGACCTACACGCAAAGAAGATACGAAAAAGGTGAAAATATACAGCATGCACTATGCTCGAATACGGAGTGGAGCATATACTTGTACTCATTTTTTTTATCTGCATGCTGTGCGCATATTCGAACAAGGAGTGTGGCTGAAAGGGAGACGGATGAAAAACAGATTGTGGAAAATTAATT
The DNA here is from genome assembly GCA_944452715.1 of Ophion slaviceki. Lineage (NCBI taxonomy): Eukaryota > Metazoa > Arthropoda > Insecta > Hymenoptera > Ichneumonidae > Ophion > Ophion slaviceki. The sequence goes on from OX101783.1 coordinate 40,953,305, forward strand.
TTGCCGAAACCGTCTCTGAAATGCAGACGAGGAAAGAATTCCGGGAAATGCATTGCACAATTAATGATTGCTGGGAAAACAAATATGTTATCCAGAATGGAACACATTGCTCATTGTTGATTATTAGGGGTGTGCGGGTACTCGATTAACTCGGGCACACATTTTGGGTACTCGTAAACGACTCGGAGATCCGTATCTATTATTTATATTTATATTTATTCTTTATCTTGGTGTATCGATCAAATAATGGGAGAACACGAAAACTCGAAGAACGCGATTAAATGAATAAATGATAATACTGTAAAAATCTTTTTTCGTTTCACTTTTCTATTCTGTGTGTGTGTGTACGTGCGTACGTGAGTGTGCGTGTGTGTGTCTGTTAGGGCGGAGTGAAAAATGGTCAATTTTAGCGAATCGTATCGTAATAGCGAGGGAAAGTTGCGTTTTAGCATCACTAAAAAGTGTTCGAAAGCAAAAAATTTACAATAAATATCTTCTGCTCCAGCAAACGCCTCAAAGTTTTGAATTTCTTACCGTGGGTTTTAAATGGAGAAAAAAACCCAAAAAGACCAAGGTTCAGCGCCTTGCGTTTCTTCGAAGCGAGAAGAATGTAGCTTCCATTTGACGTTTTAAAATTGAAAATATCTTGATTAGTTTCAGAGATATAAGCGTTTGAAGAACAAGTTTTTTCTGGGAAAAAATTTTAAAATGACAAAAAATTAAATTAAGAAAAATGAATAGGCGAAATTACCAGTTAGCACTAGAAAGAATTAGTGAAAATTCGACGAAGAATCTTGCTTTTATTCAGTTTTTCTATATTCAAATATCTCGTTATTTCCTGGAATGCGAGTGTCTTAAAAGAAGTTTGCTGGAAAAAATTGTAAATATACACATAACAAAAATACTAAAATTATTAAATTAATTGTTTGTATTTCTTATGAACTCCAACCTATCGGCGAAGGGTAGAGAACATCAAGCTGGAGCCTGTTTCGTCCGTTTTGGTACATTTTCGTGGCGCTATTTGCTATGAAACGAAATTGGAAATTTTGTTCCGGCAACACGGCTTATCGAGTACCCGATATGAGACGAGTACTCGAAAAACTCGGGTACTCGATAAAATTCGAGTATACCCGTCCGATCACAGGTATCCGAAAAATTCGGGTACTCGATCCGAATCATAGTCCAATTACCCGACCCGACCCAACCCGACCAATTCTGCTACCCGCACACCCCTATTGATTATTATTCCATATGCTTTTACACCCCTTAAAAAATAAGGGACGACGTTACGAAGGTGAATGTAGGTGCAAGCGGCAACGCGTTTTTCTCAGAACTACGTTCTTCCAAACGCTCTAAATAATAATGAGGTTGAAGTTTGCATCCTTGGAATGTATCGAAAATTAATACATTTGAATTCCTTTAATTTTCTTTACCAGACTTTGCTTACTAAAATTCTTCAACCATTTTAGAAGATATGTACATGTTTAGCGATCTGGAATGTAATCTGTATAAAAAGATCTGCTATAATAATGACAATATGAAAAATAGGATGAAAAAAAAACGTTCGTTACGTTTCAACTATGCAAACATCAACATCATAAATAATAACTTGAATAGTTTAAAACATTTTCCAATGCAGTTTTTTCAACCATTGGAAATAGGCCCTTTATAGTCTGTCGAGCCATATTTTTTTTCTATTTTTTGCCTAGGACCTTTTTGTAAACATTCAATACGCGCAATTTGTTACAAAGATGTTTTTACTTCTAAAGGTCATACCTTTTTTGGTAAAAATTAAGAAATCTGATGGTACAGACTAATAGTCTGTACCATCAGATTTCTTAATTTTTGACAAGATATGTTTAAAATTTTTTTAACCCATCAACCCAAAGGATAGTCGTTTTCACTACGTACATGAATAGGTATAATTTATTGTAAAGTAAATCATTTTTCATGTACCCAAAGTACTGAGAAATAATTTATCATAAGCATATATGCACATTTCTAAGGCTTTAAAAAAATTTAACGTTTTTGAAAAAATTGCGGAAAAACACAAATTTAGCTAGATTGAAATTGGTCCTAGTCGGGGTAATACAGGATCTCAAAATGGAGCATTTTTTTATTTCTCGCAAAACAGGATTACACAGGCTCTTATTCGATGCAAAATCGTTTGTTGGTTAAACATTTCAGGTTAAGGATCACGAGTTTAGGTTCGATCGAGTTCTACTTCGAAGTTCGTAATCAGCGGGAAATTCCGCAACTTACAGTTTTCGGCCCGGCTGGAGGAATGTAAATTGTCAATAAACAATGTTTTCGACTAGCAAATATTGTTTCGAAAAAAGTAGATAGTAGAAGACTGGAATATGTCCCTGATTCACAATTTGATTGTCGCTGAATAAATAGGCAATGGCTATTCAATTTACGAATTTCCAAAAGGGTGAGAAAGCACGTTCGTACACTTCCTATATCTTGATTTTCACAAAAAATATTTGGAAAGTGGTTTCAATAATCTCTGAAATTGGTCCAATCCGTCGAGATTGTGTGTAACGAAAATTCGTTCCTTATGATGAAAAAGATTCATTGAAAAAAAAAAACGTACGCCATGTACGTTTTTCTTACTTTTATTTCAACCGTTGCCAAATCGCGTACGAAAAGTTGAACCCTGCCTAACTCTATGCACGTGATATTAACTAATTTAGACTCGTGTCAAGAGATTTCTCATCCTTTCAAATAGTTATTAATCACATTGCAAACAAATGAGTTGTTTTTACACACTTTAGGCGTATAAATGGCTGTAGACACTTATTACACGTTTTAACGTTTGTGAAAAATAACGGTATAAAAATAACACCGATAGATGCGTTCAAAAAACACACTTACGTGTGTTATTTTTTACACACGTTAAAACGTGTAAAAAGTGTCTACAGCCATTTACACACTCAAAGTGTATAAAAAGAACACACTTATTTTTGCAGTACTGTGTATACATCGGATGCGTCGGAATAATAAATTCAATAACAAAAGCTTTTTATCGTCAAAATATATGCATTTATTGAAATGAACTCAACAGTACTTATATATTACTCTGTAGTATGTATGAGAGGTGTCACTGCTTTTCTTGTCTTCGCATAGGCTAGATTCTCATACAATCCCGTGCGGAAATTGAGTTGGGGCTGTGATCGGGCCCCAACAATATTCCCCTAACTTTATTCGGGCCCTAATCTGGAAGCCACATGAGGGCCGTTAGCGGCCGGTCACACTTTGTCAACAAGGGCCCTCAAAGGCGCAACGACCGGGGCCTTATAAGTTGCCTCAATGGCGCCTCATCAAAACCATTTTTTAGCACCCTGAAAATGCCTCAACGGCGCCTCGTCATAACCATTTCAGCGCCATAAAATATCCGTATCAGTGGATATACGTGTATGTTAAATGCGCCAGGGTATATCTGTATTTGTTTTTATGTAATTGTTCATGTGCATAGGTGTGGGCGTGAGTACATGTGTATGTATGTGTGCGCGCGTAGAAATGTGATTGCGTATTTGCATGTGAGCCTTTATGACAAACTGCCATGACAAAATTAATACAAAAAATAATCCATTCTAAGGAATGGATGTGTAGTAGAAATAAAAAAAAATATATGGGTCTACTGAATCACTAGAATCTATTTCCATTGAGGGAAAGATCTGGAAAACAAAGACCAATTTATTTACTTATCCTACACAGTCAGATAAAGTTTATGAATGGGAAATATCAGCGAAGTCTTCAGAAGAAATAATTTTCCCTATGATGAGTATTGAGCGGAAATGAGTTGCTATAAACATGTCGAGAAAACCAGTTGGGGCTGTTCACACTTATGCGCTAGCATTACTCCATGTCAGAGTGAAACCATGAGTAATTGTTTGTATCTATGTAAAAGGTTTCCTCAATTTAAGAAATAAATACTGTCTGATGTTTGTCTGCATATTTGTGTTCGTGGTTGATTTTTTATTTGCTAATGCCCTTACGCTTTTTCCCAATTTGCGTTCGATAATATTATTCGATCGATGTATAATCGAATTGAATAATTGAAATACCATCAACCATGTAGCCTAAGCTAGTTATACTGGTTTATCGCTATAATAGTCAGATCTATAGTCCTAGGAATCCATAGGAGTCCATAGGAATAGTCCTTTTGTGGAAATCCCTACAGGTCTATCCCCATAATGGCCAAGTCGGGGCCTATTGTGGAAATCCCTACAAGTTTATCCCGACAGTGGCCAAGTCTGGGCCCATTGTGGAAATCCCTACTAGGGAAAGCACTAGGAAAGCCCTGAAAGGCCCTTATTTTTATTAAGGATGCCCTATGAGTTTTCCGCACGGGAACTTCACGATGACAGCCGCTTTTTGCTTGTCGGTGATGGCATCGGAACAAAAATACGTCGCTAAAGATTGAATGCAGCTATCGAGGTTTTGAAAAATAGATTTCAATTTCAGGTTCTTCCACGTGACAAGCTCAAAAATGATCTATAAATGAAACAAAAAGTTGAGACCAAATATGGTCTTCAAATAACCGATTAATCAATCGATGTCAAATCAGCTAATGAGTTTCACGTGATGCTGTAACCAAGGTGATTTTCAAGACATATGATCAATAACTCGCAATTAACACGCTTAAGCTGTGTTGCTTTTTTCCGTGTTATTTGTGCTCGTGTGTTGCTATCAACGTGTGTAGTTCAGTATAATGTATGTCCAAATATGCGTCTTGTAGATTGATTTTACACACTTTATGTGTGTTCGAATAAGCGTGTTATTGATGGGCACAGCTACGAAGGTGTGTAATAATTTAATGCGTAAAAATTGCACACTCACGTGTGTAATTTTGACGCATTACGTGTGTAGGGGGGGTGTCCACTTTTAAAATAAAAAAAAAATCGATTTTTTTACTGCTTTCGAACGTACATACATTCAGAAATATTATGTCAACATTCTTCGAAACGACGTTTTCAAAATCTAGCTCCATCGTATCTCTAAAACCAATAAACCGATTCCCTTGAAATTTGAACCACATATTGTAAACATGATTCGCAACAAGATGACCCTCGATGGTTTTAAAATTTTGATTTTTACTCTTTTTTTGCGAAAAACTGCGATAAAAACGCGTTTTTTAATACTTTTTTCGTTTATCATCTGCCAGTTTTTTTGTTTTGATAAAACTTTATATCTGAGGGTCATTTTGTAGCTGGTGTTATACTGATCCTAATGGACTTTGATTTTTTTGTTTCAGACAAGCCGTTGCCGAGTTGTGATGGAACTACCTAGCCCACCTATTTTTGAGGCGTTACGTTAAACTACAATTTTCGTACTTCAAAATGAATAAAAATGAATTTAAACATTTTTTTATGTATCTCAAGACTTTATTTATCAAGCCCAACAACTTTTATATTCATATCTTTGACAAAATCCTCAAAAAAAATCGCAAAAATAGCCTTTTTTCGTGGCTCCAAAGTGGACTGGCCCCTTAATTGTAACGCATTACGTGTTACCAAATGCATAAGTGTGCAGAATCAACATGGCATTTATGTTGTGTTACTTCTACATACTTTAAACACACGTCAAACACGCCTAGTTTTTGCAGTGCATCTTCACATGGGTCTCATGATTGAATTTACGCACAATGTCCATTCTCGACCAGCACGACGCTGCGGGCATTCTTGAAAAGAATCTTGCAAGCTAGTCCAGGTCATCCTAGAATGTGCGGAATCGAAAAATCCGCGTTTCTAACTGAGCGCGGAAATGCTCGACATTTCCACTTTAGCCATCACTTGAATTGGATTCTATAAATGGGAAGTTCGCGAGCAATGCGCATAGAGAACCCGCTTTCGAATGTGTCCGGAAATGTCGAGAAGGCGCTTGCCGGTAGAATTCTGAAAAAATGTACAGCTGAAAGGTGCCTTTGAACGTCAATAAGAGGCGGCGCAGCATCCGGGAAAATCGTTTTCGCCTTTCGCCCAGCCCTTCAGTGCGCTTTAGTCAGGCAGTTTGTATTTTTCCCCCGAGGCTAGTTATTTTTATCGAACGTGGTCTTTTTTTCGTCGTCGCGTCAATACGAACCCATGACTCTTCCATTGACGATCAATCGTTTCATCCTGAGCAATCTTTACATCATTTACCACCACCAACTTCATCGAACTATTTGCCACCCTCAGGAATGTCGAGCAAAGTATTTTATCATGTTTTTCGCACGTATATTTTGCAGAGATTTGAAAGGACAATTGTTTGACGAAATGCCAATCAAAATCTACATTGGCGTTTTTTTTTATCAGGCGAACAGTCTCTCCCATTTCAATTCTCTCCATTCAACTTATCTACGTGGATTTGATCAGCCCCTTAAACTCCTCGATCTCGCCTATTTCTGTTCGAATGGCACTGTAGGAACCGGAGAGAGGATTTTCGCTAAAGCAATTTTCGCCAAACGCGCGAGGAAACATCGTCGAAACGAAGGGTAAATTATATACGTATTGCAGACGACGGATAAATGGTACAGGAACAAGTGTGTAAAGAGCACACACCCACAACCAAACATATATGTTTATGTGAGTGCAAATATGTACATAGGAGATGAACTCAGTCATACAAGACTATACACACACAGGGAAAGTGCTTTTCTACATAAAAAGGTTGGTGCAAATTTAGTCCACAATGTCATACTTCCGGTAAATACTCATTCCAAAGAATACAAATATCCCGTAAATGAGAAACTCACACATTGCTTTCTCGCCATTTTATTTTGTTGACAATGTTTTGCCGGTGAACAAGCCGTTTTTTTTTGCGATCGTAGATTTCTCACGGGGAAAGTTTTGTGAGAGAAATAACATGACAAGGACGCAATGTGCGAGTTCCGCATTTGCACGATGTCTTTCCTTAAGCATCCGTAACGTCCTGTTTGATAAAGGAGAACGCGCCATTTCTAATGTTGGGTAATTTTTTACGTAAAGTTTTGGACAATATCGAAGTTTTGCGGGGCCGGGTTGAAATTCCGAACTTTAGATGCTCCGACGGTTTAAAATTTCGAATTTTAATATTTCGAATTTCAAGATGGGGCCGGATTGAAATTCCGAATTTTGAATGATCAGAACGCTCAAAACTCCGAAAGAATACTACCCTGAAAGATAAAAAATCCGAAAAAATTTAACACAAAAGACCAAAACTCCGAAAATCTAAACACCGTCAACCCCCATAGAAATTTATGTACGCAAAAATATATTGCAAATTTATTTTATTAATAATTGTAATATATGTGAAATGTATGCCATATATTGAAAATATATGTTGCACATATGTGCCAAATTCTAATTTTCGTAACGTTTTTATATATGAGATGTATATATGCGTGGTATTACTATATATCAATGTATGATATATCAATTATATATGTAGCATTTACCCTGCATATATACCACATATATTTGCATATATGTTGCATACACACTGCGTACATACCACATATATACTGCATAAATGGTACATATATGCCACATATATACAGATATGCGTAGCATATAGTGTTTATATGTAATAGCGTACTTTACCTGTAAGTTAAGTATTTGTAAGTTTAAGTTTTAAGTTTTATTAAGTTTAACTGTAATATTGTTTATACACAGCATATATTTTTTGTCAGGAATATGTATCAAAAATGTATGCGTCATATATGACGCATACATTTTTGATATATTTTTCTGACAAAAAAATAGATTGAAAATATATCGAAAATATATGCGTCGTATATGCCTCATATATACATCATATATAGTGTTTATACGTAGCATAAATGTTTTGGTCAGAAAAATATATCGAAAATATATGGGTCATATATTTGGTGCATATATACTGAATATATACGTATTATTCTATTTTTCGTCAGTATATATGCGACCGATAAATATATATATGTAGCATATATTTTCTGCATATATTTTACATACATAATTTCCATGGGGGAACATAATTCGGCTATGGAAGTTTCTGAAGTTTCGAATTTTTTTTTAAATTAAGAAGGGATTTTGCATCAATTTTGAAATTTGTCGAGACAATGTTATACGTTCTACATCATTTAAATCAACTGTGTAGACTTTTGCTGGCATGATCTTGACATAGGGGCCAGGTTGAAATTCCGTACTTTGAACGCGCCGACGGTTTAAAATTTCTAATTTTAATGTTCCGAGATTACAAGGTTTCGTCGAGATCGTGCCAGCGAAAGTCTACACAGTTGACTGTAAATGATGCAGAACGTGTAACATTGTCTGGCAAATTTCAAAATTGACGTAAAATCACTTCTTAATTTAATAGATTAAGAAAATCTGAAACGAAAACTGGAAAAAATTCTTGAAATAATTTGTCGATTTATTGAAAATTTTGAAACTTTAAAAACTTCCATAGCCGAATTCTTTTGACGGTGTTCAGATTTTCGGAGTTTTGGTCTTTCGTGTAAAATTCTTTCGGAATTTTGATCTTTCGGGATGGTATTCTTTCGGAGTTTCGAGCGTTCTGATCATTGAAAGTTCGGAATTTCAACCCAGCCCCGTTCAGTTTTTCGGAGTTTTGGTCTTTCGGGTAAAATTCTTTCGGAGTTTTGATCTTTCGGGGTAGTATTCTTTCGGAGTTTTGAGCGTTCTGATTATTCAAAGTTCAGAATTTCAACCCGGCCCCAAGTTTGCGTCGTTGGAATGCAACAAAAGTTCTTTCTTAATTTTTATTTCTTCATATACTTCATACTCCAAAAGCTGGCCCTGCAAATTTGAGCTGCAGATTTTTGATGAGGATTCTCAAAAAACGTTTAAGGCGTTATACGCAGTTGCGAGGTCGAAAAAAGTTGTTTTTTCACGAATTTTTTTTCTGGAAAAGCATTTCATTTGGGCAAAACGAAAAGTATTAGGCAGTGTAGTGGCATCTTTTAGCTTTAGATTGGCATTTTTTATTTTCAAAAATATTCATTAACATTGCTTCTGTAGGAAGTCTCCTGGAGGTCCCCGAAAAAACAGTGTCCGTCGGTGAGCAAAGTATCTCCGGTTTGGATGATCTAAAATGAAAAAAAAACTGAAAAAACTAAAATGAAATGATCGAAGGAATAGTCGAAATTTTAATTTTTTACAAAATGGTGGCTCCGGAAAGAAACAATTTCGATTTTCGACCAAATTTTTTTCGTTAAATCGTTGAAAAAATATAGAAATAATTATCGGAAATCTTATTCCTTCGATCAATATCTGAAGAATATATCTGACAAGGTTGTGTTAAAATTGCAGACCGATCGGTTGAGCCGTTTTTGAGAAATCGTGCTCACCGACTTTGAAAACACCCTTTTTGAGAAAAACGCGTTTGAAGTTTCAACAGTCAACTTTGTAGCGCTCCGAGCGTCCTTACAAATATGTGTGTGTGTCCGAAAATATTCGCTGGATCGATTTGAAATTTTCGGGAATATATTCACATATTTGTACATTCCGAAAATGCAATTAAAAAAAATCGATTTTTTGAAATTTCTAACTGCGTATAACCCGTTAAGCCATTTTCATAGTCCAAATTTCGTTGGACGAAACTTTCGTTGCGTTCCACGGATGCAAACTTCAATATCATAATTTAAGGTTATGTTGATGTTTGCAAAGTTGCGATGCAACGTTTTTTTTTTTCAATTCACAATTCCTGATCATCAACTGGTTGATTTATGGGTTTGGTGTACAAAAAACATGTATCGATCACGTACGAGTCCCGGAACTCACCCTTAGGAGGGGGTGAAACGTCGAAAAAATTGTATCTACCGATGCACGTAGATCACACATTTACTTTTTGTATACCTATTGACACCAGGGAGCTCAAAAAACTAGCCTAATTTTTTTTACGATTTCTAGTCTCGGAATCCACCCTTCAAGGGGGTGAAAAAACGACACAATTGTATTCACCGATGTACGTAGATCACACATTTACATTCTCGATATTTAAATTTTTAAAAAGCTTAACAAACTAGTCTAATCAAATTCAGCCGATTTTCGCGTCCCGGAAGTATATTCGAAACATAAAAACCGTTGTGCTGCTCGATCTCTTTACCAATTTTTTGTTCAACGCGATTGCAACCATTCTTCAGTAGTAATTCGAGTACGTACGTTTCTTCAGCTGTGAAAACCAGATTGTTCGGGAAATGAACATTTTCCAATTTTCATACTGCCAGAAATTCCGCGCGTAGGGATTTTTCTTTACCGGTGAACACGTTAAATGCTGAAATTGATATTAACATCTAGAAAAACAGTAGTGACATTGAGAATAAACAGTACGCGATACGACTTCAGTGAAACAAGGACGAAAAACGTTTCAGCTTAATTAACGAACCTGACGACACGACGGCAAGAAAACTTTTTCGATCAAGTAAATCGAACTTGGTCGTATATAGTACGGGGGCGAAGGGAACCTGGGCGAACCCGTAACGCCGATTCATCTCGACGTAAACTCTGAAAATGTAAATACATAACAGTAAATATACTCGAGATACCGTGAATACGAAGCACGACGGATCTGAATTTACCGCATGATCCAAATTTCCAACAACTTCACCTCACACACTGCGAGCGTGCACTGTGTAAAATTACGTCCACGTATATGTATACAGGGTGTCCCTCTTATGTCTGCCACCCGAAATAACTCGGCAATTATCGACGTCACAAAAAAAATATTCCAGACAAAATTTGTACGGTGTAAAGGGGCCATCAAATGCGACCATTTCTTTTTATTTCGCCGGAGGCGCTGACTGCTTTTTTAAATCAAATGCAACATTTTTTTTCAACCATCTTGTTGAGCACCTCAAGCCGCATTAAAACATTAGGGGGTCAAAGTCGTCGAAGGTCATTCAAGGTCACCTATTAAAATGAAATACAAATCTAAATTTCTCGGATCACTACCAAATATTTGGTAGTGATCCGAGATATTTAGATCTGTATTTCATTTTAATAGGTGACCTTCAATGACCTTCTAAAGAGGTCCTAAATTCTAAATTCCAAATGACCTTCTAAAGAGGACGAATGACCTTCTAAAGGTAATCTAAATTTCTCGGACCACTACCAAATAGTTGGTAGTGATTCGAGATATTTAGATTTGTATAATCGATACTGACCTTGAACGACCTTGAACGACCTTGAACGACTTTGACCCTCTAATGTTTTTTATGCGGCTTAATGTGCTCCACAAGATGGTTGAAAAAATGTACCATTCCATTTAAAAAAAGTGGAGGTGATCTTCACTGTGCGTCAGCGCCTCCGCCGAATGGAAAAATAATTGGTCGCATTTGATGGCCCCCGTCACACCGTACAACTTTTGTCTGGAACATTTTTTTGTGACGTCGATAATTACCGAGTTATTTCGGGTGGCAGAGATAAGAGGGACACCCTGTTTACTTGTGTGTGTGTGTGTGTGTCTGTGGCGAATCGAATTACTTATATAGGTAAGCAGAGTCAAGGAGCACCGCAATTCGAGGGTCGTGGCAGAGTTTTGAAACACACTTGCCAGCGTTTCGAGACAAGAAACGCAGCCGTGCACTTCCAATAAAGGATCGCGGGTGATTTGGCGAAAGCGTTTCGGCCCACTTCCGGAAATGGGAATCCGTAGAGTAGCGAGGACAAGAAAAAGAGAGCGAGAGATAGGTAGACGAATGAGTCGAGCTACAGTATGAGAGCTTAATCGAATCGATTCGTGCCAAGCTCCGTCTCTCGTCTCCCGCTCCAACGGTCGTTTTTACTGACCCTCGCGTTTTTTCCCAAATATTTGCCACTCCTCCTCTCCCTATCTTTATCTCCGTATCTCTCTATCTCCCGCTCTCATGTCCAATCTCCTCCTGATAATAAATTACTCCCTGTCCTCCAGCCGTGTGAAATACGATAATGACATTAAAATTATAGTTTTCGTGGAAGACAAGTAAACATCGTTGTGTTTCCTGGCAAGATCATAATACCGGACTTTACTCCTGTCGTTGTCGATTTTTATTATATTTATTTGCTAGCAAAAGAGTTCGATCGATCAGTTGAACTTGTGTAGATGTGATGCCAAGAAACTCATGACGTTTCGTTGCGAACGTCACGTTTTGGTAGCTCTCAGTTCTCATATATTTTCACCTGCGACCATTATCTTAGAAGGGGCCAGATGTGATGATTCCCAACATTACATAGGTCTATCACAACATCCATTATCTGATACGAGCCAATATTTCCTGTTCGATTTTTTATGAGGTAACCAAGGTAAGCAATTAACGTCCAAGAACGAATGCTGAAAATCGGATTCGCCATTTTTCTTCTTCTTTAGATAATTATTTGTTTACTGAATACGCAGCAATATCAGTCGTTAACAAATAAAATTTCTTTACCTCCAACTGATGTATGATGACATTATGTTTTTTGTTTAAGGTATTTCTCTCGCGAACCCGAATATTTAACAATGAACCGATTTTCGTCTACAATGAAGCAACAATACATCCCGGTATACTGGAAAATTTGCACGTCAAGTTACCGAACTTTTAACAAAACATTACAAATTTTTTAATCGTTCAAATTATACAGCACTTTATGGAGATTACATTCTGGCCACATTTCTATCCAATAATCTATATACTAAGTAACTCTAGATGACCGATATAAACTGCTTTACGCATGTGAAGAATTTTGAAGACTACGTAACAACGATGAAAACATTAATGACTAAAATTAGAAAAACATGACTACCAGAAGAATCTTCGTAGCCACGACTATTCAGAGGAAATGATACAAATGTCTGTATCTACTAAATTTATGCGACATTTATATTCCAGTTTATGGTTGGGTATAATAATTGATTGTGGCTTATTTTTATCAAGCGCCACTGTCATTTACTAATTATTCAGAAGGGCCCTGCTCATGCCCCCACAAAACACGGCCCTCTGCAAAAGAAAAACCTCAATTTTATCATTTTTTCTCTTAATTTATTAGGAGTACAACTTTGCAGTGACCATTTTACTTAGAGAGCCACTGCGGCCGAAGTAATGGCCCTAGCTCAATAAAAAAAAGTGGCATTTTAAACTAGAGGCTCTGCCAATGCAAACAATTCAAAAAAGCTAACGGATACGTGTATGCATTATAAAGTTATAGGCACTCAAACATGGCAACCTACGAACCGAAATCTCAGCATTTGCGGGAGGTTATGATTTACTTCTTCAACATCAAGAAATCTGCGGCTGAGGCCCACCGTTTGCTTGTAGATGCTTACGGGGAGGATTCTATTAGTGAGAAAACGTGTCGGCGGTGGTTTCAACGCTTCAAAAGTGGAGATTTTGAGGTCGAGAACAAGCATGGTGGCGGAAGGCAGAAAGTTTTTGAAGACGCAGAATTGGAGACCTTGCTGGACCAGGATTCGTGCCAAACTCAAGAGGAACTCGCCGAGACGTTAGGAGTAACCCAGCAAGCAGTTTCAAAACGTCTCCGGGATATGGGTATGATCCAAAAGCAAGGAAACTGGGTCCCGCATGAGTTGAAGCCGAGAGACATCGAGCGCCGATTTTTCACCTGTGAACAATTGCTCCAAAGACAACAAAGGAAGGGATTTTTGCACCGGATTGTGACTGGAGATGAAAAGTGGGTTCACTACGATAATCCTAAACGCCGAAAATCATGGGGACTGCCTGGTCATATTCCGTCATCGACGCCCAAACCGAATATTCACGGATCCAAAGTGATGCTGTGTATCTGGTGGGACCAGCTGGGCGTTGTGTACTATGAGCTGCTCAAATCATCCGAAATCATCACAGGGGAACTCTACCGACGTCAGTTGATGCGCTTGAGTAAGGCACTCAAAGAGAAACGGCCACAATTCAACGAAAGACATGACAAGGTGATACTGCAGCATGACAATGCCCGACCCCATGTTGCAAATGTCGTGAAAAAGTACTTGGAAACGCTGAAATGGGAGGTTTTATCCCACCCGCCGTACTCTCCAGACATTGCCCCTTCCAACTATCACTTGTTCCGGTCAATGGCACACGATTTGGCTGACCAGCACTTCGGTACTTACGAAGACGTCAAAAATCGGGTCGATTCCTGGATTGCCTCCAAGGACCAAGACTTTTCTCGACGCGGGATTCGAATGCTACCTGAAAGATGGGCCGAGGTCGTAGCTAGCGACGGGAAGTACTTTGATTAAAAAATATGTAGCCACTTTTTTATAATAAAGCTTTAAACTTTTGAAAAAAAAAACGGTCACTGCATAGTTGTACTCCTTATAAATTATTTCGCAGCTTCTTTAAAAGGAGGGAAAAAGGTCCCTCCTTTTTTTCCATTAAATGTAGTTTTTTTATATGTACATCCATTATTTCTATTTATTTTATTTCCATTAAATGTAAATGAATGCCATTAAAAATGTAAGGATTTAATGGAAATTTTATTTCTATTAAATCCCCAAATTTACCTCCATTATTTCCATTTTTAATTTTCATTAAATGTAGCGTAGGAGGCACTAGCTACTTTATTTATAGTAGAAAAGGCTACATTTTGATTCCCATTAAAACCCTGTACGTTTTATGTTATTTCGGTAAGCCTAGATTAGCGAGTCTCCCGGATTTATGGAAATTCGATGCACCGGTGAAAATAAGCCACCGAATAGACTTGCCTCTACGAGCTTCCATCCTTTTTGTGTCTATTATGAGCTTGGTAGTCATTTTACCGAGTTGCAAGAGAGTACACGAGGAAGCCCGCACATTTTTCAGGTCAAGTGACAAGCGGAGTGAGATTTGGACAAATGGAACGATACAAATGTGAGGGAAAAAATCCTTTTCAACTAAGAAGATTTATTAAGGATTCTATTCTATACGTCCACAAAATGACGACAGTTTTTAATTTTCATCTCATTTGACCGTAGCAATAAAATATCAGGAGTTTTTCCCTATTAATAAGATAATATGGGATTGAAGTTTTAATAGTTCGAATGCAACGAAAATTCTTTTCAATTTCATATTTCCATTATTATCCAAAATTATATTTTACAAATTTATTGTCGATCGCTCAATGAGAATCCCAAAAAAAATGTTTGCGTGATTTTCGTAGCCCAAATCTGTCCAAGGAAATTTGGGTAACTAAAAAAATCATTTTTATTGCATTCCAACGATGGAAACTTTGACGTCATAAGATAATAGGGATGCCTATCTCAGCGTCCAGATGACTTGATCCCCATATCCATATCATAAGAGCCCAAAACGCGATCATTTTATAAATCATCAACGACAATCACAAGCCTCCTCCGCGTCTCCTTTTCTGTCCAAATATTTTCAGCATTACATCTGCAAATTGTGCATCCAACGGAAATCGTTTTTCAGCCCTACGGAAATCTTTTCGCCGAGGCGTTTTTGCTGCGAGTCTCCTCGTAGATCCGCGTCCGGAGATACGAAACGGAGTCGCAACTGTTGACCGAGATGCCAAAATAAACAAAAGCGAGACCGCGAAGGATCTTCGGCGGCGCGAGGGATCATGGAAAATAAAGAAAATCAAACAAGCTTTTCAGTAGCGGTGATAGCGACAGGGGGAGAGACAAAGGCCACGGACAAAGGACTGTCGGGATTCTGATGGAGGAGGAAGAGACACGATACGGTTTAAAAAAAGGAAAGGAAGAAGAAAGAGGTATTTAATCTTCTTCGCTTTGTGGAGCTTCCGGAACGAATCTCGGACGGAGAAGTATGGAATCGGCACGCGAAAGGAATGAAGAACGAGCATGAAGATTCCTCACTTACCACAGACAAGGAGATTCATGATATATATATATATATATATATATATATATATATATATATATATATATATATATACAGGGTGTATCTTAACTACCAGTTTTCCGTTGGTGATCATTTAGGGTGTCTTTTTCCAAACAAAACGCTTTTTTTTAATGTCGTGCGACAAAAATTGGCCGAGATATTCACGAGTAAAATCCAACGGTGAGTAAACCACGGCACAGTAGTTTCGGCGTCCAAGCGAGAGTAGGCGCGGACTCGAATCCACGTTCGCGCAAGTGAATTCCAATCCATTGATTCTTGTTAAATTGAAATTGAAATTGAAAGTTCAAACTTTCAATTTCGAATATTAAAATTTGAATTTTGAACCTTATCCAGTCACCCAAATAAAGTATTAGGAGTACAACTTTGCAGTGACCGTTTTACTTAGAGAGCCACTGCGGCCGAAGTAGTGGCCCTAGCTCAATAAAAAAAGTGGCATTTTAAACTAGAGGCTCTGCCAATGTAAACAATTTAAAAAAGCTAACGGATACGTGTATGCATTGTAAAGTTATAGGCACTCAAACATGACAACCTACGAACCGAATTCTCAGCATTTGCGGGAGGTTATGATTTACTTCTTCAACATCAAGAAATCTGCCGCTGAGGCCCACCGATTGCTTGTAGATGCTTACGGGGAGGATTCTATATGCCGAAAATCATGGGGACTGCCTGGTCATATTCCGTCATCGACGCCCAAACCGAATATTCACGGATCCAAAGTGATGCTGTGTATCTGGTGGGACCAGCTGGGCGTTGTGTACTATGAGCTGCTCAAACCATCCGAAACCATCACAGGGGAACTCTACCGACGTCAGTTGATGCGCTTGAGTAAGGCACGCAAAGAGAAACGGCCACAATTCAACGAAAGACATGACAAGGTGATACTGCAGCATGACAATGCCCGACCCCATGTTGCAAATGTCGTGAAAAAGTACTTGGAAACGCTGAAATGGGAGGTTTTATCCCACCCGCCGTACTCTCCAGACATTGCCCCTTCCGACTATCACTTGTTCCGGTCAATGGCACACGATTTGGCTGACCAGCACTTCGGTACTTACAAAGAAGTCAAAAATTGGGTCGATTCCTGGATTGCCTCCAAGGACCAAGACTTTTATCGACGCGGGATTCGAATGCTACCTGAAAGATGGGCCGAGGTCGTAGCTAGCGACGGGCGGTACTTTGATTAAAAAATATGTAGTCACTTTTTTATAATAAAGCCTTAAACTTTTGAAAAAAAACGGTCACTGTAAAGTTGTACTCCTTATATTAAGTAATAAATAAAAAGTGTTAGACAATATTGTCCATTGTTTACTCGAAAGATCTAAATATCAAAAGAGCTTGCGAGAAAACAATGGATAATATTGTTTAAAATTTTCTATTTATTGTTTAATACCTTATTTGGGCGACCGGATAACGTTCAAACCCAAATTTCAAAATTGAAAGTTGAAATCCACTTGCCGGATTGTGGATTTACATCTGCGCCCACGCTCGCTTGGACGCCGAAACTACTGTGCCATTGCTTACTCACCGTTGGACTTTACTCGTGAACATCTCGACCAATTTTTGTGGCGCCACATTAAAAAAAAGCGTTTTGCTTTGAAACGTACACCCTATATGCTAACGAACGGAAAACTAGTGGTTAAGATACACCCGGAATATACCAGGTTTCCTGTTATGAATTGATAATCCTGCAACTATCGATAGTTCAGATTATGTCCGACTATATGCTGGAATTCCAGTTTAGTAAAAGTCCCACGTTTTGAGATGAAAACCATCTGTTATTGGTTTTTCGCGTGCCATTTCTACAAATGATAACTTTTTTTTACCCGGTTTTTTTCAAACACTTTTGATCTGTGTTTATCTAGAAAAGTTTTCTTTTTAACCTTAAATGTTTAAGCTTCCATACACCTGAGACGGCTAAAAGTAAGATTACGTTTATGATTTTTTTTGTGTATAAAATTGAATTTTATTCAACAACCATGATATACATTTCAAAGTATGACATTTTGTCTACATTGGGTGAAAATTTGGTTAAAAAATTTCAACCGGTAAAAAAGTTACAGTCGTTTTTCTGGTACGTGTTTTTTTTAACGGCGTTTGCAGTAACAGAAGTGCCTCTGCCATTTTTTATCGTGAAAAAAGTATTTGTTTCTTAATGTAGATAGATAAAACCAGTACTTATCGAGCCGGAATTTAAAAATTTAATTTTTTCGGGTCATGGCAGTCACTGGAATAAAACAGGTGATTTTTCGCCTCAAAATTGTTCAGTATTTATGATGAAAAATAACTATGCCAGGTATCGAAAGAACGGCTGGATAAGTACTAGATTATTGTGTGAAGCATAACTGCGCAAAACTTGATCCCGATCGGTCCAGTAGTGTCATATAGTCATATGCGGAGATATTTACGGTGCCGATTATGAAAACACTGTTTTGAGTCAAACGCGTTTAAAGTTTACTCGGGCCGTTAGTCGTTGCTCGCCCGGTTAGTTACAAAACGCTATAACTTCGTCATTACTGCGAATTTCCTTATGAAATTTTCAGGGTAGACACTCAAAGGATAGTACTTTCGAATGAGCACCTTTTTGAATAATCGTACTTTTTGACCTACCCAAGTGTACGTGCGCCCTTAAAGAACCTTTATGAAAAAATATCTTATGCAGAATTTTCCTACAAACCAATTCGAACATCCGACTTGGATAGCCTGCGGTGTAAAAAAAAACTACGCATATCGTGCCAATTACTTTGAAAAGTTGCTTAGTTATTGTCGATTCATGTAATTTGTAGAAATGGCATGCGAAAAGCCAAAAGCAGATGATTAAAAAAAACTAACGTAAATCGCAAAATTTCTAAGTGAAAAAATGTTTGAATTTTTTTGCAAATCAAAGTTTACTGGAAGCTAGACTGCACGCCGATTAGCAACTCCCGCGGCGACTTTGCTGTAACACTCTGCAACAGCTCCACCATTTTGATGATGAATTAATTTAAAAAAATTGTTTTGTGTACTTAGACATACTATTGAAGTATACCTAAAGTTTGATAATTGTAGAATAATTATTTCTTAGTTTAAAAAATCCCTCAATATTGCTTATTTTTTTCCTGTCTAAATGTATATCCCGCCTTAAGGGGGTCGTCTAGAGTGTCAGATCAAAAGAAGAAAAAACGGCCTTGCATGACTTCTTTGAAGAAGAGGAAGGTGTACTTTATGGTCCAGGCACAGCAGATTTATTGTGAGACCATTTTTTTATTATGAATTATATACAATAACTTTTAAACGCGTTTTTGTCAAAACACGATTTTTTCAAACTGCTGCCATAATATCTCAAAAACTATTTGATTGATTCTGTTTAAATCGAAACATCATCTTTAGTACATATATTATCTTTAGTACGTATACTACAAGTTGAACTAAAATAATTAAGATTGCTTCGTTAGTTTTCTATTCATCAGCTATATAGAACAAAAAAATACGAAAAATTGATTTCTTTTTCTAAAGCGTAAAAAAAATTGGTTTTTTTGGAATTCTAACTTTATTTTAGTTCCATGTAGAGCCTCAAGTCTCACGATTCAAATTGCATTTGGTTTTTTTTTTATTTCAGATAAGCAGAACGGCCGGAATCATGAGAGCAGTGGAGCACCTCTTTTTATATATGTGTTCCTGTTGAGCGGTGTATCTCCGACTATATTCTATAATATGACTTCAAAAAATTAAGAAAGTTTGTTTAAATGTTAATAAAACTGATATACAATTTATAAATTATTTTATTTTAATGGTTTCTCAAAAAAAAATCCCCAAAAAAGCATTAAAAAACGGCCTTCACACTAGACGACCCCGTTAAAGCCTCCGCTTTCAACTTTCTGCGCAACGGAATCCCTCCACATCGAATTCCGTAGACGAAAGTTTTACGATAACAATTGCGAATACGAATCGCGAAACGTATACAAACACGTGTTGTGTGTAAAAATCCAGCTCTTACAGAAAAATGAGAAAAAAATATGATTGGAGACTTGACTGATTGTGAGAGTGACTGCCACGCAGGTGATGTGCGGCTCAAGCGATCTCCCATGTTAAGGGGTTACCCCCACTTGCGATTTTGAAAAAATCGATTTTTTTACTGCATTTTTTTGAAGTGCAATTTGAAGTGCAGTTTTTTTTATGCCCGGAATAGATGACTCTATGTAAGTTTACAAAAAAAAATATTTTCTTCGTGTAAACTGAAATTGAAACTTTAAACGCGTTTTTCTCAAAATGGCATTTCTGAAGTCGGTGACCAAGATTACTCGAACACAAATGAACCGATCTTCTTGAAATTTTGCAGGCTTATTTAATACATAAAAATGTAGTTAATCGTTCGATTTTTTTTCGAAAAAAATGGCCGTTTTATAGCCAAAAAACGGTCGTTTTTTTTCGTTAAAATCGAACCATTAACTTTGACTGTCCGCCATTTTGTGAAAAATGAATATTTTTTAAAATCCTTCGATTAAAGACTAGTTTATACTTATATTTGACTAAATCCATCCGCATTTTTCTTCAGATGATCCACTTCGCCGCACTGTTGGTCACCGCAAACCGTGTATATAAAAACATTATTTCATTGACGGCCATTTGCTACTAAACAATGTAATATTTTTCAATAAAAAAATTACTGAAAGTTCTTCAAGATGTGTTCTTTAAGATGGTATATTGATCGATTAAAAAAAGTTTTGTAGTTTTCTTTTAAAAAATTCATGAAAAAGGCCTTTTTTTGCGCTACAAGTGGGGGTAACGCCTTAAGTAGCGTCGACCTGAGCCGATACCTGTTTTTAAGTTTCCAACCCCTATTTCTTAGGGTTGGGGCGAGTTCAGGGGCAAAATTTCATTGGGGTTACTTTCAGTATGCAACCATCTAGATTCAGTAAAAAATGCTAATTCTACGCTAAAAGTGCTGGGTTTTCGTCTCTTTTACTGGACTAGGTCTACTTACTAGAACTAGTTCATATAGGTAGGAAGTGGCGAATGGCACTAATAATTTCAAAGCTTCCCTTGCCAGTTCTTGGGGGGGGGGGGGGGGCAGTAGAATTGTTGTTACTTGTAAAGGGGTCTCATATTCAAGAAGGTTGAAAAACACTGCTATAGTGCATTCGGAAAGAGTCAGTGTGGGTATTTCGCTTCGACCCGTCTTTGAGGAACTAGAAATAGGGGAGTGACAAGTGTGAGCTAGAAATGAAGGGGATGGGATCGTAGAACCCCACGGGACTATACGAAGGAACATTGGAAATAAATAAATAATAAAGGGCATCAAAGCGTGTCCAATCGTCGCGGGGTCACGTACATTTTTCACAAATCCACGCCCTCGAAGAATAGACACCGCTGACTAAATTGGATCATTTTTCAACACACTCGCGTTTATATATACGTCGTCGTGGGACACAAAGTAAACATTTTGTCGATGCGGGGCGTATTTTTTCCTCGACCCGTAAATCCACCCATAAACACGGTACTCTTTTTATTTCTGCTTTTCAAACGCGGCCAGATTTTTTCACCGGTATGTGGTCGTGTGGTGGAAAAAATTGGGTCTCCAAAGTTCGATGTACACGAGGTGAAAATAAAAAGGGACGAACAAAGTTCTCGTTGCTCCTACATGCCACGCTATATTTCTTCACACCTCATCGTGAGGGTCAGTAGGGACTCCAGGTCCGTGGCTTTGCACTCTACATACGCTTTTCCCATCTCTGACCCTTGCGCACGACGTCCATGTACGACGATGGACGAGGGTATGAACCAATCCACTTCCGGTCGAGGCTACGTCGGATGTTCATCCGAGAGGACTCAACGGACTGAGCCATTACCCCGTACCGTCGTTCGAATAGTGAATTGAAACTGGGGGAGGGGGGGGAATTGTCAACGAGCGGACCTTTTCAAAAGCATCGAGCAGCGGAAAGATTCAGCGCAATCGTTTCTGTGTGCTCGAATTCTCGCGGCTTTTATCGCTTTTCCGTAGCGGATCGTAAACTTTTTATTGAAGGATAAAAAAATATGATTTACGTATGTATATGCCTACATGCAATATCCCAGCAGGTACGTTTATTACTGTATGATTTGTTTGGTAAAAGAGGCGACTACGGCAACCCACGCGATTTGTAGGGCGATTGGAAAGTTCTTCATGGAGACTATCCTAGTTGATAGCTTGAAGGACCTACCCGTGCAAAAATTGTCGTACGAACCCTACTTCCTGATAGGGATACAATGGGTCGTCGCATTGGATCCCGAAACTGAAAGGGCGCACATTGGATTCTAATCGGGGTTCCCCATTGAAGTCCAATGTGCGAATCAAATTCGAATCCTAGAGGATTTCCACATTATCGAACAGAATTCGATTCTTGATGGAACCCATCGAATTCTGTGCGTAAAATTTTCTAAACAAAATATCCCGTGAAAAATTTGCCGGCGCTTAAGATGCGGCCGACGCTTGGTACGATATTCAGCACCAACCACTAATACTGAGTGTTGGTCCTTTATACGGGCCAATGATTTGGCCATGATTCTGCCAGTGCTCATTTGAAGCATGGCAAACCAACGAACACCCAACCTTGGGCCAAATATCGATTGCCAACTGTCAGCCAACTATCGGGTCCCAGCGTTAGCCCTGAACATGGACCGATCGGTTGATCAGGAGTTGCCAGTCTCGAATTGAAGCTCGGCACACATTCGAAGAGCCAACGCTGGGCCAGTAGAAATTAATGACCGTCGGCCAATTTAGTATAAATCAATAAAAATGATTTATACTAAAGTTTTGTGGTGTATTAGAAAATGCCGAGTTATTATGATAGTATTAAGAAACGTCGAGTGTTAAAACGACGACAAAAATTAGAAGATTCTGTACAGCAGGTTAGGATCAGAGGCAACGAAACAAAAAGACAAGTAGATAGTGAAACAAATTTGGAAACATTCCACGAACAAGTGATTGTGCATAACGATGTTAGTGAATCTAATAATTCTTTCGATGAGCAATCATCGAGCACAGAAACTTGTGAATCTAATCGATTGTTGGCTAAGCGTTGGGTAGTTTTGACAGCCCTACACTGGGCCAACACTAGCCCGAATATTGCGCCAACAATATGAAGCCGACCTTAGCCCTACTATGTGCCGGTGATCACGCCAACCATCAGCCAAATATCGTGATCTCTTTAGCCCAATGTTGGGCCAATACCCTGCCAACTGTTAGGATTTCCGGTAAGCCTACGATTGGCCAACCGTACATGCCAGCGTTGGGCCGAAGAGATCACTCCTACCGTGGCGCAACACTAAGCCGGTAGTGCTGCCGTTCATCGGCCAATGGTAGAATGTCATTGGCGTGACGCTGGCTCGCGGTTGGGTCGGTTGCGTCGTTTTTCACGGGATATTGATATACAAAATGAGTGGATCTTAAAAAACTATCTTATTTTAACCCTTCCCCGACACGCTTATATTTGGCCACTGCGTTGACGCACTCACTGCAAAAACTAGGCGTGTTTGACGTGTGTTCAAAGTATGTAGAAGTAACACGACATAAAGGCTAGACACGCGTTGCCATGTTGATTCTACACACTTATGCAGTTGGTAACACGTAATGCGTTACAATTATACACGTAATGCGTTGTTATACACATGTAAGTCTGGTATTTTTATGCATTAAATTATTACACACCTTCGTAGCTGTCCCCATCAATAACACGCTTATTCGAACACACATAAAGCGTGTAGAATCAACATGCAAGACGCATATTTACACACATTGGACTAAACAACACACGTTGACAGCAACACAGGAGCAAAAATGACACGGGAAAAAGCAACACAGTTTAAGTGTGTTAATTGCGAGTTATTGATCATATGTTTTAAAAATCACCTTGATCACGGTATAACGTGAAACTCATTAACTGATTTGACATCGATTGATTAACCGGTTAATTGAAGACCACATTCGGTCTTAACTTTTTGTTTCATTTATAGATCATGTTTTAGTTTGTCACGTGGAAGAACCTGAAATTGGAATCTATTCTCCAAAACCTCAATCGAAGCATTAAAGCATTGAATCTTTAGCGACGTATTTTTGTTTCGAGGCCATCACCGACAAGCAAAAAGCAGCCGTCATCATGAAGCTGCATGAGAACCTAGTCTATGCGAAGACAAGACAAACAGTGACACCTCTCATACATACTACAGAGTAATACATAAGTACTGTTGAGTTCAGTTCAATAAATGCATATATTTCGACGATCAAAAGCTCTTATTATTGAATTTATTTTTCCGACGCATCCCATGTATATACAGTACTGCAAAAATAAGTGTGTTGTTTTTACACACTTTGAGTGTGTGAATGGCTATAGACACTTTTTACACGTTTTAACGTGTGTAAGAAAATAACACACGTAAAAGTGGTGTTTGAACGCATCTATCCGTTTTATTTTTACATCGTTATTTTTCACACACGTTAAAACGTGTAAAACGTGTTTACAGCTATTTACACACCTAAAGTATGTAAAAGCAACACATTTGTTTTTGCTGTGTAGCTTCAGTCAAAAATTCTCATTCTACGCTAAAAGTGCTCGGTTTTCGTCTCTTTTACTGGATATAATGTTCACTTCAATGTTGAATATAAAAACTAAGAAGAGAAATAGGCTCCAATTAGAAAATGATTTGGGTATTTGAATCTCAAAAATAGAACCACGACTCGACAACTTATTAAAAAATAAGTCCTGTTGAGTTCAGTTCAATAAATGCATATATTTTGACGATAAAAAGCTTTTGTTATTCAATGTATTATTCTGACGCATTCCATGTATATACAATACTGCAAAAATAGGTGTGTTGTTTTAACACATTTTGAGTGGGTAAATAGCTGTAGACACTTTTTACACGTTTTAACGTGTGTAAGAAAATAACATACTCAAGTGTGTTGTTTGAACGCATCTATCCGTATTATTTTCACACCGTTATTTTTCACACACGCTAAAACCTTTAAAGAGTGTCGACAGCCATTTACACACCTGAAGTGTGTAAAAACAACACCAATGCGTTGTGTAAACTAATGGCTATAAAAACAACACAAATGTGTTGCTTTTACACACTTTAGGTGTGTAAATGGCTGTAGACACTTTTTCCAAGTTTTAACGTGTGTGAAAAATAACGGTGTAAAAATATTGGTAACATATATTGTTGTTTTTGTACACTTTAAGTGTGGGTCAATTTCACCAGTGCTGGGTCAATTTGACCCGGATGTACTATTGAAAAACCCCTTCAAAAGTGCTTAATTTTTTCCCGTCTAAATGTATATGCCGCCTTAAAAAAGTAAAAATCGCTTCAAAAAGTATATCTTCAAAATAGATTCGAATAGCGTCACTGAAAATCCACTGTGATTATCGTATGTTATTTATTTTACTGCACTTTGACATAATATGATCACACCCTACACGCTCCCGACGTGTGCAGGTTATGTTTCAACACGCCGAGTTTTTTCTCGTGACATTTCACATATTTTCCATTCGAACGTGTTAAGAATTCTCAAACGGCGTTCATCAGTGAACAGTGCAGAATCCAACTGGACCTCAATTAGGACTCCCTTTGTGCAGTGTCCCTAACAAATCCCTATAGAAATGTGGGTGCATCTTGGGACTCCCCAACTATACTACGATTACTACATCTCCATGAACATGAATGAAACGTGTCGACTTTAGATTCTGTCTCAAGAGCCTCAAGACTTTTAAGTACGTTAAGATCGATTGGAGATTTCTTTCCGCATTACGCTTTCTTAGTTTCTATATCGTTTCTGCTCAGATGTGTTATATTGGTGGTTGCATTGAAGCCCGTTTTTCGGCTGTAGATTTCTCGAGGTGTTTTATACTTTAGTACAGACAAGTGTCGCTTATGACGCCTTGAAGGGTGGCCCAGTGTCACTAACTTCCAGCCAAAAGACTCCACATTCAGGTGAGACGCGTGCCTCGAACAAGGAACTTGGAAATCGGCCGTGACAAGTTGTTTTTCCGATGTGTACTTTTGTACTATACTTCGATTTGGAAAAAAAGTACAGCTGAAACTCACCCATTAATTGCACACACTCATGATGAGTACGTACCATCCAAAAGTATGTGTAAATATTGATTTCGACGATTCAACAGTGGCGATTGTGACTCTTGTGACAAGCAACTACCAGGTAAATCGAAAAAAATTGAAGATGCTGAATTGCAAAGTTTGCTCGATGAAAACTCTTCTCAAACGCTTAAAACATTGGCTGAGCTTAATTAGAAGAAGGCCGTTAGTAGCCCCAAATTGCCAAAATATGATTCTGCTGCACGACATCGCTCGGCCCCACGTTGGGGTGGCCGTGAAAAAAAAACACCTATTGAACTGGAATGGGAGGTCCTCCCTCACCCAGCGTACTCTTCGGATGTTGCTCCAATGATTATTACTTGTTCTTATCGAGGCAACACGCCATAGATGCAATTACTAGGTAATTGCATCCAACGCGTCACACTACTATAATTACGAGGAACTCCAAGAATGGATAGGTAAGTGAATAGCGTCAAAAGAAACGGCATTTTTCGACGTGGGATTCAGCTTTGGCCAGAGAGGCGGAAGAAAGTAATGACATTCAAAGGACAATACTTTGATGAATGTAATTCGACTAGTTTTCATACAATAAATGCTTTAAAAAATGGAAAACAACAGCAGATTTCAAAGCAGCCAAAGCAGTATGTGGGTGTGTTCCGACATATTTCGATTTGTATTTTCGATACTGACCTTGAATGACCTTGAACGACTTTGACCCCTGATGTTTTTTATGCGGGTTGAGGTACTCCACAAGATGGTTGAAAAAAAGTACCATTTCGTTTCAGTATAAAAAATAAAAAATATAAATAATAGAAAATATAAGAAATAGAAAAAAATGGACACCCTGTATATATATATATATATATATAATGGAAACAAGGTATTTAGAACAGCGCATCTGCCTATTTTGAGGGTAGTCTTTTTTTAAACCTACCATTGATTTTAGGAACAGAACTGTTCTCAAAATCACTTTGATAAAAATATGATTACATTTATCTAAATGTGACTTTACATGATGAGGACGGCCCTCGAAGTCAAAGTCTCTAAAATAACCTTTCCCCGGTTTAACCCTCCATCGAATAAGTGTATGTAGTATACATAAAATAATTACATGTGGCATTATGCAGAAATACATTGTTCCGCAAATGTAAAGGGACCGATCAAACGTCACCTGTTAAAAAAACACGACTGTACCCGTCGACAAATCGATTTGGCAACCTTCATCATTACAATGAACATTTATCTATTGCACTAAACGATGAAACGTATGCACTTTACTTTTTTTTGTAACTGTAGGTATCGAAATTTTCGTATCGCGTGTACGTATTCTCGCCCACACTCGATGCACGATGCACTGTCGCGGCACTAAATCAAATTGTGCATCGACGGTGCCAGATCGTTCTACCAGTAGTAAAGATATAACATTTGCCAAGCACGTACCGGATTGGCACGATAAAGCTTATTGAAATATCCGTGAACTTTATCGTATCCCGATTAGGATAATTTTTATTGAATTATACTGACATTTTGGCGCATACTGATTGGAATGAATTTTATTGAATCGCCCTCGAATTCTGTTAGTCGCTCCGATAGTAGAATAAAGTTGTGGCGTTCACAGCAAAGCGCGCTTTTGGTGAAAAATGTTTATCGCACGGGAAAACGTTTCATCCAACTTCAAATTATTCTTACAACGATAAGAGTGAATGGTCACATTCGGTAGTTATTTTCGAATACATAAAGGGAATATCTGTCATCATTGTGCGTTTTGTTTCCATTCTTCCCATTCCCCATACATAGATAAAAATTTAATCGTATCCTCGTGATTGGAGTATTCATTTTTTCCATCATTCGTCATCGGTAACTCGTTCGTATTGCGGGAACCATTTCTTGCTGAATACCCAACGACCAGATAACTCTGTTCAGTCGAACAGAAAAGGTTTCTTTTTGTCCTCTTTGTGCTATTTTTCTTTCAAATTTATCAACCCGTAGAAATCAAGATCGATTAATGTGTTGCTCACAGACGAAGCTTTGCTCGTGGGTTTCTTTTTTTTCCCATTTTTCTCGTTGAATGCTCGACCGATATGTTTGGTCCCTCTTTTTCTCATTTCTTTTCTCTTAATGAACCGTCGCAGATGAATTAGGACTTTGGCAGCGTGTTGTTGTGTTGTATAGCGAAAGGTGGTGATTCGAGGATTCGAGATAGTCCATTTTCCATTGTGCGTTTAGAAATATATACATATACGGACCCTTATGCTTCATGCACACCTTCGTGCACTGAAGTATCCAGCACATGCACGAACCTTGGCGGGGTCGTATCGAGCGAATTTCTCTTCCCCAACGTAGAGCTCGTTTGTTTAGCTCAAAACAAAAGCTGTGCAACAGGCCCTCACCCATCGAAATCCCCACTGAGAATAATGAAGGGCGGAGATTCGGCGGGTGTGTGTGTGTGTGTGTGTGTGTGTGTGTGTGTGTGTGTGTGTGTGTGTGTGTGTGTGTGTGTGTGTGTGTGTGTGTGTGTGTGTGTGTGTGTGTGTGTGTGTGTGTGTGTGTGTGTGTGTGTGTGTGTGTGTGTGTGTGTGTGTGTGTGTGTGCGCGCGCGCGCGCGTGTGTGTGTGTGTGTGTGTGTGTGTGTGTGTATGTGTGTGTGTGTGTGTGTGTGTGTGTGTGTGTGTGTGTGTGTGTGTGTGTGTGTGTGTGTGTGTGTGTGTGTGTGTGTGTGTGTGTGTGTGTGATAGAGAGAGAGAGAGAGAGAGAGAGAGAGAGAGAGAGAGAGAGAGAGAGAGAGAGAGAGAGAGAGAGAAGGAGAGAGATCAAACTAAAGGGAAATACCAAAAACCCCTCGCGTGTTCGCAATTCCTTTAACACAAAACCGACCTCCTATACACGAGACATTCCGCACAATCCATACCAGCCTGGTATGGAATGTCCGATTATTCTACATCATAATTTATCGTATTTTATGCGTTATGACAAGATAATTATTTTTTTATTTGTATTTATTGACAAAAGGCCATGAAAGACGTTCGAAAAAATATTTCCTCTGATTGTACGTTCGTTGTTAAATGTAATTAGGTGTACAAGTCATCTTGACTCCTCCGATATTTTCGTTGATTTCAATTCCGAGCTGCGAATAATAAATAAAGTGATGAATATATCAAAATCATTTCGATAATATTCAAGTCGGCACTTGACACTGTAAAAAATGAGAAAAATTGTCAACCGATCTGAGAAGAATTATTAAGAATAAAGGTTGTGTTCAAAATTAAAGTGATTAAAAAATTATGAAAAAATAAAATCCATCGTGCACTGTGCCAATCAAACTTGGATGTAGATATTGCATGCATAGATAAATTTACACGTACACGCGCCTGTGTGTATAATATATCCATTTAGTATTTAGTCTCCACACACGCGATTTTTTTGTCGGAACATAGCGTGTATGGTGAAAATTGGTTAGAAGCGTCGACCGTGCAAAAAAATTAAAATATTCTCGACATATTTCATTGCATTTTGTTTTACTCGCTCGAGGCACGAAGTGGCAGTGACAAAAGAAACCTTTTACGTTTTACTCGCTAGCATTGCAAAAACAGCCGTGTAGAAATTAATCGTTATGGTGCACCCATCAAAAATGAAATTATAGATTGCAGAGAGAGCTCGAAAACGTCCTTAAGGAGTAAGGCGCACACGCAATATAGGGTGCGTAAAAGCGAGAGAGGTGAAAGATGTGTGTGTGTGTGTGTGTGTGTGTGTGTGTGTGTGTGTGTGTGTGTGTGTGTGTGTGTGTGTGTCATAAATAAACGGAAATACGTGTAAATTCGTATTTGTATTGTTGAACGCAAAATTTCAAACCGCTGAATTTTTATCTGGCTTCAATTAATTGGTGGAAACTGTTTTAACCGAACAATAGTTGGTCTTGAATTAAAAGACCCATTGTTATTTCACAACATTCATATGTATTGTTAGGTCATTAAAAATAGCCACATTAATCAATGGCATTGGTCATCTATGGCAATGGCAGCTATAGTAATTGTAGCAGGAGCTTTCATTGCGATGACTGTTATTAAGAATTCAAGGTATTAATTAACTCTTTGAAAGGACTATAGCCACGACTGTGAATAAGTACCGATGGATTATGGCCCTGATATGAAAGGACTGAAATGATGACCAGTCATCGACATATAAATTCATATCCACGTACACCTATATATGTACACATTATGTTCATTCAAATATTGATATAAATAAACGTGCACTATGACAAAATCTAATCCATATTGGAAAAAATTCGAATTTTGCGATTCGTTAGAAATGTGATGCTCACAAATGGGAAGGTAGGGGAAGTTCGGAAAGTGATTGCATTTTATAGAGAATCCGAAAACAATACTTTGTTTCTCTTCAATCGATATTTACTGCATCTCTACACATATGAATATATATATATATATATATATATATCGATACATATTTGAGCGCATGAATGCGTTCATGTGTATATATAAACAGATGAATGCATATATAAGGCTGAAAATACAGCAGTTTTTGAAGTTGCATATTCAAACAATTTTTTCAACGATATAACACGAGAGTTTTCCACTTGATACTTTTGAAAAATTAAATACGTATAGATATATTAATGTATATATCCATACAAAGAAAGATGTGCCAGCCGACGGGGGTGGGGGGGGGGGGGGGTGGACGTTGAAAGCGACGCGAATTTATTCAGTGCGAAACTCATGCAGGACTTTTAGAACAAACGACATTCTATCCTGTACTTTCCCTTACTGATCCTCTCCTCTCTATCTCTTTCGTATGGCCTCGCCATCGACGTGAAAAAAGTACGGAGCATCCTTTTTTTTAACCTCGCAGGGACTTTGCGCAGTGGTATAAATGATCCAGCAATTGGATGCGCAAGTTCTCGGGAAATGAAACTTTTTCGTGAAACTGCCGGTGTAAACAATGGAGTGGCTGCAGGAGAACTTTCTGTTCTATTAAGGTCTGTTGTTCAACGGCAAACTTTGATGATCACGCAAGGAAAGAAAGACAGAAAGGCGCAAAAGAGTTTGGAAAAACTTTTAAACAACTTAATTTTTGCATATCAATGAGTGGCATCATTTGGCGTTGCTGCAAATCATTAGGTGTAAGGATTAAGGGGGAAGGTACCTTTAGACGAGGAAAACATTGGCTGATATTCATGATTTTTTTTAAAGGAAAGACTTCTCCACCATTTTTTTAGATTTCGAGTGTGTTTTACCACTACCTTTGGCTGTTACATGGTATTTTTTATTGATCTTCACAAATGGCGGAGGTATGGCACGGTCTTCTAAACTGCATTTTCAAAACCGGCCTGACGTATAGCTAAAAAAACGAATCAACCGATTCTCATGAAATGATATATAAATCTTTCTAACCTTCTTGTCTAAAACATGACCTTAAATGTTTGTGAAAATAAAAAAAGCCTTTTTAATTGAAAAATGTGGCCATTTTTTCGGTAAATTTAATCTTTTTGTTTCAAAGTGTACGATTTTAATCGATTTTCAACATTTCTCACTTTTTCTTGGTTCATGTTCGGCGGATGAGTGTTAATGAAAGGAAGATCTTCGTTAGCTTTTTTTCAAATTAATCCCGCCGGCGCTACGTGTCACGCCATCTGACAACATCCGCTGCAACCCGTTTGCTACACCGTGCCATACCTCCGCCATTTTTTAAGATTAATAACAAAAAATATCATATAACAGCCGAAAGTAGTAATATAACATACCCTAAGTCTCGAAAATGGTGCAGAAATGTTTCCTTTTAAAAAGAAATCCTGAAACTCAGCAATTTCTTCCTCGCCTAAATATAACTCCCCCTTTAAAACACCAAAGCTACCCTGTACAATGGAGCGTGAGACAAAAAACTGCTTATTTAAGGGGCCAGTCCACTTTGAAAATTTCAAAAATTCGAAAGCAAGCAAGCGTTGAAGAAATCGACGATGATGAACAATCAGAAGGGATTTTGTACGGTGCAGGAATTGCCGATTGAGTTTAGGTAAGAGTTTTTCATAGTATAAACTTCAAACGCGTTTTTCTCGATAAAACGTTTTTAAAATCTAGCTCCATCGTCTCTCTAAAACTAATGAACCGATTCTCTTGAAATTTGAACCACATATTGTAAACATGATTCGCAACAAGATGACGCTCGATGGTTTTAAAATTT
Organism: Ophion slaviceki; assembly: GCA_944452715.1. Taxonomy (NCBI): domain Eukaryota; kingdom Metazoa; phylum Arthropoda; class Insecta; order Hymenoptera; family Ichneumonidae; genus Ophion; species Ophion slaviceki. The sequence goes on from OX101783.1 coordinate 40,985,361, forward strand.
TGATTTTTACTCTTTTTTGTGAAAATCTGCGAAAAAAACGCATTTTTTAAATACTTTTTTCGTTTTTCACCTGCCATTTTTTAATTTTTTGATAAAACTTTATACCCGAGGGTCATTTTGTAGCTGGTGTCATACTGAATCTAATAGACTTTGATTTTTTTCTTTTAGACAAGCCGTTGCCGAGTTGTGATGGAGCTACCTAGCCCATCTATTTTTGAGGCGTTACGTTAAACTATAGTTTTTGTACTTAAAAATGAATAAAAATGAATTAAATTTTTTTTATGTGTTTCAAGACTTTATTTATCAAGTCCAACAACTTTTATATTCATCTTTTATGAAATCCTTTTAAAAAATCGCGAAAATAGCCTTTTTTCGTGGCTCCAAAGTGGACTGGCCCCTTAATGTTAAAAAAGTACATTTATAAATACATAAAAAATCATCAACCAGCTTTGATAACGACGGAGCGCGAAAAAATCTTCAAAACAAGTGAACTTTTTTTTTACTATTTCACGCAAAAACAGTGCTACGATTAAAGTAGTCGGGCTTGCTTCACCAGTGGCTTTCATCAGGACGGTCTCGTATATATCGTCTGAACTTAAATTATGCATTATGCATATTCTTCTTGCAGAAAAAGCCCGGAAATGCAAATCTTTTAAGAAAAAAAAATCGCTCTACCGCGAATGAGGAATATCCTCATAACGAGCGAGGATAACACATGCTTTCGGGATACCGCGCGCACTACAGATGTCGATTTATAAATTTCGTCGGAAATCCGAGAGTGAAAGGAGCAAAAGAACATTTTTTAGTATGCTGCCATAAAAGCAACTAGAAAAGGGGAGAACATTTTTCCTTTGTCTTTGTACATGAAATCCGGACGAATAATATCAAATCCAGTGCCTTGAACACACATATATAGGAAAAGGATATTTTGATCCCGTAAATATTAAACACCTACCCTCAGAAAAAAGATTTATTATGTTCTAATAAATTGGCAGATGGAACCTAATTTATTAGAAATTAATAAATTTTTACTCGTATGGAGACAGTTTTTATATGATTGTGACTACGGCATTTATTCGGCGTCACTAAATATGTTTTTTACGTGCCGATTTTTCACTTCAATTAAAAGCCATTTTTAAAATAGAACATTTGGATAAATATTTCCTCAAACCAAATAAATACTACTTTCCAATCACGAAAACCTCTTATTTGGCGACTATGATACTAATGCGCGCAGGCGCACTTTGCCCTTCAACGCTCACGCATACACTTACCATATAGCTTCTTCCTATGCCAGTGCTTTTGGCACAAGTGTCAGTGTTGCGTTTCGGAAATGAAAACTCGAAAGTGACGAATGATTTAGGTGTAAGTAAGAATATAAAGTGAGAAAAAAACGTTCAAGTGAGAAAATAATGACGAACGAAATGACACAATGATTCGAAAAAAAACCAGCTGGGGGATGATGAAGAATCCTATTAGATGTCAAAAAAGACTCTATTTGTCGGATATAAAACATTTATTTCTTCTAACTTGTATATCCTATTAGATGTTAAGAAAAATTCTTAGTAAATCTTAAACATAAACTTAAATAAAAAAAAGTCTTAGCTGTTGATGAAGTTGTAGTAGGCCGACAGACGAATAAGAAAACCTATTTGCCGGGAGACAAACCTCTTTGTCTCCCGTAACCTACTTTATTGAAAAATATTCACCGAGTGTCGAAATTAAAAAAAAAATTCTGACGTTTTTTCTCGTTGATTACCATTTTTAACATTTTTCCATTCAAATAGCTGTATCTTTGGCAGGATTTGACCTATTTACATTCGTAAAAAACAAAAATGTGCGTCTTTTTCTAGCCTTCCAGAAAAAAAATTAATTTAGATTTTATTGAGTAAGTCGAACGTCCGTTTCAAGGCAAAATATGCAAAAATATTTTTTTTCTCAAGGAAAGTTATTCGTTATTTTATTTTTTTTTAATTTCCTCGAATTGTGTATACGAAAAACAGATTTTTGGTATTTTTTATATTATGGGATTCCTAAACACCGTGAAGTAACAGTTATTTTTATTAAAATTTTTTTTTAATTAATATTCGATTGAAGAGTGTGGAGCACTCCAAGGCTCCATACATATGGCATATATGTCATATATATTGCAAAAACCTGGTAAACAGCGAGTGCTCCACACTCTTCAATCGAATATTAATAAAAAAGAAATTTCAAATAAAAATAGCTGTTACTTCACGGTGTTTAGGGATCCCATAATATAAAAAATACCAAAAATCCGTTTTTCGTATTCACGATTCGGGGAAATTCTTAAAAATAAAATAACGAGTGTCTTTCCTTAAGAAAAAAAATATTTTTGCATATTTGGCCCTGAAACGGACGTTTGACTTGCTCATTAAAATCTAAATTAATTTTTTTCTAGAAGGCTAGAAAAAGCCGCACATTTTCGTTTTTTACGAATGCAAATACGTCAAATCCTGCCAAAGATACAGCTATTTGAATGGAAAAATGTTAAAAAATGGTAATCAACGAGAAAAAACGTCAGAATTTAAAAAAAAATGTCGACACACGGTGAATATTGTTCAATAAAGTAACTCGATTTTTCAAAATTATTTGTGGATTTTTTTTACTGGCTGAAGTGACGTGGAATGCCTCGTTTACGTCTTCATTCTTGAGTGTGATTTATTGGCAAATATCTAGAAAAAGGGCCCTGCTATATAGCGACAATTTTTTCTTTGTCATATCTGTAAAAGGTCGAAAAAATACTCCGAAACAGTGATTCATTTTTTTTTTTACAAAAGGCCCCTTTTCTACTATTTGTCGATTTTTTTGTTCGCGAGCCAATAGTTTCGCTTGCACAGTTACCTCCGCATGTCTCTGGACCTTTTTTAAAGAAAATCTTTATCTTTATTTTTTTTATCATCGAATGTCCATGAACTCAATGATAAAAAAGGGATGATATATACGATTATACGTATATGCAGGTATGTGCTGGAAAAAATTCATATCTTTCACACAAAAACGTGTGAGCGTACTGAAGTGTAACAGCCACCGAAGCTGATGATACGAAGCGAGAGCACGGGTATACAGTCTGCACGCTATAGACCGGTGGGCCCAATCGATTTTTCAGAGAAGTTCCCGCCGCGCCCGGACACCCAAGGGCTATTCCCGGCTTTATCCCGAGACGTTTTTCCACATATTTGTAGGGCAGCAACCGTCATGAATTCCCCTCCGTCACACCGCCGCTGATAACAACGCAATGACGATTACGCGGCTCTAACACCACATACACTCGAGTCCTCGTATATAGCCACTCCATTTATTCGAGAGCCAAACCGGGTGGCTACACGATGATCGGATCAGCGAAGTAGCATTCCCTTTATCATCGGCAATTTTTCATCCCTTGACGAGATGACCCTGTGACCTCGAAGTATCGTCATTTTCTTGAACCGTGAATACTTATTTCCGTCTCGATCTCTCGACAATGTAAACTGCATTCGTAAATGTTGGATTTATTCGCGCAATTACAAAATAACTGCTTGCAATTTCACGCAACGCAGCGGCGAAAGTACATTTGACAAAATAACATTGGACTTGTGATCATTGTTCCAAGAGTCATACAACTTTTAACATGGTCCGTAAGCTCGTGCAAAGACGGAGAGCCCACAGAGCCGGGGAAAACTCGAAGTTGCGTCAGGTTCATTCTAAATTATAATTACGCGCTCCAACCTATTGTGATGATAATTAACAGGGCGTAACGCTGCAAGGCAGTTACGGAGTCTGTCGGTACAACGAGGTGTTAGCAAATGAGGGAATATGCACATTATGAAACGTTTCAGCATTCCTCCTGGTAATGCAACGCGAAACTGCACAATTCTCTCTTGTCTCTTATCAGTGATGAAAGAAAGTAGTTCATTCGAGTCGACTTGCGCAGAGATAGAAATACAAATTTCGTTGGTATGAAACTTTGTACGGTTATAGAGTTGGGGAGCTCGTTATGGAGCTGCGACACAGAGAAAAACGAATTTTTGTCACAGATCCGTTCTCACAAGCCGCCGAAAATATTTCGGGCTATTTCCAGGTCTTGTTGGTCTCGATTTTTCGAGAAAATAATAAGCAAAGTTGGCGCGAAAATTGAAAAAACATTGTTGCGGATATATCAACTAATGATGAAAAAAGCTTGAAGAGGTGAGGGCTTATGTACCTTTGGAGAAAAAAATGTATCGTTTCTTTTTAATAACTTAAGTGATGTATAAACATCCCAAGAATGATGTGATGCGAAGAACAATTGTTTTTCAAACGTTAAACCTCTTTTTCTTGAAACGATGTTTTCAAAGTCGGGCGGATTCGTAGCTCCCACAATTTTCAACCGATTGACTTCAAATTTCAACTGTGGCTTCTTAGATGGATTTTGCAGCGACGTACACGTGGTTTTTACGTTCGATTAACAATGACGGTTTTAATAAACAAATTAAGGCCATTTTTAGCCGAAAATGCGATTTTTTAAAAAATGGTGCTAAATTTGAAAAAATCAATATTTTGTAATAATCGTGTATACTAGGGTAGCACAATTTTGAGCCCGATTTTTTCCTTTTTCTCACCATCGAATTATCTTCTTTAAAGAAAAAAAAAAACAAAATCGCGGAAGCGGCGAGCCGTCAAAAAATATTTAGAGGCCACTCAAGCCTGCCAAAAATGCAAATTTTCATTGAAAAATCGTTTTTTTTTTGTACATTTCTCACCCATGAATGTTACGCTTTACAATTTTTAAATTAACCTTCGAATTAACCAAGAGTTTAGAAATTTCCAATTTTTGCAATTTATTTATACTCTTCTCACTTATAAATTTGACGCTTCGTAAAGTTATCAAATCAATGAATCCTTTTCCCTTAGAAACAGATTTTTCAATTTTACCTCACATTTCTAGCCCAAGAATTATAATCTTTGGTCTCATAAAATAATTATTTAAAGCTCTTGTCCGTAAACAAAATTATAGGTCGTTTTATTCGTAAAACTGAAAGTCTCGTTAGTCAAATTGCGGACCAATCGTAGCTGTACTCTGTGATAATACATAATAACACAAATGGTCCAATTGATGTTTGTTACAAATTATTATAATAAATTATTCAGAAAATTTAACACTTCGCTGTTTATATTGTTTTTATGAGCGACCACTAAATATTCATTGGTCGGCCAGAGCTTTCGCGAGATTAATTTAAAAAATTATAAAGCGTAAAATTCATGAGTGAAAAGTGGACGAAAAAAAAAAGAATTTTTGGGAGGCCTGAGCGACCTCTAAATATTTTTTGACCGCTCGCAACTTCCGCGATTTTTTTGTTTCTTCAATGAAGATAATTGGATGGTGAGAAAAAGGACAAAAATAGAGCTAAAAATGGTGCCATCCTAGTGTGTTCGTTGCTAGCAAAACTCATGTAGGTTACGACATTTTTATTTTTTGTTCTAGGTGCTCATGTACGTCTCCAGCGAGTCCGCCTGTAGAGGGCCTCGAAAAAGGTGTTCTTCTTGTACCGGTCACTGGGCCGAAATTTTGTATTTTCTGATAAACAAAAAATTGATTTGAATACACTCCAAACCTCATTTCGATTGCTTTATTAGTATTCTAAAAAAAATCTCAAAATTCTCGTTTTCCGACCATCCAACGGTATATAAGGTTTTAAACACAGCCACGCATTCACTTGGATGTACAACAACTGACGGAGAGTATTATACTTTTGTGATAATGTTTGCAGTACCCATGAATATGTAGTCATAATTATTTCGTTACAAAGTAATTGAATCATTGTGTATGCTCTCAAATGACTCACCCTCGCCTTCGGTGTTTGCTTGAGCCCGATGGCCGGCTGGCTCCTGTTGCTCTGCAACATTTCAAAGAGAACACGATACAGTGGTAGGAACGTCGTTACATTCTTCATAAAGATTTACGAGCCTATGGGGTGGGTTTCGCGACATGTTGGTCGAATTGTAATTCCAAGGTCCCGGGTTGGAATTTCGAAATTGGCGAACAATTCTTTTGTCAAAATGAAGAAAAAAAATTCAATCTACGTAAGCGAGATAGAGCGAAAGACACAAAATTCGTGCTTCAGGTATATACAAAAACGAGGCAAAATTAATTCAAATAATCTGAAGAAAAATATTCTGTAACTCAAATTGTTTGGCATAAATATGTAGTCTCCTCGATCGTAAAAGTAAATCGGAGTTGGGGTAAACCCACCAGTGAATCAACGAAAGCTGATTTGTATTTAAAATCGGTAAAGAATATGAATCGTCGATAAAAACTCGAATCACTATAATTTAGCAAAAAAAATAACAGGTGTCGTCAAAACCGTTTTCTCAGTATAATATCGAATTTTGACGCGGCACGGAATTTTTCTAGTTTGTGGTACTGTAAAACGGGGCGCATACTTTGACATTCAGGGTAACTTTGACAGTTTTCGGGGCTACTTTGACAGAGCGCCAAAATACGTTTTAAATGTGTGCGCATTCAGCCCGCTTGACCTCCTGTGGCGGGCGGCGGGTGCGGGGAATAAACTTGAACAATTTGTTGTTCAAGTTTATCATAATGTTGCTAAAGTTGATTGTAATGTTGGTGAAGTTGACTTCGATCTCCATGACAATTTTAAGACCCATTAAGTACCTATAATAGCACCCCAGGTACTTGATGTTTTTATGAAAAATGTTTCCTGAAGGGAGGGCACCACTGTAACTGCCCATTTGCGACCGTTTTCTTTGGATGTTTTTAAAGAAAGGACTAAAATACATGGTCAAAAGAGCTTTTAGGTTTTATAAGGTATATATTGAAGTATATAAAACTCTCTGCGGCACGCAGTAGAACTGTCGTAAATTTAGTCCCGGAACTAAGAATGAAATATTTTCATTAAAGGGCCAGTCAACTTTGAAAATTTCAAAAAATCGAAAGCAAGCAAGCGTTGAAGAAATCGACGATGATGAACAATCAGAAGGGATTTTGTACGGTGCAGGAATTGCCGATTGAGTTTAGGTAAGAGTTTTTCATAGTATAAACTTCAAACGCGTTTTTCTCGAAACAACGTTTTCAAAATCTAGCGCCATCGTATTTCTAAAACTAATAAACCGATTCTCTTGAAATGTAAACCACATACTGTAAACATGATTCGCAACAAGATGACCTTCGATGGTTTTAAAATTTTGACTTTTACTCTTTTTTGCGAAAAACTGCGAAAAAACGCGTTTTTTAAAACTTTTTTTCGTTTTTCATCGACCATTTTTTTATTTTTTGATAAAACTTTATATCCGAGGGTCATTTTGTAGCTGGTGTCATACTGAATCTAATGGACTTTGATTTTTTTGTTTCAGACCAGCCGTTACCGAGTTGTGATGGAGCTACCTAGCCCACCCATTTTTGGGGCGTTACGTTAAACTATAGTTTTTGTACTTAAAAATGAATAAAATTATTTAAAAAAATATTTTTTACGTATTTCAAGACTATTTATCAAGCCCAACAACTTTTATATTCATATCTTTTATAAAATCCTCAAAAAAAATCGCGAAAATAGCCTTTTTTCGTGGCTCCAAAGTGGACTGGCCCCTTAATTACATTATTTTGAGCGGTCAAGTACGGGGGGAATTAAAAAATAATTAAAAGAAAAATAGAGTCGAGTATGAAAAAAGTTCGGTTTTTCGATCATAATTTTCATCGAAAAAGTGATGTATTTTTTACAATTTTCGATTCATCGAGAAAAGCGCTCGTACTTGACTGTTAAAGCAATCTATGAAGCTACAGATAAAATTTTAAATCGATTGGACGAAAATTGTTCGAGTTCTGTTGCCTTAATAACGATGACAATTTGGTTATAAAAAAACGTTGTTTTTCATTTCATTCCATGTATAATGCATAAAATATTAATTTTTTTATCAAAATGATTTAAAAGTCATCTTTAATATTTGACATACGTTGCATTCCAATGATCTATCAAAGAAGCCCCACACTCGGGGCTGACACTTGAAAAATGTATACATCAAATTGTGAGGAGGTTGTGGAGCTTGACTTTCTTATACATTTGATAGCCAAAGGACACACTGTTCTATTGGAGCAAGAAAAGTTGGTATCTAGGATGTTAAAAAAAAGTTACCTTCAAAAAACTTCCAAAACCTGTTCAAAGTAGCCTCGTTTTACGGTACTTGCACACCGCGCAACTTACAAGGAAAGATTGCAAGGTCCATCTCTCCGATTTCGATGAAATTCGGCATGCTTGTAGAATGGGTAAAAATAGTCGACACCTATTTTTTTATATCTGCGGAACCCGATTTTTAAGGGTTGAAGGTGAAACGCACCCTCGAAAATTGGGGTGTTTTTCGTTTTTCATCCATAACGTTTTAACGGTACGAGATATGAAAAAATTTCAAATTGCAACAATGTTTATTTTTTCATGTACTATACATTGGAGATGAGAACGCTAACGTTATCGACAAAAAACGAAAAACACCCCTATTTTCGAGGGTGCGTTTCACCCCTTAAAAATCGGGTTCCGTAGATATAAAAAAATACGTGTCGGCTATTTTTACCCATTCTACAAGCATGCCAAATTTCATCCAAATTTGATAGATCTACCTCGCAACCTTTTCTTGTTAGTTACGATACGGTTGTACACAGTGCTTGTTCTAAACGCGAAAAACTATAGTTTTTATAAGTTTCGAGGGCAAGGATTATTTTCATTACTTGAAATAGAATGATTCTCTGATATTTTGCGAAAAATTTTAATCAATTCGCAATAATAGTGAAGAATTAGACATGCATATTTACTGGTGCTGTACCCTAATCTCTTCCCAGTGAATGGGACGTATGGGCTCTGTTCTGATAATTCTCAAACAAGAGTAAAAAATGTCGTTCATCCGCGAAAGTTTAGAAATTAATTACTGCCAAGAGATGACCATGTACATTACATTAAATACTCTCAGAAAATTATTTCATTCGTTTTCAAAATTCCGACAAAATTTAATTTTCTATTTCTCTCTCGGAACAAACTTTGATCGTTTTTTCGAGAATACCACGTTACGATGCAAAACATCTTCATGTGTTTTCTGCGAAATCGTAATAACAAATATAATACTCATATGTATGAGAATATCATAATTTTTGTGCAACACGGGAATCTGCTCATCTAGCAACTAATATAAATAAATCGTTATGTTTTCCAGCGTTTATCTACAATACACGTCCATTTACTGGTAATTTCGTCCATTCACTCGCGATTTAGTAATTTCGGTATTTAATTATTAATTCCTTCAATATTATTTGTTGTAATTACTTCGAATATTTTTTCTACTATCAGAATAATATCATTTGGTAGCTACAGCGATTGAAAAATTTGTTTTGATAATATTTTTATTTTGCAGTCCATTTGAAATCCTAATGTCGTTATGCGTCCATTCGCTGGTCGGTTTACCCTACATTGATTACAAATCAAACATTGCGTCCTACCAAGTTTCATGTTGCACGAGATCAATATGTCGCGTCACTGTTTGACAGTTACAGCGGACTGAATAAGGAGCTGTGTACGAAATTACACGGAATTACAATAGATCAATTATCGGCCACGAGCATTGACTGACGATAGAACGCTTTATACTAATTAATACTAAATACTTGGCCAACTAGAGTTGACCAATCTCGGCTTATATACCTTCCTGTAATCGCGTACGCGTATGTGGGTGTATGTGGATGCGCGTAGGCAAAACTTGGTGTTGGACCTGTTAATGTAAACAGAGTATAGGAAGATGGGGCCACTTTGCCTGAACACCAATGACCATGGTTATGTTGAATACATTTCTATGTAACCTCGTCTTTCAAGACAACTGGCTGGTTTGAAGGCGATTGGTATCTTTTTTAAAACAGGTCGTTGTTTTAGAAGACAGGAGAGTCCTAGAAGTAACCTTTTTATGAATATACTTACATTTATCTGAAGGGAATTTCGAAGATTTGGGTTTATACAGTATTGGGTATGAGGACAATAGGCAACACACACACACTAAATATATAAATATATACAGGTTGTCCTGTTATGAATGGATAATCCTGCAACTGTCTATAGGACACATGATGTTCAACTATATGGTGGAATTTCAGTTTCGTAAAAATCCAACGATTTTCGAGATATTGGGCTTAGCGTTATTTAAAAAAAAATCATCTGCTTTTCGTTTTTCGTATGTAATTTCAACAAATTATATGAATCGAAAATAACTGAACAACTTTTTAAAGTAATTGGCACGAATGCGTAGTACATTTTTTTGACACCGCAGGCTATCAAAGTCAGATGTTCGAATTGGTTTGTATGAAAATTGTGCATAAAATCTTTTTTCATAAAGTTTCCTTAACATTTGAGGTTAAAAATAAGACTATTCTGGATAAAACATATAACCAAGAGTATATTTTTAACCCTTAATAGTCACACTGGGTCCACGGGACCCAAACAAATTATTTTGATGCCGTACAACTTTTTTTTCCAATAAAACATACATTTTTTTATATGCGTAAGCGTTTCATTCTTTCCTTCTAAATCGCACCTCCGTTGGATGAAATAAATATACTTTTTGAAAACTCCACAGAAACCGCTATGTCTATTTCAAAGTACATCGTTCCCAGATTATAAAACCATTTTTTTGTCAATAATTACAAGAGTATCCGCAATTTTTGTAAAAAAAGTCATTCTTTACGTTTTTTTGCGTAATTTTTTTTTCAATATTTAAAATTCAATTTTTGATTTTTAACCAATATCCTTGTATTAAACAAGGTTCAAATTATACCTCACTATTTTTTCATATCGCTCAATACATTATTTCATTATTTATAACAATTTAAAATTCGCCTGGGTCCCATGGACCCAGGCGACTATATATAGGCGACCCAGGATCCCAGTATGACTATACCGTGATTCTAGCTAAGTGTGACTACCAAGGGTTAAACCGGGTAAAAAAAAATTATCATTTGTAGAAATGGCATGCGCAAAGTCAATAGCAGATGATTGTTATCTCGATAACCGTAGGACTTTTACTAAACTGAAATTCCAGCATATAGTTGGACATGATCTTACCTGTCGACAGTTGCAGGATTATCCATTCATGACAGGATACCCTGTGTGTATATGGGGCATTCCGTACCAATTCGACCTGGGTCTGACCCTTGACCCCTCAAATCTGGTTCCCGATTTTTCCTGTCATTACTCTCACTCTATCAAGCAATTACAATTTTTTTCAGATTTTTCAAAATCAATTTGAGCGCGTCATGAATTTTTGAATTTTTTTTGAACACCTCGATGGCCGTAATCGAAAAATCTGAAAAAATTCCCAAAAATACAGTGTCAGATATGAAAAATGTTGGTGTAAAATTCATAATGTCTGGGCTTTTGCTTCAACCCCTAATTAGAATTTTTGTCAACAATGATAAAAAAAAATCGAAAATTACAAAATACACTATAGAAAAATCGGATAATTTTTTTTTTAATCTGGTATTATGCATACAAAATTTCGAGAAACAGTCTACAGTAAATTGACCTCTGCTTCTTATTTTTGTCATTTTTTCTGCTCAAAAAGCTAAAAAACGGCTTGAAGCAAAAGCCCAGACATTATGAATTTTACACCAACATTTTTTATATCTGACACTGTATTTTTGGGAATTTTTCAGATTTTTCGATTACGGCCATCGAGGTGTTCAAAAAAAAAATTCAAAAATTCATGGCGCGCTCAAATTTATTTTGATAAATCTGAAGAAAATTGTAATTTCTTGATAGAGTGAGAGTAATGATAGGAAAAATTGGGAACCATATTTGAGGGTCGAGGGTCAGACCCAGGTCGAATTGGTATGGAATGCCCCATATATATATATATAATCATTTATGAAGGGGCTTATATCGGGACCCATTCCTCACTCCGACCGCACGTTTAGGGAAAGTTGTCACATTGTTTTTAGACACAAAGGTGTTAGACACAAATGGATGCTGGTCCTGATATTTTATAATTTTGTGCAGGGGTTATCATGACGACTATACCAATAAACTCTCAAAAGTGTTTGGAAGGACGGCTGAAAATGTAACAGACTTGCACGGAAATGTACATTTGAATAAGATTTAAAATATAGGTAGGCATTGTGTGCATAACATTATGTATCAAATAATAAGTCGATAACTACTAGAAGACAGTCAATTATTTTGAATGCAAAATTAAAATCTATATAAGAAAGTTATATGGACTGGAAGACAAAAGCCTCTCCCCGCGATCCCTCGCGGTCTTCTTGCCTCTTCACGCCCTCGCGCCTTCTCTCGCCATCCCCCGCCGTATCTCGACATCCCTCGCTATCGCTCGCGTTCCCTTGCGTCCCCTCGCCTACCCATGCTTCTCCTCACCGTCCCTCGCGTACCCTTTTACCTTTCCCCTTGTACTTTCGTCTTCCCTCGCGTACTCTCTCGGGATGGCGAGGGGTCGCGAGGAAAAACAACAGGGGACGGAAAACCTAATTTTCGGCATTTCCATGATTCTCATCGCATTTTCGAGAAACTTTTTTCTCACAGAAAGAATTAAGTCATCGTCATGAATGCAGAGCAATTCTCTAGGTTTAGCAGAATCCTTTGTAAAAACCTTTTTAAAACCCGAAATCGTTTATTAGAGACTGAGTTATGACAGATGTAGAAGAAGCTGAATACCGCTGAAAGAAAATTAATTTGTATATTTTAATTACGGTGAAATTATTATGTACATCTGACTGTTTGTAATTTATTGTTTTCTGTTCGAATTTTGCCCATCTTAGCCACAATTTACAAAGTAGATGGCCCTCAAGATAGTCCCGGTATTTATCTATTCATAAATAATGCCGGACCTATACTTGTATATGCGCAGGGTTGCGAAATTTGTAATGAAAAAGTAATGCATTATTCATTACTTTTTTAATGGGTAATGAAAAAATATTCAATTACCCATTACATTACATTCAGTAATGTAAAAAATTGCCATTACTCATTACATTACATTTTGTAATATGAAACATTTTCATTACAAAATGCAATGTAATGTGTAATGACAAAAAATTTAATTGCACATTACATTGTAATGGGTAATGGACCTTTTTTACAATACAAAGTCCAATGTAATGGGCAATGGGATTTTTACATTACAAAGTAATGGAAATTTTTTATATTACAAAATTTAATGTAATAAGTGATGGAATTTTTTATATTATAAAATATAAGGTGGGGAGTAATGGCATTTTTTTACATTACTAATGTAATGTAAAAAATCTCCATTGCTCATTACAAGGTAATATGGATTATTACTCGCTTCCCATCGGGTCAGATCGACCCAGCGCAGAAACCGCTGCCCCTAATGGGAAACGAAAAATAATCCCCATTACATTGTAATAAGTAATGGAGAAAAATTACATTGCTCGTTACATTACATTTTGTAATGTAAAGAAAATCCATTACTCATTACATTGGACTTTGTAATGTAAAAAATGTCCATTACCCATTACATTGTAATAAGCAATGAAAACATTTCACATTACAAAATGTAATGTAATGAGGAATGGAATTTTTTTACATTAGAAAATGCCATGTAATGAGTAATTAGATTTTTTTACATTGCAAAATGCAATGAAATGAGTAATGGCAATTGTTTGCATTACAAAATGTAATGTAATGAGTAATGAAAACGCTAATGCATTACAAAAAGTAATGCATTATTTGCAACCCTGTATATGCGCTTTCGTCGATTTTCGTAGGTACATTTACAGAAGTCGGGAAAAAATGATGCATATATTGTACATTTTTTTCATATATTGGAATATTGAATAAATTCGCATTGTTTTGTCCTAAAAAGTAAGGCTTTATTTTTTATTAAATCATTCCTAATACTTTCAAACGTTTCGAAACTGTCGTGTGATCAACTCCTAATGATTCTGCAAATTCAGCTAGCGTCTGTCACGAGTCTTCATGAAGTAATGCCTCCAATTCAACACATCAAAATCATAATTTTTGAAGCGTCTAAACCAATCTTTGTTTGTTGTTTCCAATGGAGCATGGTCGCTGTAAGTCTCAACAAGAATTCTATGTCATCCAACTGCAGATTTTTTCAAATAAAATAGTGCAGCAAAATTTCCCTTTTCTCTTTATTGGCACGAAATTTGACATGTTCAACACTATGAAAAAAAAAATGTTTACACTTCAGCGAAATACGCTGAATGTTAAGCGTGCTTATAATACTTTTTATAGGTCCGTTACCATTTCAAACTACAGGCACGCAGTTCTGGTAACGCCATCTGTGGGAAATCAGCGATAACTTATTCAACATCCTAATACAATATTGATTCAATCTCTGAACTGCCTAACAAGAAAAACAAGTACGGAAATATTAAAAAATAGCTCAGTTATTGGCTGGTAAATAAAGTTTTACTTGACACACGCGTTGACGATGAAAGTTCTTGACGTCGAACTGAGCGTTCAAACAAAAAAATGGTCATATTTATAACTAGCCTGGGCCCGAGGCTTCGCCCGCGCTTTACCGGTTGAAATAGTTATTCTGACTACGTGGTCTACATGGGCTTAAAGTTTTCATGGTAGGGATGCAACGATATTTTTTCGGCTTCGTTATTTTTATTAGTATCGAAAATCATATTTTGTAGACTTGGGTTATAGATCGCCAAAGGCTCTGTAGCCTAAAAAATGATCGCGCGATTTGTATGGCTTAAATCTGTCAAATATAATTTGGGAAATGCAGTAAATAAAAATTCTTTGCGTTTTAACGATGCAAACTTAAACATCATCTGGTCTACACTTTTTGATGATTCACCCTGGTTATTTTTTAAAATTTATATTCCATATATACTGATTTTTTTATCCCTTACATCGTTTTTATAAGTATAGATACATTGAGTATTTACTTACGAAAATTTCCATGAGAATCACATTCATTGATCTTAACTTTACTGAATAAAAAAAGAAGTAAAATGAAATGTTTGAATTTAGGATACTATGTCGTATTCTGAAATCAATCGCTTTTACAAAATGTCATTGTACACTACGTTTCGCGTTTTTCTTTCTTCCCCGTCGGTTAAAATAGAAAGATTTTCCCGGTTGATTTTTCCAGGGCAGGCGACATAGAGTTGACCATGCGAGAAGCAGGCTGTTTTATTGTAAAGTAATCAATTGCTCAACTTATATTCGTTCGATTTAACCCTAGAACTCATAAGCGGGGTCCAAACGCACCCCACGCGTACTTTGAACTACGCTCCTGAAGTAAGGAGCGATATTATCGGCTATTGGTCTGAACCATAATTCAGTTCGAAGGTCTAAGAGTAGTGTCGGGTCGGTTAGAGCTTCATTTGGTCGTTGGTTGTCACGCTGTGCGCTTCGAAATTACGTGTGGGGTGTGTACGAACCCCAGTCATGAGTTAACGTTTTACTTTCGTGGCGGTAAGTTAATTTTATATTTTATACTGGAATCGTTATTTTGTATATATCATTCCGGACTCTGAGGAAAATATATAAATATATTATTTATAAATTACAATAAATAATGATTTTAAAAATTGTACGGATAATGGCTCGCCGTTATAATTTGCGCTCCGTATCGGAGATCGCAAAAGCCATTCGCACTGCGTTAAGTGCCGCCTAGCCGTGTGCGAACAGCATAAGCTTATCTTTTGTGTCAATTGTGCGGCAATCGATTGAATTTTTTTTAATTACTTCTTCACTTGAACAAATTTAACAAATTTATGATAAAACTCATAAAACAATATCCTTTTTCTACGAATTTTCAATAAAATAAACTGTTAAAACACAATTTTTGAGTTTCGGATTTTCGTCATTTTCAATATCCCAAACAAATATACTTTTTTAACTGAATAAAGTAACAATAATTTTTTTTCCATAGTCTCATGTATCCCCTCCAAAACGCCGCTTGATATGTTAAGATCGGTTGAGCGGTTAAAAAATTACAAATTTTTATTTAAAAAATGAGCTTTTTGTTTATTTTTTCCGGTTTTTAGCCTTCGAACGTGTTTTTCATTAACTAAATGTGCATAAAATTAGATTTCCCGACCACCATTCTCTTCGTTATGAAGAAATAAAGAGAATGACGTACGAAAAAGTCTGTTTATCAGCATAGGGCCGGTTTTATGATCAAAAACGCGTGGGGTTCGTTCGAACCCTAGTTGTGGGTTTGAACGTACAAAAATTTATTCATGAGGTGTAGGGTTAAGGGGTTACCCCCACTTGCGATTTTGAAAAAATCGATTTTTTTTATTGCATTTTTTTGAAGAGCAATTTGAAGTGCAGTTTTTTTTATGCCCGGAATAGATGACTATGTAAGTTTACAAAAAAAAATATTTTCTTCGTGTAAACTGAAATTGAAACTTTAAACGCGTTTTTCTCAAAATGGCATTTCTGAAGTCGGTGACCAAGATTACTCGAACACTAATGAACCCATCTTCTTGAAATTTTGCAAGCTTATTTAATACATAAAAATGTAGTCTTTAATCGTTCGATTTTTTTTTTCGAAAAAAATGGCCGTTTTATAGCCAAAAAACGGCCTTTTTTTGGTTAAAATCGAACCATTAACTTTGACTGTCCGCCATTTTGTGAAAAATGAATATTTTTTAAAATCCTTCGATTAAAGACTAGTTTATACTTATATTTGACTAAATCCATCCGCATTTTTTTTTCAGATAATCCACTTCGCCGCAATGTTGGTCACCGCAAACCGTGTATATAAAAACATTATTTCCTTGACGGCCATTTGCCACTAAACAATGTAATATTTATCAATAAAAAAATTACTGAAAGTTCTTCAAGATGTATTCTTTAAGATGGTATATTGATCGATTAAAAAAGTTTTGTAGTTTTCTTTTAAAAAATTCATGAAAAAGGCCTTTTTTGCGCTACAAGTGGGGGTAACGTCTTAAATGAAACATGTACGATTACCTTTGCGGCCTTTTCAGCTATACAACAGAGAAACTCATATTTCATTCAGTAGTTTTTAAGTGATGCGAGGACATATCACGAACAGCCAGGCAGACTTTACTACTTTATCATGAGTATAGATCACATAATAGATGTCCCTTCGATCTGAAGCAATAAAAATAATTGCAAAAAATGTTGGAATGGGAGGTCTTAAATTTGTTTACTCAATTTTCTACTAATGGATTATTTATTTTCAACAGTTAAGTGAGCAATTGTTCCACTTTCCGAGGTTCACGCGATAAATAGAATAAGCTGTAAGAATTTGAAAGCGGTCGGAATCTCGGCTCATGAATTTGGAGTGTCACGAGGTAAAAATAAAGCTATCCGTGAGGAAACGGCTTTGAAGTTAGCAGTACGAATCGCCGCGTGGTATGTAGTATAAAATATCATAGATATAACCTTAATTAATAGCACCCTGCGCCCAATGTGGGACCTCCCTCAGCATCGGAACCGTCTCTAGCATGCTTCCTAGGGAATTTTCCTAGGGAAGCATGTTAGCGGAAAACAATGAAATTCAACTAGCGCACCGGTCATCTGTCTACTTCGATGAAAACAAAAGCTTGAAAGCTCCAAATTTTGCAACATCAACATTTAGTTAAAAAATTTTATTCTGAAAAACTTAAAATATTCTTCTAAGTTCAGCCTAAAATGATATTTGGTAAAAAAAAATTCAAATCATCAAAAATAACGTATGATAATTTTTTTACGATATACATAGCGGGATAAATATTAATGTGCACACTAAATTACTAATGTAAATCTATAAGTTTTCCCTGAAATATATACTCGAACCCGAGTTTGCAGGGTGTCCCTCTTACCTCTGCCACCCGAAATAACTCGGTAATTATCGCCGTCACAAAAAAATGTTCCACACAAAAGTTGTACGGTGTGAAGGGTGCCATCAAATGCGACCATTGTTTTTTATTTCGGCGGAGGCACTGACGCACAGTTAAGCTCACCTCCATTTTTTTAAATGACATGGTACATTTTATTCAACCATCTTGTGAAGCACCTCAAGCCGCATAAAAAACATTAAAGGGTCAAAGTCGTTTAAGATCATTCAAGGTCAGTATCGATGATACAAATCTAATAGGTGACCTTGAATGATCTGGAACGACTTTGACCCCCTAATGTTTTTTATGAGGCTTGAGGTGATCCACAAAATGGTTGAAAAAAATCTACTATTCCATTTAAGAAAGTGGAGGTGACTTTCACTACGCGTCGGCGCTTCCAACGAAATAACAAAAAATTGGTCGTATTTAATGGTCCCTTTCACACCGTACAACTTGTGTCTGGAACATTTTTTTGTGACGTCTATAATTACCGACTTATTTCGGGTGGCAGACATAAGAGGGACACCCTGTATAAACAGGGTGTTTGGCGGTTTTTGTTTGTGGTTGTAATAGCACGAGATAACTTTTGTTGTATTCCGCAATGTATGTTTATGATAAATAAATCATTATTTGATACAATTGGTTTCAAGAAAATGTCTTATGAGCTTCCAAAGTCTTAAAACTGCCGGAAATGTATGTAAAATGTCAAATTCTAAATTCATTATAATAAAAATAAAAGCTATTTTGAACTAAGCTTTGTTTTAAAAAGTTCTCTTTTAAAATAAGTTTATACCCTTTCCAACGCTATACTACATGTCATAGAAATCATTCAATATGTGGTAAAAATAAAGAGAATAAGTTTTTTTTATAATGAATTTAGGAGTAGAAATTTTTCATACATTTACACTTATTTAAGACTGGAAGCTTAAGAGTAATTTTCTTAAAACCAATTGTATCACATAATAATTTATTAATAATAATCTTACATTGCAGAATACAACAAAACTTTTTTCGTACTATTACAACCACAAATAAAAAAGTTATGACGATTTGAAGGCAAGCTTTCGGGTGAAAAAAACAAAAGAAAATCATATCTCAATTACCGTGACACTTAGGACATAAGCTTTAAGGGTGAACATATTAGGAAATGACTCCCCCAATCCCCCCCAAAAATGTGTCGGTCCATGCGCCAAACACCCTGTCTATTTGGGACATTCCGCGCCTTTTCACCTAGCCCGTGATCCCGACGGTTTTTGGTTTTCGTGATTTTTCTTATAACCCCTAAAAGAGAAGAGATAAAAATCTAAAAATTGGTCTGGATATTCCTTTCATGGGGTACAATTTTACAAAACAAAATCAGGAGAACAAAAAATCAAGCAATCAAGCTATCAAGCAATTAAAATTTTTTCAGATTTTTCAAAATAAATTTGAGCGCGTCATGAAGTTTTGATTTTTTTTAACATCTCGATGGCGATAATAAAAAAATCTGAAAAAATTCCCAAAAATACAGTGTCAGATATAAAAAATGTTGGTGTGAAATTCATAATGTCTGGGCTTTTTCTTCAACCCCTAATTAGGGTTTTTGTCAACAATGATAAAAAAAAATTGAAAATTACAAAATACACTTTAGAAAAAATGGAGAAATTTTTTTAAAAATCTGGTATTATGCATACAAAATTTCGAGAAACAGTCTACAGTAAATTGACCTCTGCTTCTTATTTTTTTCATTTTTTTTTGCTCAAAAAGCTAAAAAACAGGTTGAAGCAAAAGCCCAGATATTATGAATTTTACACCAACATTTTTTTTATCTGACACTGTGTTTTTGAGAATTTTTTCAGATTTTTCGATTACGGCCATCGAGGTATTCAAAAAAAAAATTCAAAAATTCATGACGCGCTCAAATTCATTTTGAGAAATCTGAAAAAAAATTAGAATTGCTTGATACAGTGAGAGTAATGATAGGAAAAATCGGGAACCAGATTTGAGGGGTCGAGGGTCAGACCCGGGTCGAATTGGTATGGAATGCCCCATATATATATATATATATATGGCGTTGGCGTGGGCGAAGGGCGTGAAATGTCCCATATATATATATAAATATATATGTGAGCTGAAATAATAGATGCGCCCAGATACAAATATACACCGTAATATACGTGCGTATTGGTGTGCATTCCTAGGCAAAATGTATCGAGCCCATCGAGCAACGAATCTCCCATCCCAGCTCCATCGAACCGCGTATGAATCCCAATTAAAATACACGCACCGTAAATTCTACTTGATTTGAATTTCACGATCATCATTTTCGCAAATCCTTCGCCGATGAGCAGTTACGTTATTTCGTCTGTGCCTTTCGTAGCATATAGGAGCGAGTACGGAAGGGATCTGATATCAGTGCAATTATTGTATAAAAACAAACCGAGTCGATTCGGGCAGTCGATCGAGAACGAAATGAATTCAGAATGAGAGAATGAGTGAGCGAGTTCATCATCACGTCGCAGACGTAGGTATCGCGTGAAAGTTGACCGGTGAAACTTATTTTTCATTCGAGGGAAAAGATCCCGAGCCGTATGTTCATAGACTTCGAAAAAATGGGGTGGGAAGCTTTGCACAAGATGAAGAGGCGGGAAAAGGGGCTGAAGGAAGAAGAGCAGGGTCGAGCGATTTATTCGCGGAGCTGTCGTGAACACAATAAATTTATTCAATTTTTTTTACATGCAGCATGAGAATGGGATTGTATGAGAGCGAAAAAAAAATTACGGAATGCCAGAGGGGAAAGATCGCTTTACATATGTATCCATTAAAAAGAGCTTTGCCGGGGAATTCATCCGCCGGTGGTCCATTTCCATGAAAACGTAGGTGTATATAGGTAGGGTATAGGTCACCAGCGGATAGAGAGACAACGAAGATCGATCATATACGAATATATATGCACGTAACTCACGTATATCAGGATTGAATCGGTAAAGCAGCGAGTTTCGAGAGATCCCCCCGA
This sequence comes from Ophion slaviceki, assembly GCA_944452715.1. NCBI lineage: Eukaryota > Metazoa > Arthropoda > Insecta > Hymenoptera > Ichneumonidae > Ophion > Ophion slaviceki. The sequence goes on from OX101783.1 coordinate 41,006,192, forward strand.
GCTTCGGAAATACTTATATTATACGTATACATGCTTTCGTGTTTGCAATCGTTCGATCTTCGTTCGGCTCTCACGTCAACGCAAAAAGAAGACTCTTGAAGTTCTCGCAGCGGGAATTCGCCCTCTATTCTTGCGGGCATGATTCGGTAAAGATTTCGATGTAGAAACCACCGCGAATCCAAATGTACTTGCAGTCGTTTCTATTCTGCTGTGTAACGCAAGCCAATTCATCGTCTAACGACATCCCGTTCGATTCTATATCGTCAACGGTACGTAAGCTAAAGTTGCCAACAATTGCGAATACACGAACTTCGAGGGATTTTTCGAATTTGTGGATCTGCGATAAGTTAAGATTGTTATGACGTTAAGTGAACATGTTACCACCGATCTGAATTTTTTTCTGGACCTTTATAACCTCTTTGCTGATCATCTTGTGCAGTTTGAATACGACTCACAGTACCGTTTTTTGAGAAAAAAAATCGGCAACTCGACATATTTCGTGGGCTAATTACATTACGCTTATGGAAGACTCCCGATCATTTTTCAGTACATTATTAATATCTGCTAAGCGAATGTTACCACGGAGCTGAAAAAATAGGTACGGTTCGACTAATCATCGGACTAATCCTTGGTAACGTGAAAATGAGGATTCACAGTACCGTTATAAAATTATTAAGGTTTTTTATTGGGGAATTCGTTGGAAAATCAAGCACACAAAATATTAGACTGTGCAAACATGGCAATGTCGTAGACAGCACAAATGCTACCTATCTTATCGGTATTCGGTAATTATGCCCGGGAACCTCAAACTACTCGATCAGGATAATTAACGGGTTATACGCAGTTAGAAATTTTAAAAAATCGATTTTTTTATTGCATTTTCGGAATGTACAAATATGTGAGTATATTCCCTGAAAATTTCAAATCGATCCAGCGAATATTCTCGGAAATACACACATATTTGTAAAGAAGCTCGGAGCGCGTCTCCGAGCGTACGAGAAACTTCAAACGCGTTTTTCTCAAAACGGTGTTTTCAAAGTCGGTGAGCACGATTTCTCGAAAATTGCTCAACCGATCGGTCTGCAATTTTAACACAACCTTGTTAGATATATTCTTCAGGTATTGATCGAAGGAATAAGATTTCCGATAATTATTTCTATTTTTTTTCAACGATTTAACGAAAAAAAATTGGTCGAAAATCGAAATTGTTTCTTTCCGGAGCCACCATTTTGTCAAAAATTAAAATTTCGACTATTCCTTCGATCAATACCTGGATTCATCTATCCCCTAAAATAATCTTTTTGGTTTTTTCATTTTAGATCATTCAAACCGGAGATACTTTGCTCACCGCCGGACACTTTTTTTCGGGGACCTCCAGGGGACTTCCTACAGCAGCAATGTTAATGAATATTTTTGAAAATAAAAAATGCCAATCTAAATCCTAAAGATGCCACTACACTGCCTAATACTTTTCGTTTTACCTAAATGAAATTCTCTTCCAGAAAAAATTCGTGAAGAAACGACTTTTTTGGCATTGCAACTGCGTATAACACCTTAACAACGAATATTATTGGTACTTATTCTCTTAATTAGTAATAATTACTTAATATTAATTTGATAACTATGTTCAGAAATTATACATTTCTAGACGTTTCTAGGTAAATAAAAAATAACGCGGATTTTTTTTCATAGATAATTTTTTTTAGAATATCGGAAAATTATTAAAGTTTTTGATTTCTTCGAGATTATAGACATCTTTAGTACACACTTTTTCTTTCCAGCGGAATTTTTTTTACTCGGACCGATATTCATTTTTGACCTGGGCATTATGATATACCACGATTTACGACGTTGCCAAAATTCGTTTCGCGTTAATTGAGCGAGAAAAAGTTATAGAAAATAATTATACAAAGTAATGAAAACACTTAATGTAATCACCAAATATTCAAAGATGCATATTTTTACAAATACATGTGGAAAAATAGTTCGAAAACGCACGTTTAATATGACGATTATTTGGAAGCTAACAGTTGGCAACAGTTAATCGGCTCCGTGCATAAGCATAGGGGGCTTCCCTCGTACTCCACCCCCGACGGCTAAACCCCATAACAACCTTAATTCGTGAAAAGTGAACATGAATTTTCATCACCGTTCATCCGTGGGCATGTTTTCTCTCTCTTGTGCCGAAGTAATAACAATACTTGTACGATACTTTGGATGAAAATAATATCGAGGTAAAAATAGGGGGGGGGGGGGGGGAGATAGTTGCCGCGTTCGTATGAAACGAAAGGAAGCTTAAAGGATGCATATGTAGGTGTATATTTATATTAGGTATCTTCCGGAGCTCAGGATCGTTATGGTAAAAAGGAGAAATGGTCGTGTGATTAAAAGGGTCGTTAAGAAAAATAGTCAGTGAACAATAACAAGGCTTACCGTGGAAAGGTGGGAGGTACATTGAATGGGGAAGAGCATATCGCGTATACTGAAACTCGATAAAAGTTAACGCTAACTGCATTTCCGTTAATGATGGCAATAAGCCATGCAATCCAGAAGAATCAATAAAGATATATATTTGCAATGAATATATACAGGGTGGACCATTTAAGGGGTTAGGCTACTCTAGAGGCAGAAAAAAGGCTTTTGGGGATTTTTTTTCAGAAAAAGTACAAAATAAATCGAGATTACAATAAAGGGTGTTTACCATAAACATCAGTGACTGTATACAATAGTTTTTTTAAGCGATTAATTTAAAAATGGCGGCTGTGCAGCGTTTATCTCCAAACTGCATTTCCAAGTTGACCGGAAACACAAATCAGACAATTTTCAACCGATTCACTTGAAATGTTGAATATATCTTTAAAAATACATTGTCTATGGACGTACGTAGGATTTTTTTTTTAATATTGCATACTTTATTCGTTATTAACAATTATCTCAAGATTTTTTGGGCAAATCTAAAGGAGGGTACAAATGTTTGAAAATACCATGTGTTAGGGCCTCTGATGAACCTCCGGCATGGCAGAAAGTAGACTTTTTGACTCAAAGGAGGTCAGTGAGGACCACAACTGAACCTACGGAATCTCAGGTGGGCCTACTTCGAGCGCTCCTACTACCCCTTTCGGCCTACTGTACACTGCTAAACAAAAAAATTAATTTATGTAAGATCTATTTAAATAAAATAGGTTTTTTCCTTGTCTCACAGCCAACTACGATCATATTTGTTTCAAAGATATTTATATATGTTATTAAAGATGAGATTCAAATGAATCTTTATATGCTTACAATGTACACTGTAAAGCTAAGTGTACTATATGCATAAAATATTTCATAAATTGAAAATAAAATTAATTCCTTAATTGAGAGCTTTACCACAAGGATTTTTTCCATTCATTTTTTTCAAAGACAATATTTGCCCTAAATGCGAATCGAACCTAGTACCTACCTACTCATAGCTACGCACGCTGCCCCTATGTGACCGAGTGCTTATGACATTTTAGTCGCTGATATGGCATAGGAGACTAAATGAATACCTACAACTATTTGTTGTCTCGAATAACCTGCTATAGATTTTTTAAGATTTGTGTGTGTGTGTGTGTGTGTGTGTGTGTGTGTGTGTGTGTGTGTGGGTGGGTGGGTGTGTGTGTGTGTGGGTGGGTGTGTGTGTGTGTGTGTGGGTGTGTGTGTGTGTGTGTGTGTGTGTGTGTGTGTGTGTGTGTAGTATTATATAATATATACGGTCGCTTAAAAGTTTGGATACACCAGTCGATATTTCTTACTGCACTAAAAGTTAAATAGCTTCGTAAAAAAACAAAGATAACCGAATTGACCGAATGGCGTTTTGACGGGAACAAATTCAGCTTTATTTTGCTTTTCTGAAATATTTTTTTTATTTTTTTTCGACCTGGTACGCACTTTTGTACGTGACTGTCTTTCGATTTTTTTTTCGACCATTGAGAATTGGACCCATGACTTATGCAAACAAAATGTGTTACGTTTATCCACGATAAACTTGAACGGGGTTGCAGAAGCTCCATTTTCATTTTTTATAAAGGTTCGTAAGATTTTTTTCGCCATGTTATTTAATTTTTTGCTAAAAATGACTAATTCTAGATAATGCAATGTAACTCAAGAACTAGGGGGTTTAAGAAGAAATGTCAAGGATGAAAAACGTCGCGTAAGCTTACACTGGAGAGCCTGGCATTTTTTAAGAATTCTCCTGTGAGACTTTTTCTCACGGGAAAATTCGTGACGCCCATTAATCCGATAGAATTGGAGTAAGACTGTATATACGAGCATTCTTTTATGAATCGCCTATAAAATAATAATAAATCGATATTGAGCAAATTTGATTGTTTTCGCATATTAATATTGCACTAATAATTTGATAAGGGGACCATGTATTTTTATTAATTGTGTAGTATTTATTCATCATCTGATAATGCATATTTACCTGTACCGTTCTTCGGGCGATAATCAGGGAAAACGTATTATTTTCGTCATCGAACGGGTTACCGATCAGGCCACAATGGAGTGATGATGGAGGAGACATCGAATTTGGGCCGAAAGCAGGTTAGGTGGGATCGAGGCAACGGTTTGAGATTGAAAGCAGATTAAGGAGGCCTGTGTTCTGCACGTTTCACTGAAACTGAGAGTTGAAAGAAGGTTTGGGAGATCTAACAGAGGCTACACTGGACCAAGAGGAGGTCTCTTCATGGCACTGAACTCAACAAATGGGGTTTCATCGCTTCAACGGAGGCTGGCAGCTTATGTATTACAAAAGAAATGGGTCCTGCGAGGATTCAGAGGAGGCTAAACACTTTGACTCGGGTAGTACGTAGGTTTTTTTGTTATATTGCACAGTTCATTTGTTATTAATAATTATCTGACGCAATTTTTCACTTTCCAAAAATTTGCCCAAGAAATCTTGAGATAATTGTTAATAACAAATAAACTATGCAATATAAAACAAAATTCTACGTACTTCCATAGACAATGTATTTTTAAAGATATATTCAACATTTCAAGTGAATCGGTTGAAAATTGTCTGACCTGTTTCCGACCAACTTAAAAAATGCAGTTTTGAGAAAAACGCTGCACAGCAGCCATTTTGAAATTAATCGCTGCAAAAAAATTATTGTATACAATCACTGTTATGTATGATAAACACCTTTTTTTGGAATCTCGATTTATGTTGTAGTTTTTCTGAAAAAAATATCCCCAAAAAGCCTATTGTTTCGGCCTCTAGAGTGGCCTTAGGCCTTAACGTGACAACCCCAAATATCTCGTTGCCTTTCGAGTGACGAAATAAACGTCAGGAGGTAATTTGATTGATTTCAAAGGGCTGATACAGTGGTAAAAAATTTTTTTTGGCAGGGTCATAGTTTTTGCGTTCGCAAGGTCATCAGGGGTTTTTCAAATGGGAAAATGTTTTTTTTTTTATTAAGACGTTGTAGCTGATATTCAGATGAATCCAACGACTTATGATATCATGACCGTGGAATTATTTTTCACCAAAATATACGTGAAGAAACGGGAAATCCTGATGGTGTTCACAATAAGAATATCCGAATAATGTAATTTAATTTTTATGCGGAAAATTGATTGTAACAAATGTTCGAAGTAATGGCTGTTAACCTCGATACATTTTTAAAGACGTCGGATGAATGATTCTCTCGACCTTCGAATAGTTTCTGGTGTGATAGCGGCGTAGGTTATCCAACGAATGACGGATCAATGGTTTGTCAAATGGGAACATGTTTTTTTTTAATTAAGATGTTGTAGCTGATATTCAGACTAATCCAACGACCTATGATAGCATTTGAAGGTCATGATATCGTAGATCGTTGGATTCGTCTGAATATCAGCTACAACGTCTTAGTAAAAAAAACCATGTTCCCATTTGAAAAACCATTGATGAGCTTGAGAACGCAAAAACCACGACTTTGACGAAAATGAATTTTTCACCACTGTATCAGCTCTTCGAAATCAATCAAATTACCTCGTGACATGTTTTCGTCACTCTAAAGGCAACGGAGATATTTGGGGAGATCACCTTAAATGGTCCACCCTGTATATCTTCTCTCCTCTTCTCTTTTCTTCATTTCTCTTCTCTTCTCTTCTCTTCTCTTCTCTTCTCTTTTCTTCTCTTCTCTTCCCTATACCTATAAATGAAAGTCCGTTTTCTGTCTGTCCGCGATAAACTTCCAAACCAATGGTCCGATCTTCAAGCGGTTTTCACCAGTGTGTGGTGTATTTTTTCATGTAGGTTATAGGCTACGTACAATCACGGTAGGTTATTGGGGGTCTGAGCAGTCAACAAAAATGTCAGACTACTCGAAAGAAAATTTCGACCGCGAAAATATTCGCGAGCTAGCGCCGTCCACCATGCGCTACAATCAACACGTCGAGTTCACTGTTCCTGTTTTCGTGATCAGATGACGTTACTTACGTACTTGAGTATCACAGAGATTAATTCAACGTTTTCACAATGCCCAAAAGGAAATCCACACTTGATCGCAATTTGTGCTGAATTTAACGAAAAAAAAAGATTTTTTATTGAAAACAATTTTTTTCATTAATTCTGCACAAATAAAATATAAACCGTTTAAGGCTTGGCGAAGCCGAATTGGATATCACAAAATTATTAATAGCATTGGAGATCATAATTATAAAAATCTTCTAAAAAAATATGATCAATTCGAAAAAAATAGAAGAAAAAATGGGAAAACGATGAGACTAGTCTCAAAAATCCTAGAATGGGTCACTCTGTTTTAGAGAATTAAAAAAAAATAAAGGCAATCGTCTTGAAAAAAAATAGTTTTCAATTTAGTATAAAAAAAAACGTTGACATTAATAATTGATAATTTTTTAACGAAAGGAGCTTCAAAATGGAAAAAAAATATATAGTATCATTTGTCGATATCTCAATTAGTTCAGGAGTTATCAGCGTTTAAACGTTTCCAAAACTTCCGAACTCGACATTTTTTGGAAAATTATAACTTGTAAAAGAGAAGAGATATAAATCTAAAAATTAGTGTGGATATTCCGTTCACGGGGTACAATTTTCCAAAAAAAAAAAGGAAAACCAAAAATAGTCGGGATCACGGGCTAGGTGAAATGGCGTAGAACACCGCTAGCAAAACTCATGTACATTACGAAGAAAAAAATGTTTTCCGTTCTAGGTGCTCGTGTGCGGCTCCAACGGGTCCGCCCGTGGTAGAAAGAGGACCTCAAAAACGGCGTGCTCTTTCTACCAGTCACGGGGTCACCATTTTGTATTTTGGTAAAAAATAAAAAATTGCTTCGCGTTCCTGTAGATATGTAAAATAAAGCCTTCAAATTTCATTTTGGCTGCTTGAATAGTATTTTCGAAAAAATAATCCCCAAAAAGCCTTGTTTTCCGACCATCCAAAGGTCGGAACCTCTATAACGACCTCTATAAGGCCTTAAGTGCCAGCCTCCGATTCTGTTGAAACTTATGTGTATGACGAAGTATTGGAAACTGTTAGACACATTTCTTTTATCGGCGGAAAAACGGTGTCAAGGGGGAAAACCATCCATCAAAGAAAAGCGTTTCGAGCGGTGATTTTGCAATTTCACCCACAGGCAGTATACCGATCTCAATGAAACAAAAACCAAAATTCTTCTCATGTAAAGCGATGGAAAATTTACTATAGAAGTATCGGAAAAACGTAAATAAAGGGGTGACACGCCTTTCATTGAGGGGTGGTTTCCACCCTTATAACCGTTTTTCCGCCGATAAGAAAAAATACATGTTCAATAGTTTTCAATGCTTTGTAACATACACGAGTTTCGACAAAATCTAAGGCGTACACTCAAGTTCCTTGATAGTAATCAAAATCCTTTAAGGGGCCAGTCCACTTTGGAGCCACGGAAAAAAGGTTATTTTCGCGATTTTTTTTGAGGATTTCATAAAAGATATGAATATAAAAGTTGTTGGGCTTGATAAATAAAGTCTTGAAATACATTAAAACATTTTTTATTCATTTTTATTTATTTTAAGTACAAAAACTATAGTTTAACGTAACACCTTAAAAATAGGTGGGCTAGGGAACTCCATCAAAACTCGGCAAAGGATTGTCTAAAACAAAAAAATCAAAGTCCATTAGATTCAGTATGATACCAGCTACAAAATGACCCTCGGATATAAAGTTTTATAAAAAATAATAAATGGTAGATGAAAAACGAAAAAAAGTTTTAAAAACGCGTGTTTTTTCGCAGTTTTTCGCAAAAAAAAAGAGTAAAAATCAAAATTTTAAAACCATCGAGTGTCATCTTGTTGCGAATAATGTTTACAATATGTGGTTCAAATTTCAAGAGAATGGGTTTATTAGTTTTAGAGATACGATGGAGCTAGATTTTGAAAACGTTGTTTCGAGAAAAACGCGTTTGAAGTTTATACTATGAAAAACTCTTACCTAAACTCAATCGGCAATTCCTGCACTGTACAAAATCCCTTCTGATTGCTCATCATCGTCGATTTCTTCGAGTCTTGCTTGCTGTCGATTTTTTGAAATTTTCAAAGTGGACTGGCCCCTTAAAGTAATGATTTTCAGCTTCTACGGGAATCGTATTCTCCCAGTGCACTACGATGACACTTTTTTATCCAGGCATGGATAAAAAAAATAGGTGGCATAAAAACTATTGCACGCCCTATTTGTTTGCTCGATTGACTGCAAAAGTTGAATACAAACTAACCAGGATTTTTCGTATGTCCCGCGAGTCGAGGTATATCGGCAACGAAAATTTAAGTATGCTTTGAATATAAATATAACACAAGTTGATTTCAAATTGCACGAAACTGTCGCAATTAATTTCCAAATTAACCAATGAATATTACATCAATCTGACGAGTTTGAATTTCAATCTGTCGCTTTCCGATTGAAAAACCAATATCTCCGCTCACGCCACGGATATTATATCGACGTACCATGCATCGCACAAATTGCATGGGCACATTTTTATGCACACACACGTGCTTCAATGTTGGAGTTTGCATCGTTGGATTGCAACGAAAGTTAATTTTTCTTCCACTGCTCGCATTTTTGTCGTCGATTCAGAGCACGAAATTCACACACGCGGTTTTTCTTATCCTCACAGATCGACCATCTTAAGGCGTTACCCCCACTTGTAGCGCAAAAAAGGCCTTTTTCATGAATTTTTTTAAAGAAAACTACAAAACTTTTTTAATCGATCAATATACCATCTTAAAGAACACATCTTGAAGAACTTTCAGTAATTTTTTTATTGAAAAATATTACATTGTTTAGTGGCAAATGGCCGTCAATGAAATAATGTTTTTATATACACGGTTTGCGGTGACCAACATTGCGGCGAAGTGGATTATCTGAAAAAAAAAATGCGGATGGATTAAGTCAAATATAAGTATAAACTAGTCTTTAATCGAAGGATTTTAAAAAATATTCATTTTTCACAAAATGGCGGACAGTCAAAGTTAATGGTTCGATTTTAACGAAAAAAATTTTTGTTCTAAAAAAAAATCGAACGATTAAAGACTACATTTTTATGTATTAAATAAGCCTGCAAAATTTCAAGAAGATCGGTTCATTAGTGTTCGAGTAATCTTGGTCACCGACTTCAGAAATGCCATTTTGAGAAAAACGCGTTTAAAGTTTCAATTTCAGTTTACACGAAGAAAATATTTTTTTTGTAAACTTACATAGAGTCATCTATTCTCAGATACTTATATTTCAAAAAAATGCAATAAAAAAAAATCGATTTTTTCAAAATCGCAAGTGGGGGTAACCCCTTAATCCGTAAAAAAATTATAGATTATAATAAAAATGAAGGAATGAAAGAAAAAAAGACCAACTTTCGTTGCGTGCCAACGATGCAAACTTCAACGTCATTACGTGCCCAGGTGAAATAAAGAAGTTCAACCGGAAATTAACATATTCAGGGCACAATTTTTCTTTCGCTGCACCAGGGCTCGTTTAAAAATCAATCGGTGCGGCGCATCATAAACATGCGCGAGGTTTCCATTGATTAACAATCAAATTAAAAAATTCTATCAATATTCCGTGAATCGGTCGGCCGCGGTTGTCCCGTGAAAAATCCGATGGCGCGGAATCATAAAAAGAGATATGAAAAAAATCTCGGATGGAAAAATAGGATGTAGAATATAGAGCAGTGCGCGTATACTGCAGAATTGACAGTGAGAGGACTCGGAAGGTCGCCCTCCCGTCCTCCCGTTCACCTCCTCGCCGAGAAATCGATAGGCACCTAATTATTCTTCAGTCCGCTCGCTTTGTCGACCCCGCGCTGCCGTACACTCCCGTTTTTTCCCCCGAGGGCTTTATCGAACTACAAAACAAAACCTTATATTTGAATTCGACGCTGATCTCGATGCGAATTTCGCGAGGTAATTCGGTCGCGTAATTACACACGATATACGCGACTATACATCGCGACCATCAATGATAAAATGGCGTAGCCCGTGTCACCTTCGGCGTTGAATGATTCGGCTCGCGCCCTTTTGTTTCGTAGCTGTCAGAAAGTACCTGTGTACGGTCCCCGGATTGTAATTAACGTTTTTCGATGTACCCCGTGTGGAGTGACCACCGTCACATCGTGACGCAGTTTTGTCATACTCTTAATAAACGAACTCACCACCGAGAACCAGAACAAGAGAGGGGGGAGGCAGGGAGCCGGTGAAAAATTTCGCGGACAGAAAATTGTCGAACCCTGATAACGATATGTTGCAATACAGGTCCGTGCATTGTCACATTCGATAAAATCATAAATCCTCGTTTAATCGAAATTCCGATACGTATATCCGTACGAATAATACGCGCAAATTTCTGTGGCGAAAAAAGTAATCGCACCGCTCGCTCGTATGTAGTCGCTGTCCTTTACGCCGGACGTAAAAAGCATTTAAAACTTTCGGAGTCGAATTCTGTCGCGTGCACGAAAAATATTTCAGGATCGAACCATGCCCGAATGTATTTCAACCTGAGAACTCAATTTAACTTGGGTAGGTATAAATAAATACGATCGGGAAAAAAATCAACGCTGAAATGTATGATCGCCATGGAATTTCGATCCTACGCGATCGTAGAAAAGTGATTTACTGATTTTCTGCGATCTACGAATGGCTTTTTCATCAGATGAACCCGAATATGACACAGCGCGTGATCGGCGTGCGGCTCCAGTGATTCCGTATCTTGAGCTGCATTGGTCTGTGCCAGTAATTGTTTATAAAATCGAAATTCAGTCGAATATAGCTGAGCGCATCGATGCAGGTTTTTCGACAGTTTCTCTGTATCCTCGTCCGATTGCGGTATGGTACCCGTGCAGAAATTTTGGCAGGGATACAGCTGGATTCTGACTTGTATCCCGGGCTCCCAGTCGGGATCTAGTCCGATATCGGATCAGATTCTAAGACTAAATGTAAGATCCGTAAACTGGATTCCATTAGGGATCCAGAACCGGATCCTTTAATGACTCTAAATAGATTCCCCATGGAATCATTGAGGAATCTTGGAAGGATCACGGGTAAATACAGGCTGAAATAAAATGGCAAAAATGGAATTATTGCATGTTAAATTTATTATAAAAATAATTAACATTTATACATTTTTGGTGAATTAAAATATCAATTTAAAAAATGGAAGGTAAGAAAATCATAAAAAATGGAAAACTACGACTGGGTTATCGTTTTTTGGACTACTTGGCGTCCTTTGCGTCCATCTCAGTCTTTTGCGTTGGATATGGCATTCCCTACAGCTTTTAACACAGCATCTGCGTTAATCGGAGTTCCATCCTGCTGCGTTTAGCAGTTTGTGAGCGCAACTGTAAATAAATTGAAAAATTGTAATATATATATATCTATATTTATATTATATCATAGAAACACAGCAAAAAATATTTTGAACAGCTTGAAAGCCATACCTATCATGCAACTTCCGAATTTTGTTGTTTTCAGCAATACCTTTGCTTTAATTTTTTTAGCGTTGAACCTGAGCCTCAAGTCCCGCGTAAAAAATCTCCTTAGAATATACATTCTAACTTTCGTGAGAGCGTATCAGTGCGCGCAGTCCCGCATACATTATCACCGGGGTTTCTCACCGATAACTTGAACATTTTGTAATATTTTTATTACATCACTGCTGTACATACAAATATCTATTTCAATATTGATAAGTGGGAATGAAGCGTCAATAAGTTGTTGTGACAATTAACATTTTTTGTATTTTTTAATTCTATTTAGAAATGCAGCATCGGTATTGCGAAAACTCGCGATTGTTCTGCATCTGGGTGCATTCCAACCGCTAATTTTACAATTTTTTGTTTAATATCGTCTAACGAAAAAATTATCGTTCGGGTCGAAACGGCAGAATGCAATTCCCACATCTCGAAATCCCTGGATGAAGTAGGATATTCAAATGTTTCTCTCTTTACTTTCCATATAACCCCTTTAAACTAAATATCGTTTAATAATTGAATGATAAATCGAAACAAATCAAGCGTCTTGACGCCAAGTTGTTGGATGATTTACTATGAAACTAAATTGTTTAATAATATTATTTAACGCACTATATTTTGCTTTAAAAAATTGTCACGATGTTGAGAATGTAAATATAGAAACAATTTGAAAAGAATAAACCGCACTGGCGTTGCACGTGTAACTCCCTTGAATCTGACTGGATTCGGCTGGGTACTACACCCCACGTTCCCGTACACAGCGCATCTAACATCCTGTGGATGTGGCTGGGCATAAACAGGGACTCAGATAGGAATCCGATATATACGCCAGAAATACATGTGGTTCCAAAGCGTTCCATCTACACCCCGCGAACGTCGGTGGGTATAAACAGAGACTTATTCCCCAAAACCGGTATCCCGATTAGAATCCAACTTGCATCAGTATTGGAATATGTACGTCGACGATGGCGTAATTTTGAAAATTTTGGCGTCACGTGTATTTTTCGGTATTACTATGAAATTCCTATCTATAGATAGGAATTTTATAGATAGGAATCTCTAGATGGAAATTCCTATCTATATATAGGAATTTCATAGTAATACCGAAAATACACGTGACGCCAAAATTTTCAAAGATATGCCATCGTCGTCATACATATTCCGATGCGGATGCAAGTTGGATTCTAACCGGGTTACCGGTTTTGGGGAATCCATGACAAATCCTGATCGGGATTTGATGGGACATAGGGTATCCCTGTCAACATTTCTGCACGGGTATTTTTACCCATCCTACAAGCATGCCAAATTTCATCGAAATCGGAGACATCGACCTCGCAACGTTTCCTTGTTAGCTGTTAATCCAATCGTAGTACGCCAACATATGAATAAGAAAGCTTATTCGCAGGGAGACAAACGTCTTTGTCCATAATAAATTGTTTTTCTGTGGGAAACGGACCTAAATGATCGATCGAAGTTCTGACGACCACGCATATAATTTATTCGATGAAGTGCCGATACCCAAAGATCTGTTCGTTTCAATTGATCTGATAAAGTTCCGCCCGAGTCGAAATTTTCAGCCTATTTTGACCCTCCAGATCCTCACAGTGGTAGGAGATAAAGGCAGTAAAATAGCTTCGTATTCAATATAAAATGAGCTCCTACTTAACGCCTAGAACGGGAACAAATTTCCCTTTTCTCCACTTGCAGGCGCTAAGGAGGACGTCGATTGGCACACGTATACACGCACACGCATACACTCTATTACGCATATAGAAATACATATGCCTGAATACGCGCATGCGCAGACACACGTATATACCCGCACACATACATGCCTAAGCATACACCAAGGCACGTATACTAGTACCTATACGTATGCATGCGTGTCTGCTATAGGGATCCGCGTATACATGCATACGTGAGGGCAATTATTATCAAAAATATTGTAACTATTTGCCCAAGATCCATTTCTTCCACTTTGGAGAGTTGCTGGAGCTGCAGGGGCAAGTTTGAAGCGAATGCGAAAGGTTCGCTGGGTGGAGATAATGGAAAGGCCATTGGAAAAGTAGCCCTCTACGGCGAACGCGCGGTCCTTCCTAGTCCAACGCATGACGGTTACTGAAAACTATCAGACCCGCTGTTTCGAATGCGACCATCCCCACCCTCGTTTCGTCGAAACAGCCAAATACGCGACAGGTCCAAACGCAATCAAAAGAGGAGCTGCAACGACTTCAGCTAGGTTAGGTAGGAGTATAAGAGCCTATGCAGGAGGTAAGCAGCAAAGAACGAGCATGTGGCGGCCCATAGTAGGACTTCTAGCAGTAAACAGACTCAAGTGAGGCTGACACAGGATCAAAGGCCTTTAAAGTAGGCTGAAAATTTCGACTCGGGCGTTCTCCACGAAACCGATTGATTTGATTGATCTGTCAGATCAATCAGATGTTCTGATTGCCCCGGAAGAACTTGCAGTATTGCGGGGAGCCCAAAGTCCAATAAGATTACACCTTCCAGCAGCAGGATTCGCATCCTTGGCCACTTTTCGAGATAATCTTCGCGAGCCGCTTTTGTGCTTTTAGCAGCTGGGATATCCGAGTGTCAATTGTAAACCCGCCATATAGCTTCGATAGCTATGCAAATTTGAGCCGGAGAACGCAAAACGTGAAAGTCAATTAGAGGTTAAAAACGAATGACGAAACCTCCAGTGGGAGACATTCTGTAAATTTATTTGCATTTCAATCGATGCAATGTGCTAAACCGAATGCAATCTTTTCAAGCGCAGCATTTTTGCACGAGCGAACCGCATCTACCAGAGGTGACTTTGGCCAAACGTGTCGCTGAATAATCGACATCGTACGATTCAAATGTTTTGTCGAACGTTAAATTATAAGCTGAGCTCACACTTGGCAGAGCTCGATTTAAAAAATCACTCTCCGTTTGGCAGTGCACCGAGCTAGTACGACCACGCCGCGAGCGATCATCGTAATGTAAGTGGCGCAACATACTACAATTTTCCAGCCCAATCATACATTATTTATTGGTACTTTAGCTACATGGTTTTTTAAATTTTATTCATTTAAGGGGTCTTCTCATTTTAGACGCTAAAAAAGCTATATTCATGAATTTTTTGATAGGTTTATGTTATAGTTATTGATATAAAAGTTGTTACACTTAATAAATACACTTTCGAAATACATTTTTTTTAAATGTTATGGATTTATGTAACCCAAACAAACTTTAAACGCGTTTTTCTCGAAACAACGTTTTTCGACGGCTTGTTGATAAAATCTTCGAAACTACTTAACCGATCCTGATGAAATTTTAACCACATATTCTTTACAACTATATCTATAGCGCATATTAAGATGTTTTTTAAATTTTGATATTCACTACTTTTTTTGCCAAAAACGGTGAAAAAAACACGTTTTTATTGTTTTTTCGAAAAATATCCGCTATTTTGTTATTTTCGCATATATCAAAAATCGTATGATATGGGCTATAGCCATTAATATACTGAATCTAAAACCGTTCAATTTTTCTGTTTCGGATGACCCATCTCCGAGATTTCATCAACAGCGCAGACCTACAATTTTTTAGGACATTTTTTAACTACCATTATCGTCTATAAATAGTGACTTGAATAAATTTAATTCTTTTTTAAAATGTATTTTGGAAGTGTAGTTATTAAGTGTAACAACTTTTATATCAATATCTATAATATAAACCTATCCAAAAAATTCATGAAAATAGGCCTTTTTGGCGTCTAAAGTGAGAAGACCCCTTAACAAAAGTTACTCATGCTTACGTATGTTGTTCACGGCCCTGTCAAAACGAACATCCCTGTGGACTGCATGATAACTGTCCCATGGGTTAATGGATTTGACATGAACTAAGAAGATTCTCGAAGAAGTAATGTGATATGCAATCTGCCAAACAAGATTTTTTTCTTTTCAACAAAAAAAAAGTAATTCATATTTTAAAGTCAAAGCACGATACCGACCCTCGAACCAGAAAATAAGCCAGTTTTGATTAGGATACAATTGATTACATTACAATTATGCAGTGAATGATTGTAACAGTTTCCAAAACGTTTCTTGCATATGTAAATTACCCACACGAAAAATCTATAACTTTCGGTATGTACACAGGCAAAACTAGCACAATTCAAATGTGCCATACTTCTTGATCGAGTCAGTCGCTCCAACCAAAATGTTGCTTAATAAAACAGGCTTAAGACAAACTCAATAATAATACAGCCAATTGATATTCTCATGGTAGCATTTCTCTCAGACTTCTATACATTCTTGAACAAATATTTTATTTCGTCAAAAAAGGATACTTCCCATTAGAAACGGGTATGTTTAACTCTTTATTATTATTACAAGCTTTCATTTAACTTGCCTTGTTAAATGAAAGCTTGTTAAAAAATATCTACGTTTATGTACCTTTTCAATACTCTCACCTATGATGAGCGACCAAGGGAGGGACTTTTTGTAGTTATACTGTTTTGATTTTCAATTTTACTGAACATTATTTTTTACGTTTTAGTACAATATCGTTTAAATAAAAGCTTTAAAAAAAAAGTTTTATATTTGTACACAAAATCTCGGGCAAGAAAATGCCTCCCATTGATTCTTATGAAATTGTCTTTTGTCTCATTATATATATATTTTTAAACACGTCTTTATAAAAAAAGTCTGTAAAAAACTGGTCCTTTTATCGACGTAAATAAAATGAATAGCACCCAACAACGACGCTATACAGGCTGGACAAACAATTCATTCGTGGTGTCATTTTTACGGATGACGCGTCGCCCGGGGGACACGATGGCTAAATTTGTCTCATTTCAACCTCTTTTCTACGTGTAAATTCGACAAATTACAATCGAGTGGTACGGACAGGAGGCGCGTTCAATCTATAAAACAATAGAGGACTCACTCAAAACTCGTGCATACCTCATTGAGTTCGTCAGAAAAATGTTGAATCTCGCGAAAGTTCTTTGCCTCCTACTAGTCGTTGAGGTAAGTGTGGGTTGTGTGGGAAATTGATCTTCAACTGAGTCAAGTTATTCCCATTACAAAAATACTTAGCAAAATAAATACTGAAATAATAATTTCAAAAGTATTCTTTCATTGATGTGACAACAATAAAGAATTTCCATTATTATTATTTAAGCAAGTATATACTAGCAACAAATAATGTAATAATTATTTTCCACCCACTAAAGGCAACGAGTGCGTGGCAAACGGCCTCGGATATGATTCGTACAGCCGAAAAAACGTGCAGCTATGTAATAACGTTGTCGTTGGATGAAATCAAAACACACCATGTTCGAAACGTACAATGCGTGCGAGCGGAAATTTTACGTATCGAATTGGAAACACAACATGTACATCCTGAGCTCAGACCTCACGCACAACGAGAGAAATTTAACCGCCGCGTCAACGAAGTGAGTACCGCAAAAAAATCGTGAAAATGAACAACAACAAAACTACCGGGGATAGAAGTAAAGCAAATAGTCCAGTAAAAGAGACGGAAACCCAGCACTTTTTAGCGTAAAACATGAATTTTTGGCTGAAGGTAGATGGTTGCATACTGAAAGTGACCCCAATGAAATGTTACCCCTCAACTCGCCCCAACCTCAAGAAATAGGGGTTGAAAACTTCGAAATTGCCGTATCTCGATAATTCATAGCCCGATCAAAAAATGTTTCAAACAAAAGTTGTTTGGAATAATAAAATACGTATAAAGTTATCTGACGTTCAATTCTCTATCTTTGAAAAGATGTGTCTACTCCGCTCGCACACGCTTCAACCCCGAATTTTCAAATAGTCTTTGGGCCGCTATTTTCAAAAATAGGGGGTTGGACGTCAGATAACTTTATATGAATTTTATTATTCCAAACGACTTTTGTTTGAACCCTTTTTTGATCGGGCTATTAATTATCGAGATACGGCGTTTTTTTTAAGTTTTCACCCCTATTTCTTAGGGTTGGGGCGAGTTGAGGGGCAAATTTTATTGGGGTCACTTTCAGTATGCAACCATTTACCTTCAGTCAAAAATCCATATTCTACGCTATAAAGTGCTGGGTTTTCGTCTCTTTTACTGGACTAAAAAGAGAAAGATCGATGTAACCAGCAATGATGTTGGTGAGCGAATCAGTGCCCTATTGTGTATGTAAACTCCTGATTTTGTCGTTGCGCCCGCCGCTTGAATGTGAACCACCCAACATACATAAGCTTAATGTGAGAATCGCGACACAGGTGATGTTGGCCATAGGAACCTATACGAAATGGATGACAGAAAATATCGACACTTTGGACAAAATCTATGAAACGGAGAGTGCCGTTTTAAATAAAAAACAGCTTTTGGCCGACGCCTGCGCATCCTCGTACTCGAACAAATGGTTCGGCAGAATGCGAACGGTCGAGTGTATCGATGAGGTCTGTATTATCTCGCTATCATAGCAATCCATTGAAATAAAATCGCTGAGAAAGCCCAAAATAAATTTCAAATCATAATAAACGAGGATTAAGATGCATTTTATAGAAATTGTGTAGAAAATCGAGAATGTTAACAATCATTCTTTTCATTTTACTGAATTGGCAATGCAACATTGTACTCGAAGATTTTAAATGATGTACGAGAGTCGAGCATTCAATGGAAAAAAAGTTGTCGCCTTTTTACCGAAAGGAAAGAAAAATTACGAGTAACAGCGAAGATCAATTCTCGAGGCAAAACATTTCCATCGAGTTCAGGGGTTTCCCGAAATTAATTTTTTTTTAATCAGATCAACTGAACACCGTTTTTTTCTCTATCGCCACCAGGTTCGGTTATCTGTTCTAAGTAGAACCAAGACCGTCAAGTCATATTTTGAAAGAATGTGCAACGATGCGAGAAAGATGTCGAAATCTGCACTCTCGAAACTAAGAGTCCTGATGTCCTCTCAGTGATCCGATGAGGTTGTGATGGCCTCAAAAGCGGAATGCCGTTATTCAAGTATTGAGAGCAAAAGTAATTTGAGTTGTTTTAACCCTCACGTATACAATTTATTTCGAATTAAGGCATAAGACGGTCTCTCCTACTCGTCGTAATATTCGCCCACGTTGTTTCATTTTATTCGGCACGAAATGTTCATTTAACTGGAGAGCCACACTCTCAGTTCAAAGCTTCGAACCTAAATATAAATGTATTGATTGTATTCGCGAATAAAGTTACTATGTAATCACCACGAAAAAAAAAAACTGGTATAGAATAAACCCAAAAAATCCCAAATGATCTGGTATAGGAAGAACTGAAACAAACTCAAGCAATGGCGACGCTTCAGAGATTTCGTGGCACTCAATGGCCAATTGTAAAGAAATTGGTACATGACATTTAATGGTAACTAAATGTCACAGGTAAGGGAACTGGTATAGGAAGAACCCAAACAAATCCAAACAAGAGACTCAGACAGAGTCTCGAACCCATTTACCATTTCGAAGTTTGCATCGTTGTAATGCAACCGAAATAACTTTTTTGAATCGCCCAATTTAATTTCGGCCGATTTAGGCTTCAGAAGACACGCTTTTTTTTAATGTTATTAGGCATCTACAACCTAAATCTACAGAATATATTCAGTACAACAATAAAGGTGAAGAAATAAAAAAATAATTTTCCTCGCATCTCAACGAAGCAAACATCAACTACCGAACTATCGTTGAAATTGGCAACTTTTAGTATGTGGGTATCATCGCTGTAGGTCGAGTGTTCGTTTTGGCAAAAAGGCACTGGATTTTTTACCGCCTATTTGCATGTACGTTTGAGTTTTATCGAAAACACACGATTGAGTTTTGTTGCTGATTGCACTCCATACAGCTCATGAAGAGGGACCTATCATTGCGGTGTGCCTCAGACAATGATGCCAAAATGGATCAGACAAGCTCTTATTCGCGTAACATCGTTTGATAGTCACGCATTTTTCAGTCCTATTCTCGTCCAGGTCTTATGTAGCCCAGGAAAAGATTTTTAGCATTGAAAATGCTGTTAAAAATGTATATGTTTGTTGATGTTGGCTGGGTATAGGGGTCTGACAAGGAAACGTTGCCAGGTCGATGTCTCCGATTTCGATAAAATTTGGCATGCTCGTAGAATGGGTAAAAATAGGCGACACGTATTTTTTTATATCGGCGGAACCCGATTTTTAAGGGTTGAAATGCACCCTTGAAAATCGGGGTGTTTTTCGTTTTTCGTTGATAACGTTCTAACAGTACGAGGCATGAAAAAACTTCAAATTGCAACAATGTTTATTTTTTGGTGTACTATACATTGGAGATGAGGACGATGAAGATAGCAACAAATTTCATATTGTTTATTGCAAAAATGCAATTTTTTCAACTGTATCTCCGAGAATTTTTAATCGATTGGGATGTAATTTGCATACATGTAGAGAATGGAAAAGTGCGGATACGGATTTTTTTTTTCCCGATATCTCACAATTAAGGAGTTGAAACTGCCTGTCGATTTTTTTGCCGAGAGCATCGTATAATCAGCTAGCCTTTTGGCATTTCGGTCTAAATTCACGTCAATATATATTCGTGTTATGACGCAATTGCATATTTGTAACATTCCAGCCCCCCCCCCCAACGGTCCCCCTCTCGAAAAGCGAACGTTTAAAGTTCTTAACGCGCGGCATGGACGAAAATTTATAGAAATAAAAATGGGTTACAAAGAAAGGACAATCAGTCAAAATAGTCTATACAAATTTTCTCGTTTTCGAAATAAAAATAAAGTTCGAAGGAAAAAAATGTTGTATTCTTCGACTACTAGACGTTCATGATGATAATGATGAGTACAGCAACAAATGGCGTGTTGTTTATTGCAATAATTCGTGAATTACTTGTGACAAATCACTCTTCAGTTGCCCACTCATATGGGCAGAGGCAAGGCTCACAATCATGGACTGACTTCGTGCTTCGGAAAGCAACTGGATTACAATTGTATTTTTACGAAGAAATTCCACTCCGCTCACCGTATCGAAGGCATTATCTGCAGAGATTACAGCGTTTTTGGGTTGCCGCTGCAACTCATGAACAGAATGATGCAAACATTTTTATCAGCTTATAACGCAGCATAATTTAATCTTTATCTTTAACTTTAATTTCACAAACAGCAGAACCAATAAACGTTATAGTCAGTGATCCTGTTATAGTTATAGTTAGTGATAGTGGTATAGTTAGAGACCAATAAACGTTATAAATAGTGCGTTAGAAAAGAATGGATGTAGGCAATACTCGGGGAGGGAGTCTCTTCGCCCACACGGAAATAAAATATGTCTAAAAATATATTTTTCGATATATTAAAAATGGATGTAAAATATATTTCAGACATATATTGTCCATCTTAGATATAGATTAGATATATACAATATATAGGAGAAATGCATTAAAAATATATTCGCGATATCAAACTTTTGGGCCAAAATGGATCTTCAGAATGTATATAAAAAATATATGTTGAATAGGCGGTTACATATATTCAAACTATATTGAAAATATACTTACAACGTACTCAAATTACCCTCAAAATATACTACAAATGTATTTTAAATGTATTCGTATTATAATTGAAATATACTTTAAATGTATTTAAACTACATCTAAAATATACACGATATATGTTCATGCTCCGTTTAAAATATACTTGAAATATGTTCATACTACATTTAAAATATTATTGAAATATATTCAACGTGTATTTAAGATTTACTTGAAATATTCAAACTATACTTGAAATATTCTTAAAATTTTTGTTATGACGTTATTTACATCATTGCACCCTTCTACGATATTTTTCGTTGTCATTAATTACGATTACCCCTGGAGATTACGGGACCCCTGAGTGACGAGCTGGGACGTTGTCCACTGAGCTAGTTCTACTTGTTAAATCGTTGAACTTTCGTATCGTCTGCATATCGTACAATACACAATGTTAGTTTATTAAAAAATGTGTGGATTAAAAAGAGTAACTAACATTATCGGATCAATTACTTAATTGCGTTCGCATAGAGAGCGATAATCGCATAGAATTACATAACCTTCAATTTTTTTGTCCGATCATTTATTCCAGCTAGTGCGGCTAGGTCATCGCGAGATACCGACTTGAAGATGTTTTTCATTCGCAACGTCATCTGTTACTCAAGTTGCTTAACCAACCATATTCAAAATATATAAAGCATACATTCAGTTTGTACGTTTGATATATTTAAGATGTTTCTTAAATGGATTTATATTTATAAATGGCATAGGTTTTACTCTTACCCAAAAATACAACCCAGGTAGGAATTGACGATGAAAAAAGGGCTCGCCAAGCTCTGAAACAAGGCTCACATTTTTTAATTCAGGCTGAGCACCAGCCTGATTTCAGGCCTAGCTGAACCTCTGAATGATAACGCGGTTTCAGGCTCTTGCACACAGGCTTGACCAAAGGCTAGTAAAAAAGCCTGTACTAAGCCTGAAACGACGAAACAACAAGGCTCAAAACGAGCCTTAATAAAGCCTTCACACAGTAGGAGAAAAGCCCAAAAACCTGGCCAAAACCTCAAATGACCTTTGACGGGAATGAAAATTGGCTTACAGGGGTTTTCAAGGTCGCTGATTACGAATCTGAAAGCCAAATTATCGTAAACAAAATGGCCGATCCAATATGGCTGACATGAATGTTAAAAAGTTGCCAGATGTCGACAAAAATTGGTATTTACGGGTTTTCAAGGTCGCTGATTACGAATCCGCAAGCCAAATTATCGTTAAAAAATGGCCGATCCAATATGGCCGACATGAACGTTAAAAAGTTACCAGATGTTGACAAAAATTGGTATATACGGGTTTTCAAGGTCGCTGATTACCAATCCGATATCTATTGTTTATAACTTGCAACAAAGAGCTTACAGCAAATTGTTATAAACAAAATGGCCGAGTATCCTGCTAAATAGATAAATTAATATATTTAAAAAAATCATCATAATAAAATAAACGTGAACAGTGTATTCTACGCAATTATTATTTTTATTTCCAAAATACATACGGAACGTTTCAAAAATAGAAAATTTTATTCTTAATCAAAATCGTAATCGGAGTCGGAGTCGGAGTCAGAATCATTATCCGAGTTTGTATCTATTACAACTCCCGGCACGGCTTCAATCTCGGCGCAAAATTCGTCTGCTGCAGCAGTCACTTTAGGAGCGATCAACATCGCTACAGCTTCCGGCGACAAACTCTTCAGCTTCTTCTGTGGTAGTCTTCTGACACTTGAAATGTACGGATCAGAAGTAACTAAGAGCCGATGAAAAACATCTTCCATAGTTTTAACCCTGGAACTTTTTCGCGCAAAATCTTCTCGATATCGTTTGATGTCTTTGTTTCGAGCTTCCTGAGCATCTTCGGATAATTGGCCGATTGGTAATAGAGCATGAGTTATTATCACTGGACCATGAATTAATAGTTTGTGCACCGAAGTAGGCATGGAGTACCAAGGGTATAATGCAACGGTCTTTCTTGCCGTTTCAATAGCATACTGTTCAAATCTTTCACAGTTTATCTCGTGGCCACACGATATAACTTGTAGGATTACGTACAAGCGTTTAATAACTTCTTCGTTGACCCCCGTTATCGCAGCGGAAACCGTCGAATTTTCAAAGAATCGCCGAGCTGTGTTGCCATCATTGCTGCTGCCGTATCCAGGCTTTGGGCGATCGATATTTAGACCCAATTGCTTCTTGAATCCTTCTTGAATGGCCCTCTTGCGTTCCTGGGTAATTTTTTTTTCTTCGGCACTTCGAGCTTGCCATTTTTTAATGCCGAGTTTGTAAGACACGTGTAAGCAATACTCGAAGCACCGTATCCACGCATGCAGCGTCGACAATCCGAACTTCAAATTTGTTTCATTGATTTCCCTTTGCAATACAGTGTCGATGGCATTAAAATCTTTGCTGGTTGCTCCACACAAATAGCACCGTTGAGCAGATTTCGTCAATGATACAGCGTTGCAAACTTTACCATCTATCATGGTGAACAACAACTTGTACATTACGGAGATTTCTTTTCCATCTATTACACTTTCGAATGGACGAAGTGACTTTATTTGTTCTTCAACAATTTGGACTTCATTAAGTGTTGACTCTGTGTCTTCGCGTAGAAACAGTAGTCTAAGCGGTCTACAAAATCGTGGAGACGAGGGTCTGGGGTTCTTCCAAACAACTATTTCTTCCTTCGATTGTTGATCATAACACACGAGTTGTAATGGCACGACTGAAGTAAAGAATACATGCGCATCAGATTTGCTGTCATCACTGAACGTCTGCTTATATTCACTTTGCCCAGAACTTCCATCGCAACCCCACTTGCAAATCAAGTCCATTTTACGAACATTATCTGGCGTCAATCTTTGAATGAGTACATTTTGGACGAGTAAAATACGTTCAACTGTATGATCTAATAGTGCCTGTAGTTGGACTTCTGCACTACTCTCTGTAATCCTGATTGCATCACGTGGTGGATAACAACGCTTTTTTGCTTTCATCATTTTTTCGTAAGACGGACATAGCTTACAGTTATTTTCCTTCCCTAATCTTCTCATTCCCTGGTAAGTACTCTTGGAGAATTTATATTCAATCATAGCGGAAAGTGCAGCCTCTTCGGATAAAGTAATTTCATCCGTTGCTGAGTAAGCTTTACGATACTTGGAAGCTCTTAAAGGACTCGTCATTGTTACGTCCTTAATAACTTTTGCGGCGTCGGATTGTCCTGAAGAGCGAAGGCTCATCTGAGTAGCGTATGCTAACTCGACCGAGTTGAACGATGTACGAATATCTTGGGTCTTCCTTCGTTTAGATCTTTCACTGGACATTGTAAACTCAAGGGACGGGCGGCCGCCCGTATTACCCGGGCTTGTTACTACAGTGTCTGTAGGTGCGGCAAAACATACCTGCTTGCTAAGCCATTCACCGTTATTCTTGAAAAATACACAGGATTTTCTGTGAGCTTGTTGCCACCTCGTTCTCATTTGATTGAAGAGTATCGAAAAAGTCTGTTTCGAGTCCTCAGGCACTACAACTGTACGTCCGGTGTCCTTGGAAATTTTTTCTACCATAAATTCGATCAAGGAAGCGAATTTATCGGATAAATGCTCGCTGATTATCAGAAATACTTCTTTCCTTGTCAGCACCAATTCTTTGTAACCGGATCCTGTAATAAAGACATAAAATTGTAGAAAATTGGTGTTAAAGGAAAAGATAAAATGTTCAATTAATACAAAAACTTGAACAATGTACATTATTTTACCAAATAAATAACCGCAATAATTGAAATAATTTTAAGAAAATTAGACAGAAAATATTGACATGGATTTGGTTAAAAGAAAGCTTTGCTTACTATATAATATATATATATTCAAATATTTTATTTGAATGTTATAACATTTCATTCATATTTAAGAAATTTTTATGTGGTTGATTTTAATATGTATATATATATATGCATACGTATATATCATAATTAAATCACAGAAAATTTATATATATATATATACACATACATATATATTAAAATAATTTATTTCAAGCGTATAACAGCCGTCTTGTCCGTTATGATGCTACTTCACCCATTCTCAGGTAGAGGCGCAGAGGCTGCTCAATAGTGCCGCGTGCACGCTCGGCTACCGCACGATGCGAAAAAAATCATAACGGACAAGACGCACGTTTTCCGCAGGTAACTCTTGTAAATTTCGAAAGCTTATACATTAAACTAAAGGCCGAGACTAGGAGCTTTGCAAAATGTGACAAAATATATAACTTTTCGGACCGTTGAAAATACAAGTTTTCAAAATTATTTAATTTTATTTATGCCGAAGGCTATACTACATTTCAATCATTTATACATAAACTTTAGATTCAACCGATGTAAAAACATGTTCTACATACCTGCAGAAGTCGTATCCATGTTGCAGAATTGAAATTAAACCCGTCACTTTAAAGTTATGGGTTTTTGAAGTCAGCGTTATTTTCGTCTGTTCAGCGCATGACACGTACACTCTTCACGAACACTAACTGCCAACTGACGCTGCGGCGCAGGTATACACTTAAAGGGCTTTCCCTTCCACAATAGAATGCAGTTACTAGTCCTCTACCTGAATGACTACTCAACTGACCCTATTTCGAAAATTTATTTTTTGGGGTTTTGGCCAGGTTTTTGGGCTTTTCTCCTACTGTGCTTCACGAGCATTTATGACCAGGCTTTTCCCAAACTCTTCCCGAGGCTATATGAGGCCTGTTTTTAGTTTTCTATATTCTACATTGGGGTAAATTTAATAAATTTGTAAAGAATTCATTTGATTTATTATATATATTTATTATTTGTTATATTATTTGTTACAAAATATATATAAAAATATTTTAAAAAACAATACGTTATTTTATTGCGTACTTTTATTTTCGTATATACTTTTTTGTGTACCTCATAAATATCGATAAAAGCATATCTTTAAATGTTCTGAGCTGCCTCCTTCGCTTTCGTTTTTCGTGCCTTCGCACCCGACAAATTTATTGCTAAATTTTTTTTTCATAAAAGTACAGAAAAAATATTATTTTAAACTTATTTTATTTTATCACAACCTGAAACAAGCTTGCATCCAGCCTTGATTTTTCAGCCTCAAAATTCACCGGCTGAATAAAGCTTGAAATAACCCTGAGTTTAGGCTAAGCAGCCAGTCTTGGTTCCAGGCTGCTCCAAACGATGCAATGAAACCTGGGACAGGTCTGTCTCACTCAGGCTCGGTGAAACAAGGCTCGCACAAGCTTGTTTCCATCGTCAGCCTTTTGATTTCCTACCTGGGAATTGGCATATCCAACTTTTGGAACCAATTATATTTAATACATGTTTTATATATTTTTCGATTTATTTTTTATATATTTTATTTTCATGTGGGCGAGAATTGAAGATAGTGCAGTAACAGATGAGTTGCCGTTACAGTACAGTTGTAGGGTAAAACTGCAGTTCCAGTGCAGTTGTAGGGTACAACTGCAGTTACAGTGCAGTTGTAGGGTAAAACCAATGAGATCGTGAAGGCATAAAAAAATGAATAAAATCATGTACTATTAACGGGTTATGCCTAGTTGCAACCGTCGAAAACAGCTCATTTGGGGGATTTTTTTTTAGAAAATCTTAATGACAATTTTCTTCAAAAATAAGGCATTTGAAGAAGTATCATCTGAAGAACACTCAGTCATTTTTTTATGTAAAAATATTTCACTATAATCGAAAACGTCTGTTGCGGTGAGCCCTTCTGAACCGGGCTATCCGAACTCAAAAAATCAAACAGATTTCGTTAGTGTATTAGCTTATCCTATGATTAATTGAACGAATTTTCGAAATGTTTACTTAAAACTAATCGACGCGTATTCAAAGTGAGTCATGATTTTTGCAAAAAAAAATGGGTTTTTTTCGTTCGTCAAATCGAAAGTATAGTATCGGAAAAAAAACATTCCTTCGATCTAATATTGTTTTTCTACATCTAGACAAAACCCTAAAAAATTCAGCAATATGGATGAATTCGTTTTTGAGATATTCTGCTCACCGACTTTAAAACCGCACTTTCGAGAAAAAAGCGTTTAAAGTTTCGAACGACACTCCGATCGTTCCAACGGGCGTCAACATAACAGCCTATAAATCTGCAATTTTTGCTCCAACCCCCTTAAAATTTCCTGGGAACATTTTTAAGATGATATACTGTCAAAATAAATTGGTTTTGAAAAAAGTGACTTTTCGACTTTTACAACTGGACGTAAACCCGTAAGTTCTTTCATCTTTGTAGGGACGATTGTAGAAACAAGATAAGGGTGGATATTCACCTCGGTCATACACGTTGAAGAAGGTAGAATAGTAGCTCATAAGGTCTGGGAACAAGAAGAGCCATGAATCCGGACGAGCACATTCTGGTGCTCCGCCGGGATAATGAATGGAAATTTTACTTTGAACGAAAGCGTAATCCTCATGTATATAATTATACAAAAAAATAAAATGCTTAATCTGCTGGACTGTACATTTGTTTCTTTCAGGCATTCAGCCATTCAACTCGAATGGCATGCTGCTCCATTCATTACACACGCACGCCCATAGAGAAGACCCATAGAGAAGGCGTTTACATATGTTACTATACGAGAATGAGAATAATGAAATGAAGCAAAATGAATGGCTGTTTTCGTTGAAGCAATCGCCATACCCTGATGGGGTAAGCTCCAATACAGCTATAAATGTGATTTGAAAGGAAAAAAAATGCCAGGAGCAAAAATATTGACGGAATTGGTTGCGGTACGACTGCATTTTTTCCCATATTTCACACTAACATTTCACTGGCGTACATGATCGCTCAGGCTCGTACGATTCCTGTGGTTACCTCATTCACGAAGCGCCTGTTTCCATTTCTCTTTTTTTCCTCTCTGTTTTCTCATCCTCGCTACTGGCTCCATCTATTTTGCCAACATCGATCACCGCGAGCAAATACGACTAGTTATACTCGCGGGCGTCCTGCCATCATCGCACCTTTCAGTGGTCATGCAAGTTTTACACACCGTCAGAAGCTCATGAACTGTCCTGAGTACGATATCTGTACGCACATATGTCAGCTAAGGGATCCGAGCATACTTTGACTCGTTTCTTCACAAACAAATTTTCACGGATAGCTCTGCTACCGGCTTTCATATTTTTTTCTATTCCTCGTAAAGAAATTATTGTACACGTGAAGAATTGGTCCTCTGAATTTCAGGGAATTAGTGGGATGTTGAATAAGTTCTTGCTGATTTTTCGTGAAAATTAATGTGTTATTTTTTAAAATCATTCCTAATGCTTTTAAATGTTTCGTAACTGTTGTCTGATCAACTCTTAATGATTCTGCACGTTCAGCTAGCGTCTGACATGAGTCTTCATGAAGTAATGCCTCCGAATTAACACATTAAAATATTTTTTTTTAAATTGTATCTACTACGGCGAACGCTTCGCTAATAGTAGCTTCCATGTACAGGGATTTCCCCTTTTTACATTTCCCACCATTTTTCTCTAATCCACATCCCTAATCGATTAACATTAAAATAATTATTTTTGAAGCGTTTAAACCAATCTCTGCATATTGTTTCCGACAGAGCATGGTCGCCATAAGTCTCACTGGGATTTTGTATGCTTCAGTTGAAGATTTTTTTAAATACAGTAGTGCAGTAAAATTCTCCGCAAATACTCTTTTTTGACACGAAATTTGGCATCTTTAACACTACGAAAAGTTGTTTACACTTCGGCGAAATGACATATACGAAATGTCAAGCTTGCTAATAGATGCGTTACCACATTAAGGGCTCACATACAGTGGGTAGGTAAAAAATATCGATTTTCCAAAAAACGGTGCTCATTTGAAAGTACTATCCGTTGAGTGTGTACTCTGAAAATTTCATAAGGAAATTCGCAGTAATGACGAAGTTATAGCGTTTTGTAACTGACCGAGTGAGCAACGACTAACGACCCGAGCAAACTTTAAACGCGTTTCACTCGAAACAGTGGTTTCAAAATCGGTATCAGAAATATCTCCGCAACCACTGGACCGATCGGGATCTTGCACAGTTATGCTTCACCCAATAATCTAGTACTATCGAGCCCTTTTTTATCCCTGGCATAGTTTTTTTTCATCATAAGTACTGAACAATTTTGAGGCGAAAAAACGCCATTTTTCGAATGGCTGCCATGACCCGAAAAATTAAATTTTTAGATTTCGGCTCGATAACCCGTGTAGAAATTCACTGGGCATAAACTACTTTGACCCTAGCCGCTGTCTAGATTGACCTAGATAGCATAACTCGCGAGGCGCTAGGTTGTGGCTGGCAAGTTTTTGCTAGCTAGTTTTGGGTACCTCGCCGCTAGATGACGGTAAAGTAGTTTTCCTCGTACGTTTTCTCGCAGTGTTGCTTACTTAGCCGCTAGATGGAGAAACAGATTTTTTCTCGATACATCGACTCGCCGGTCTGAGTGTATGGCACGGTGGATTATAACCTTCTTTCTTCGTGTGACAGTTTTAGCAGACGGAGAAAAATTATTCCTCAAGTAATATTTATTAAAAATTATGGACGAAGAGCGGGAGAAAAAATCCAGTCGAGATAGAGTCCGTAAATACCGAGCTATAAAAGCCGATATAAACGATGCGATCGCAAAACGTTTGCAAAATCAAGAATGCAATGGTAAGTGCAATTTTGGATAAAAATTAACATTCATTTGCAAAAAAAAATTAATACTCCAACTAGTTTTAGAAAGATACAAACATCGATATGCAATGATACAATTATATCGACATATTATGCGTAGATTGTTTTTAAAAAATTTGCTAACAAAAATTAAGATGATTTTTTTTATGCGTTACCATTTGTCGATGTGCAGAGTAATTTAATGTAAATAATATCATAAATTATAATTATATTTAGTCAATAATTATTGACTAAAATAAATTTTTCATTTTCGAAACCTAAAAAAACTTTTCATTGAAAAAAAATTAAGCGAAAGCCTTCGAGATACATTTTCTTTCATTTACTTCGTCTTGCTTTGAGGAGCCGAAAATGTTTAATTAAAAAACGCCTTAGTTGAGAGCTATTCTAATGCTTCTTATCTACATTCTTTTATAGCTAATACGTGTAGGCCAGAGCCTCAGAATATTTGTGAAGCTGAAGATGAAGAAAGGCCACCGGAGATAATTCTGCAAAATGAAAAAGCTCAAAGTGAAATTGATCGACGCAGCGACGAACAATCATCGTCATCCCCAGAGAACGAGGAATATGCGCCAGCTGGAGAGCTCGAGGATGAAAGCACTACAAACGAATCCGAAGCGTCAACGATATCAGAGCCGCAAGGCAATGTTATCGGACCAAATGAGGATGAAGACGAAGAAAATGACGAAGTAATGGAGATTCGTCGTTGGGCCATTTCGAGGAATATACGACAGAACGCGTTGGACGATATCTTACGGATTTTACGAAGAAGATTGCTACCACAGTTGCCAAAATCAGCAAAAACGTTATTGCAAACTGGAGCCGCTACATATAAAATCCAACCAATGGAAGCAGCTAATGACAGTATGGGAGAATTTGTGTATTTCGGCATCGCAAAAGGTCTCGAAGCGTGTGTTCTCGAAGGTTTACATGCCAACAACGGAATTTCTCTCCAAGTAAATGTTGACGGTGTAAAATTATTTAATTCGGGCGCAAAACAATTTTGGCCTATACTGTGCAAAGTATTATATAGTCCTGACATTTACCAGCCGTTTATCGTCGCACTTTACTCCCGCGATGCAAAGCCTCTGAACCCTGAAGAGTTTTTGCATGATTTCGTTCAAGAGGTTAACCACTTATTAGCTGAAGGAATCGTTGTAAATGGGCGACAACTTGAAATAACGATTCATTCCTTCATCTGTGACATACCCGCACGAGCGTTTTTAAAAGGTACGATAGGACATGGAGGATATTATGCTTGCGAGAGATGTGAGGTTAAAGGAGAGCGCTCTCACCAGCGAACGGTGTACGCTGACGTGGACGCCAGAGAACGAGACGATTTGACTTTTCGATTGAAAACGCAACCACACCACCATAAGCGCGATTCGCCCCTACTCGCTGTTGAACCTCGCATAAACATGGTTCACCAATTTTTGTTAGATTACATGCACCTATGTTGTGAGGGCGTAATGAAAAAATTGATGGAATATTGGGTTGGTGGCAAACAACAAAAGTTTATGCGCCGGCGGTATAAGCTGCGAAGTCGACAACAGCAAGAGATTTCGCATTTACTGATGCAGCTACGTCGATGTATGCCACTGGAATTCCAACGCAAGCCCAGAATTTTACGTTTTATTGCTGACTGGAAAGCGGCCGAGTTTCGATTCTTTCTTTTATATTGTGGGCCGATCGTTGTAAAAGGAATCCTCGACCCTGAGCTCTACAGACACTTTTTATTATTTCACGTAGCGTGTCGCATGTTGTGCTGCAATGAATTTGCTTTCACGTACAACGCACTCGCCAAAGTGTATCTGAGATATTTTGTCCAAGTGATGACAGCTATTTATGGATACCAGTCTCAAATTATGAACGTACACAACCTTATCCATTTGGCGGATGATGTACGAAATACGAACTGCACGCTAAACGTTATCTCTGCTTTTCCTTTCGAAAGCCTGCTTGGGCGAATTAAGATACTCATTCGAAATGCAAACCGCCCAATGGCACAAGTGTGCCGGCGCTTGTACGAACTTGCAGGAGTTGCTACAAAACCAAGGATCCCATCGAGTATTAACATTTTGAAATAAAAAACCAACCACAATGACGATCAACTCGAAATACAAAGGATCAAATACAAGGACTTTACTTTG
>OX101783.1:41041070-41284942 GCA_944452715.1 Ophion slaviceki
GCTTTCACACGTGCAAGACATTACCAACAAACACTTCAGTGTAAAAGTGAATACAGTTTTCAAGGGTGAATTTGAGTCAGGTCACAAACGTGCAACTCAACGTATCAACACGAAGAACTTTGAACTTTTTACCACATCCAATTTACGTGAGTGGTATACACAACGAGTTGTTAAGCCTACTCTAGCATCCCTCGAAGATTTTCAAAAACGGGATAGCGGATGGACATTGTCGCGGATACTATACTTAACTTTAAATATCAACAAATACAATCCAATGCGTGCCGGATGTCAAACTGTTTTGTCGCGGGAAATAATCCTGAAGAAAGCGGTGGTGAATGTAAAGTCGAAGGATAACGCGTGTTTTGCGTGGTCAGTGGTCGCTGCTCTTTATCCAGTGGAAACAAACGTAGATCGAGTAACTTCATATCCGCACTACTCATCTGTACTGCAGCTTCAGGGAATTTCTTTTCCAATGACTCTCAATCAAATAAAGAAATTTGAATCGCAAAATGAAGTTTCGATCAATGTATATACAACTGAAAAGAAAAACATCGTTCCAATTCGAATATGCGACAAAAAGCTGGATAAACACATTAATTTGTTGTACGTGGAGGATTCCTCGGACCACAACGTGGGACACTTTGTATGGATAAAAAATTTATCCCGGTTGGTGAGCGCACAGCTGAGCAAAAGAACCGGCAAAAAACACATCTGCGATCGGTTAGTAACAAAAAGCATACTCGAGAATACACATATGAGCAAGTATGTACTTCAATAATATAATTCTTTCCATCGTTTTGTTATAGGTGTTTGCACTACTTTTACACGAAGGCTAAATTACGATCGCACGAGATGGATTGTGGAAAATCAAACGACTGTGCCATTCGATTACCTGGTGAAACGGACAAATGGCTAGCGTTCGAAAACTTTCAACGAAAAGAGCGACTTCCGTTTGTGATTTATGCGGATCTCGAGTGCGTTTTGGCAAATGTTGACAACAAAAATATACAGCAACAGCACGAAGTGTTTAGCGTAGCGTACTACGTACATTGCTCGTATGACGATTCCTTATCGGGATACTACTCGCGGCGCGATGCCAATTGCATCCCATGGTTTGTTGAGAACCTTAAAAATTTAGCTTTGCGCATCAACGATATTCTATCGGATAGTGTTCCCGTGGTACTTCTAACTCCAGATGAGCGGGCAAAATTTAGAAGCGCTGCTCAGTGCCATATATGTGAAAAACCATTTGCCGAAGACGACACACGTGTTCGTGATCATTGCCTTTTGACCGGACGTTATAGAGGTCCCGCCCATTCTAACTGCAATTTGAATTACCAACGGTATTTTTTCATCCCCGTATTTTTTCATAATTTGTCCGGCTATGGTGCACAGCTCTTCATCGAGGAACTAGCCACAGCATTCGAGGGGAAAACCACTATGCTGCCCATAACTAAAGAGGAATACATTTCTTTTACAAAAACATTTCGAACGGCAGACAATTCACATTCGATTCAATTACGCTTCATCGATGCATGCAAATTTCTCAATGCGAGTCTGGATGACCTGGCCTCATTTTTGACAATGGACAAACTAAAAATTTTACGTTCGCAATTTCGTGACATAACGAGCGATAGTTTCATCCTATTAACTCGAAAGGGCGTCTTCCCCAATGAATATATCGATAGTGTAAACCGATTGGAAGACTATCACCTACCACCACGAAACGCATTCTACAGTACTTTGACTGGTGACATTGTAAGTGAGAACGAATACGCTCACGCCAAGAATGTATGGGAACGGTTTTCTATTCAAACGTTAGGTGAATATAGTGACTTGTATTTGAAGACCGAAGTTTTGTGGCTGGCCGACGTTTTTGAGAACTTTCGCAATAGCTGTATGGAGCGTTACAGGCTCGACCCCGCTTATTACTATACTCTTCCCGGCTACACATGGGATGCAATGTTGAAACACACATGCGTTAACTTCGAATTGCTCACCGACATTGACATGGTATTATTTGTTGAACGGGGTATACGCGGTGGCCTGAGTCAGTGCTCAAATAGGTATGCGCGCGCCAATAACAAATACATGGAATCATTCGATCCATCAAGGTCCTCCTCATACTTGATGTATTTCGATGTGAATAATTCGTATGGATGGGCAATGTGTCAACCATTGCCCTATGCTGGATTTCGATGGGTCGATGAGTTGTCGACATTCGATTTATCATCTATCGCGCTAGATTCACCGACCGGTTACATTCTTGAGGTTGACTTAGAGTACCCGGCATGTCTACACGATGCACACACGGACTTACCGTTTTGTTCAACACATGGTAAACCACCTGGTGGACAATACGAAAAACTCCTTGCAACCGTGCATAACAAGGAACGGTATGTTATTCATTATCGCAATCTGCAGCAGTGTGTACGACACGGTCTCAAAATCACCAAAATTCATAGAATACTCCAATTCTCCCAATCGCCCTGGCTACGAACATATATCGAGCTGAACGCGCAGTTCCGAACCCAAGCAAAGAATAATTTTGAAAAAAATCTCTATAAATTGATGAATAATGCGGTGTTTGGGAAAACAATAGAAAATGTGCGCAATCACGTAGACGTCAAGATTTTAACACGGTGGGAGGGCAGGTACGGTGCAGAGGCAATGATTGCAAAACCAAATTTTCATAGCCGGAGTGTTTTTTCAGAAAACCTTATTGCTGTCGAATTACGCAAGCTCGAGGTGAAATTCAATAAACCAATATATGTGGGTATGTGTATACTCGACATATCGAAGACATGTTTATATGATTTTCATCATGAGTACATGGTGCCTCTGTATAAAGAAAAATGTACATTGCTGTACACCGATACGGATAGTCTAATATACAACATTGAGTGTGAGGATGTGTACGACGACATGAAGCGTAATAGCCATCGTTTCGATACGAGCGAGTACCCGGCGAGCAATGGGTATGACATACCGCTTGTCAACAAAAATGTTCCCGGACTTATGAAAGACGAAAATAATGGTCGGATAATGACGGAATTTGTCGGGGTTAGAGCAAAAATGTATGCAGTGCGAGTCGATGGTAAAGACGTTACGAAGAAACTGAAGCGCGATAAGAGTAACATCGGGGCGAGAAAGATCTCCTTCGAGGATTACACGAAATGCTTATATGACCAGATCGAAATGACTGGTCAGCAAGCATGCATACGATCGATGTTGCATGAAGTGTACACCACCAACGAGACAAAAATTGCTCTAAGTCCGCGCGATGACAAACGGTATATCATACCTGGAACCACGAAAACGTTGCCATGGGGGCATTATAGGATACAATCGTAGGGTGTATTTTTTAATTGTAGATAAGCTTGTAAAATAATTGTAAAAAAGCTTGTTCTGCAAATAATCAACGCTGTGAGAAACGACGTTTGTAAATTATCGCGTTTGTCTGTTGTATATAATAAATTGGTTCATGAATTTTTCAACTGAGAAAATGAAGAAGGGCCCGTTGTAGTTTGGCGAATCACCTAATTTTTCCTCACACTCTCCTGACACGCTTCTACGGGGAAGAGAGAAAGAGAGAGAGAGGTGTCATAAAATTTAAAACATTTTTGTTGTCCGCTCCACATCAGGTTTGCTCATTCAGCTATTGTGAGTATTGTCGAAAGCCAACCCCATTACAAACATTCGATTATTACGCTGCTACAATACTTTTTCAATGAGATCAATTTCGACATATTCGAGATAATTTCGACATATAAGTAGCTCCTGATCGTACAAATCACCTGCAACGACTCCATCGTTATAGCCCGTCAGATGAAATGCTACAGACTTCGCCGTTTTCTCTCGATATATGGCAAATATTTTCGCTGGCCAGTTCGGTGCGTAATCCTTTCAGAATACACTCTTAAATTTACTGATTCTTAACGCTCTTTATTGTCAATTTTTTACTTCCATAATGATGCGGTTTAAATTTTTTTGAAATGGGGTCCTATGAAACCATGTTGTTGTGGCAGCATCTCATTTTCAACGTTGATGCTACTCAGTTTCACCTGTCTTATCGTATAGTGTACAGAATCATCAGACGCGTCTACTAGGTTATCAAGAATACCGATGTACCTATAATTACTACGTAGGCTAAATTGCATTCGCATCTTATTCCTCACTGCACGATTGAAATACTCACAAATGGATGCTTTTAAATTGCTATACCCAGAATACAGGCGAAAATTACACGTTTTTTATTGGGGTTTTAAAGCGACCATTATAAAATGATATTCCCTGATCAAAGTGCAAGTTCTGCGGTATACGTCCCCTTGACAAGTGTTGACGTCACTGCGGTTCCTGCATCATTACCATTCTTACTGCGTAGGCGTACGGCCGAGGCAAATTTTGAGACAGTATCGATGACGGTTAGGTGAAATTTATGTTTGGAGTTTTTACGCGCGTACGATGAAATATCGACGAGATCAGCTTGCTATGGTTCACCCAAGCCGCGAATGTTCACAAGTAAAAGGTCTAGTAGCGTCGAGTTCATCAACGCTTCGCACAACGAACGAGTTTTTTATTTGAAGCACTTAAAGTAACGCTACCAACTTTGTCCTTCCGATGTAACACTTGGATGACAGTGGTATACCGTACGAGGCAGCTTGAACGATAATTCAAACCATCTTGCGAGGAGCTCCCACGATCTACGCGGCGGAATCCGAGAAATACTCGAAGCTGTCAATATTTACGCAAAAATCGGCACAAAATCGTGTCAATTATCCACAGACGCTTCAGTTAAGATAGAGCGCATCGTCGCCGTGCAAGGGCTCAAGACACCCACCAACGAGTTTATACTAAAGGAGATATCCATCACCAAACTTCACGACAGGAACGCTGATCCGCAAAGTAGATATGAATTGAACGCATATAAAACAATAGTTTATTAATAATAAAATTAAACAATTACATAATCATAGTGTATGCTATGCATTAAACCTTGTGTGTGTGTGTGTGTGTGTGTGTGTGTGTGTGTGTGTGTCCGTTTTTTTTTAAATTCTTTTATTTTAAATATCCGCAGCGGTAGTCGTTCTGAAAGAAACAAAACATGCATTTTTCTTATCAATCTATCAAACACAATGATATTTAGAATGATACTAAAGTAAAAAGATAATACTCACAATCAGCCCTGTATACGTTCAAACAGGTTGGACACATGTCGCGCGTGACAATTTGATGTAGCGGTCCACCGCAGTTGGTGCAAAAGATTCCGCGCATGGCTATAAAGCGTTCGCTGTAGTGACCACATCTTTTGCGAAGTCCTTCAAACATTTCCCGTACATCGAAGTAGCACGAAACGCAATACTTTGATCGATGATTTTCGGTAAAGTATATGTAATTCACGCAATATATGGCTTCCCGGTTCAGCCGATTAAGTTGACGCCGGTCCAGTAGGTCCTCTCGCACATCATGGTATTCATCATCTGACCCACCACCGTATGCGGAATCTGCCTGTTCAATATCACTATCCAATTCGTCTATTTCAAGCAGTACGATGTCATCACGAGCGATCACTTCTACTTCGTCGTCATAATCGGCGTCGTCAACATCTATTTCGTCGTCACCATCAACGGCGATATCAACAATTTGTACGTCGTTATCATCGCCGATATCAACAGCTTCTACTTCGTCGTCATTATCGTCGATATCCACCACCTCCATTTCATTATCAACGACTAGGTCGATCACTTCACGAATTTGGCTAACCATTATTTCACTTTTCTTCGTTCTGCGACTCTTCCGTTTCAGAATGACACCTCGGAGGTTGGAGACTGGAATGGTGAAAACTGCGTTCACGATACTTTTTGTAATTTCGGTTTTTGGATCCTCATAGAATTGAGGCATGGTGGGGGTGCGAGATCTTGGAAGGTTAATTTCTTCTACACTTCCTGACTAATTCCTACATGTTGAATAGGAAAACCGTTTACACGGCCTATTGGCCACCCCCACTTTTGTAATTTCGGTTTTTGGATCCTCATAGAATTGAGGCGTGGTGGGGATGGCCAATAGGCCGTGTAAACGGTTTTCCTATTCAACATGTAGGAATTAGTCAGGAAGTGTAGAAGAAATTAACCTTCCAAGATCTCGCACCCCCACCATACCTCAATTCTATGAGGATCCAAAAACCGAAATTACAAAAAGTATCGTGAACGCAGTTTTCACCATTCCAGTCTCCAACCTCCGAGGTGTCATTCTGAAACGGAAGAGTCGCAGAACGAAGAAAAGTGAAATAATGGTTAGCCAAATTCGTGAAGTGATCGACCTAGTCGTTGATAATGAAATGGAGGTGGTGGATATCGACGATAATGACGACGAAGTAGAAGCTGTTGATATCGGCGATGATAACGACGTACAAATTGTTGATATCGCCGTTGATGGTGACGACGAAATAGATGTTGACGACGCCGATTATGACGACGAAGTAGAAGTGATCGCTCGTGATGACATCGTACTGCTTGAAATAGACGAACTGGATAGTGATATTGAACAGGCAGATTCCGCATACGGTGGTGGGTCAGATGATGAATACCATGATGTGCGAGAGGACCTACTGGACCGGCGTCAACTTAATCGGCTGAACCGGGAAGCCATATATTGCGTGAATTACATATACTTTACCGAAAATCATCGATCAAAGTATTGCGTTTCGTGCTACTTCGATGTACGGGAAATGTTTGAAGGACTTCGCAAAAGATGTGGTCACTACAGCGAACGCTTTATAGCCATGCGCGGAATCTTTTGCACCAACTGCGGTGGACCGCTACATCAAATTGTCACGCGCGACATGTGTCCAACCTGTTTGAACGTATACAGGGCTGATTGTGAGTATTATCTTTTTACTTTAGTATCATTCTAAATATCATTGTGTTTGATAGATTGATAAGAAAAATGCATGTTTTGTTTCTTTCAGAACGACTACCGCTGCGGATATTTAAAATAAAAGAATTAAAAAAAAACGGACACACACACACACACACACACACACACACACCAAGGTTTAATGCATAGCATACACTATGATTATGTAATTGTTTAATTTTATTATTAATAAACTATTGTTTTATATGCGTTCAATTCATATCTACTTTGCGGATCAGCGTTCCTGTCGTGAAGTTTGGTGATGGATATCTCCTTTAGTATAAACTCGTTGGTGGGTGTCTTGAGCCCTTGCACGGCGACGATGCGCTCTATCTTAACTGAAGCGTCTGTGGATAATTGACACGATTTTGTGCCGATTTTTGCGTAAATATTGACAGCTTCGAGTATTTCTCGGATTCCGCCGCGTAGATCGTGGGAGCTCCTCGCAAGATGGTTTGAATTATCGTTCAAGCTGCCTCGTACGGTATACCACTGTCATCCAAGTGTTACATCGGAAGGACAAAGTTGGTAGCGTTACTTTAAGTGCTTCAAATAAAAAACTCGTTCGTTGTGCGAAGCGTTGATGAACTCGACGCTACTAGACCTTTTACTTGTGAACATTCGCGGCTTGGGTGAACCATAGCAAGCTGATCTCGTCGATATTTCATCGTACGCGCGTAAAAACTCCAAACATAAATTTCACCTAACCGTCATCGATACTGTCTCAAAATTTGCCTCGGCCGTACGCCTACGCAGTAAGAATGGTAATGATGCAGGAACCGCAGTGACGTCAACACTTGTCAAGGGGACGTATACCGCAGAACTTGCACTTTGATCAGGGAATATCATTTTATAATGGTCGCTTTAAAACCCCAATAAAAAACGTGTAATTTTCGCCTGTATTCTGGGTATAGCAATTTAAAAGCATCCATTTGTGAGTATTTCAATCGTGCAGTGAGGAATAAGATGCGAATGCAATTTAGCCTACGTAGTAATTATAGGTACATCGGTATTCTTGATAACCTAGTAGACGCGTCTGATGATTCTGTACACTATACGATAAGACAGGTGAAACTGAGTAGCATCAACGTTGAAAATGAGATGCTGCCACAACAACATGGTTTCATAGGACCCCATTTCAAAAAAATTTAAACCGCATCATTATGGAAGTAAAAAATTGACAATAAAGAGCGTTAAGAATCAGTAAATTTAAGAGTGTATTCTGAAAGGATTACGCACCGAACTGGCCAGCGAAAATATTTGCCATATATCGAGAGAAAACGGCGAAGTCTGTAGCATTTCATCTGACGGGCTATAACGATGGAGTCGTTGCAGGTGATTTGTACGATCAGGAGCTACTTATATGTCGAAATTATCTCGAATATGTCGAAATTGATCTCATTGAAAAAGTATTGTAGCAGCGTAATAATCGAATGTTTGTAATGGGGTTGGCTTTCGACAATACTCACAATAGCTGAATGAGCAAACCTGATGTGGAGCGGACAACAAAAATGTTTTAAATTTTATGACACCTCTCTCTCTCTTTCTCTCTTCCCCGTAGAAGCGTGTCAGGA
The DNA here is from genome assembly GCA_944452715.1 of Ophion slaviceki. Lineage (NCBI taxonomy): Eukaryota > Metazoa > Arthropoda > Insecta > Hymenoptera > Ichneumonidae > Ophion > Ophion slaviceki. The sequence goes on from OX101783.1 coordinate 41,049,560, forward strand.
GAGTGTGAGGAAAAATTAGGTGATTCGCCAAACTACAACGGGCCCTTCTTCATTTTCTCAGTTGAAAAATTCATGAACCAATTTATTATATACAACAGACAAACGCGATAATTTACAAACGTCGTTTCTCACAGCGTTGATTATTTGCAGAACAAGCTTTTTTACAATTATTTTACAAGCTTATCTACAATTAAAAAATACACCCTACGATTGTATCCTATAATGCCCCCATGGCAACGTTTTCGTGGTTCCAGGTATGATATACCGTTTGTCATCGCGCGGACTTAGAGCAATTTTTGTCTCGTTGGTGGTGTACACTTCATGCAACATCGATCGTATGCATGCTTGCTGACCAGTCATTTCGATCTGGTCATATAAGCATTTCGTGTAATCCTCGAAGGAGATCTTTCTCGCCCCGATGTTACTCTTATCGCGCTTCAGTTTCTTCGTAACGTCTTTACCATCGACTCGCACTGCATACATTTTTGCTCTAACCCCGACAAATTCCGTCATTATCCGACCATTATTTTCGTCTTTCATAAGTCCGGGAACATTTTTGTTGACAAGCGGTATGTCATACCCATTGCTCGCCGGGTACTCGCTCGTATCGAAACGATGGCTATTACGCTTCATGTCGTCGTACACATCCTCACACTCAATGTTGTATATTAGACTATCCGTATCGGTGTACAGCAATGTACATTTTTCTTTATACAGAGGCACCATGTACTCATGATGAAAATCATATAAACATGTCTTCGATATGTCGAGTATACACATACCCACATATATTGGTTTATTGAATTTCACCTCGAGCTTGCGTAATTCGACAGCAATAAGGTTTTCTGAAAAAACACTCCGGCTATGAAAATTTGGTTTTGCAATCATTGCCTCTGCACCGTACCTGCCCTCCCACCGTGTTAAAATCTTGACGTCTACGTGATTGCGCACATTTTCTATTGTTTTCCCAAACACCGCATTATTCATCAATTTATAGAGATTTTTTTCAAAATTATTCTTTGCTTGGGTTCGGAACTGCGCGTTCAGCTCGATATATGTTCGTAGCCAGGGCGATTGGGAGAATTGGAGTATTCTATGAATTTTGGTGATTTTGAGACCGTGTCGTACACACTGCTGCAGATTGCGATAATGAATAACATACCGTTCCTTGTTATGCACGGTTGCAAGGAGTTTTTCGTATTGTCCACCAGGTGGTTTACCATGTGTTGAACAAAACGGTAAGTCCGTGTGTGCATCGTGTAGACATGCCGGGTACTCTAAGTCAACCTCAAGAATGTAACCGGTCGGTGAATCTAGCGCGATAGATGATAAATCGAATGTCGACAACTCATCGACCCATCGAAATCCAGCATAGGGCAATGGTTGACACATTGCCCATCCATACGAATTATTCACATCGAAATACATCAAGTATGAGGAGGACCTTGATGGATCGAATGATTCCATGTATTTGTTATTGGCGCGCGCATACCTATTTGAGCACTGACTCAGGCCACCGCGTATACCCCGTTCAACAAATAATACCATGTCAATGTCGGTGAGCAATTCGAAGTTAACGCATGTGTGTTTCAACATTGCATCCCATGTGTAGCCGGGAAGAGTATAGTAATAAGCGGGGTCGAGCCTGTAACGCTCCATACAGCTATTGCGAAAGTTCTCAAAAACGTCGGCCAGCCACAAAACTTCGGTCTTCAAATACAAGTCACTATATTCACCTAACGTTTGAATAGAAAACCGTTCCCATACATTCTTGGCGTGAGCGTATTCGTTCTCACTTACAATGTCACCAGTCAAAGTACTGTAGAATGCGTTTCGTGGTGGTAGGTGATAGTCTTCCAATCGGTTTACACTATCGATATATTCATTGGGGAAGACGCCCTTTCGAGTTAATAGGATGAAACTATCGCTCGTTATGTCACGAAATTGCGAACGTAAAATTTTTAGTTTGTCCATTGTCAAAAATGAGGCCAGGTCATCCAGACTCGCATTGAGAAATTTGCATGCATCGATGAAGCGTAATTGAATCGAATGTGAATTGTCTGCCGTTCGAAATGTTTTTGTAAAAGAAATGTATTCCTCTTTAGTTATGGGCAGCATAGTGGTTTTCCCCTCGAATGCTGTGGCTAGTTCCTCGATGAAGAGCTGTGCACCATAGCCGGACAAATTATGAAAAAATACGGGGATGAAAAAATACCGTTGGTAATTCAAATTGCAGTTAGAATGGGCGGGACCTCTATAACGTCCGGTCAAAAGGCAATGATCACGAACACGTGTGTCGTCTTCGGCAAATGGTTTTTCACATATATGGCACTGAGCAGCGCTTCTAAATTTTGCCCGCTCATCTGGAGTTAGAAGTACCACGGGAACACTATCCGATAGAATATCGTTGATGCGCAAAGCTAAATTTTTAAGGTTCTCAACAAACCATGGGATGCAATTGGCATCGCGCCGCGAGTAGTATCCCGATAAGGAATCGTCATACGAGCAATGTACGTAGTACGCTACGCTAAACACTTCGTGCTGTTGCTGTATATTTTTGTTGTCAACATTTGCCAAAACGCACTCGAGATCCGCATAAATCACAAACGGAAGTCGCTCTTTTCGTTGAAAGTTTTCGAACGCTAGCCATTTGTCCGTTTCACCAGGTAATCGAATGGCACAGTCGTTTGATTTTCCACAATCCATCTCGTGCGATCGTAATTTAGCCTCCGTGTAAAAGTAGTGCAAACACCTATAACAAAACGATGGAAAGAATTATATTATTGAAGTACATACTTGCTCATATGTGTATTCTCGAGTATGCTTTTTGTTACTAACCGATCGCAGATGTGTTTTTTGCCGGTTCTTTTGCTCAGCTGTGCGCTCACCAACCGGGATAAATTTTTTATCCATACAAAGTGTCCCACGTTGTGGTCCGAGGAATCCTCCACGTACAACAAATTAATGTGTTTATCCAGCTTTTTGTCGCATATTCGAATTGGAACGATGTTTTTCTTTTCAGTTGTATATACATTGATCGAAACTTCATTTTGCGATTCAAATTTCTTTATTTGATTGAGAGTCATTGGAAAAGAAATTCCCTGAAGCTGCAGTACAGATGAGTAGTGCGGATATGAAGTTACTCGATCTACGTTTGTTTCCACTGGATAAAGAGCAGCGACCACTGACCACGCAAAACACGCGTTATCCTTCGACTTTACATTCACCACCGCTTTCTTCAGGATTATTTCCCGCGACAAAACAGTTTGACATCCGGCACGCATTGGATTGTATTTGTTGATATTTAAAGTTAAGTATAGTATCCGCGACAATGTCCATCCGCTATCCCGTTTTTGAAAATCTTCGAGGGATGCTAGAGTAGGCTTAACAACTCGTTGTGTATACCACTCACGTAAATTGGATGTGGTAAAAAGTTCAAAGTTCTTCGTGTTGATACGTTGAGTTGCACGTTTGTGACCTGACTCAAATTCACCCTTGAAAACTGTATTCACTTTTACACTGAAGTGTTTGTTGGTAATGTCTTGCACGTGTGAAAGCATCATATCACATGCCTCTTCGAGAAACTGACGAGGTTCAATATGGTTGTTATTGATGACGCAGCCAGTTAGGACACGATTTTCGAACGCCGTATCCATCTCTCGCCAGATCAAACCGCGATCACTGTGTCCCGCGCCCGCATGTAAAAATCGTCTGCGTAGAACATTTTTTAAACCTTCTAAGCGAGCGATTCCTGCTACCAATGATTGTCGATTTCCGAGTGATAATCGTGGTCGCTTAATTCGACTTTGTGTTTCCAACGACTCTATACACTGATCACATTGTTGCTCCCACACTGTATACTCTTCCGCGGAAATTACAAGGGCGGTTTGATCGCGCAGATTTTGTTCTAATTGTGGAACGTTCTCGGCCATTTTTACGTGAGTTCACAACGGAAGTTCCAAGAGGTGATGTCGGCAAAAGTGACTGCTCGATTCGTAGTGTGAAACCTGCGGTGGTAGAAGTCGTTTTCATTCGGGAATCTTTTCCCCATATTTTTCCTCTATCTTAGGAGTGCATTATAGGTCCACACTATAGTGTTCTTATATTGTAATACTATAAGAATAGTATTACAATATAAGGGGAGGCGTGGAAACGAAATGAACCATTCAAAAGGGAGTATAAGTGCGGAAGATCTCGGGTTTTCACACAAAAAATCGTGCGGTGGCATCCACGCATTATTGAGTACTTTGCATATGTAAATACCTCGGTGTTACCTGTGGAAATGAAAACAAAACCCTGATGTAGTGACATTTTGGAAGAGCGCGCCTCTTTGTTACTACTGCTGCATAAAATAAGTTTTATGGGGGAGAACTTTATTTCACATCCAGCATTTCTGCTGCATTCATTTTTCAAGTAGGTGTGATAGACCCCGACTTTAAGATCTACATGTACGGGCGCGCGCGCGTGCACACACGCACACGCACACACACACACACACACACACACACACACACACACACACACACACACACACACACACACACACACACACACACACACACACGCACACACGCACGCACGCACGCACGCACACACACACACACACACACACACACACACACACACACACACACACAATATGTATGAACGGACAAAATGTTGAATAAAAACTTCGATACATGTATTCACGGAAATCATCGCGTTTTTTCTTTACCCGAAGCTCCCTATCCCCATGGTGTAAGACCTCCCTCCCCCCGTACGATCCACGCGGCGTAGCCCCCCCACCCGCTTGTTCCAGCGGTAAACAGGTCCTCGGTATATGCAAAATACACCACCAGTCGGTCTATTCAGAAAAGCAGCTCGAAACCACCCCCACTTAGCCACGAGCTCCCGAAAAAGGGCCCAATCCCCCCACCCCTCCGACACCGCTGACTCCCCCCACTACTAATTCCCCATACGTGCCACAGCGACGCAACCGCGACCGCCAGACACCCCCACCACGCGCCGCCGCGGAATACCCACTACACAACGCCTGTGACGTCACCGGCGCCGTCTCCCTATGGATGTATGTATCTACTCACCGAAGAAACTCTTTTTTGAAAAATATAAGAAGACTACGACAACGCCATCTAGCGTACATCAGAGAAGCTCGTCGAACGTTAGAAATATGGCGCCGTTTCGTGGCAAGCCACGTTATCAGTGCAGAGTGAAATCGAGTGTCAATAGCTCGATCTATAATTGAGAGAAATTCAATGAAAAAACGTAAGTACATTTAAACAAATATTTCAATTAATCGAAACGTATACATACAAGAGAATTTTTCAATATATTTTCCCTCAAACAAACTCACTGTACAAGTTCGAACTGCAGGTGTATATATTGAGGTTATGTAAGAGAAAATTTCCGTCTTGGAATATCATGAAGTAATGCATGGCATAATTTTTTCTCGACTATTCTCTATACTTGCTACTATGTAAGATAGCACGGAACATATTTATATTTCTGAATGGTTGTACTCAACAATTTTTTGTTTTAAAAAAATTGACAAAATTTGTGTTTTGCCTACATTTATCGTTTTTTTATCCAAAAGATGGATACAGTGAATACCTACCAACTCGTAGAGTTTGACGAAGACGTCATCTTAGGAAAAAAATCGATCGACTGCGTGCCAACATCTTGGATCGAATTCGATCCAGTGCTTGGCAAATGTTTGACCAAATTTATGCCACCGCCATACACCAACAAACGAATAAAAATACTAAAAGTGATGGCTCTGGAACAGTCGGATGCACCGAGTGATTGGAAGAAGTATCCCATCAACATTCGTGGAGCTGCTGGTAAATTTAAGTTGTCAATTCTTATGAATTAATGATGTTAAAGGTATCCTTGGTGTTGAGACGCTGCGCCACGTCTCTTGATAAAGTAATATTAAGTATATAAAAAGGAATGTATGTAGAAAGGAAGACAAGATAAGTTGAAAGCAGGAAAAGAGATTTCTATGGCGCATGAAGATGCCAATTGAAATTGGTAGCTTTTTGCGTCCACGGCTCGGCTCGGCTAGAAAAAAAAATGCAGACGTGTATGCGTCTGTATATGTGTGTGTGTGCAAATTTCAAGTTACAGCTTTTTTGCTTCTGAGAATCAACCCTAATTCACCCTTTACGTGCTATGAGTTCGGTTTATGAGTTATTTGTTATTATCAATTGTTTGTTATTATGTGCACATGTAGCAACGTACGAAGAAGCAATGCGGAGATTAAAACGATTGGCAGATCAAGAATACGCATATTCAACGGGGTGTGATGAACCGGAAAAAAGATCCCAGCTCACCACTAAAATTTTAGCTGCTGGAGCTCTCAAACGGAACGCACTTTCTGGTGTGCCATCGATTAAGAATTTCCCAATTCTAGCTTCACGAAATTCCATTGACGGTAATTTTTAAATCAAAATAATTTCTAATATATATGTCTATTCTATTTCTAATTCTTTTCTAAAATCTATATCTATTTCTAAAATCAAAAGTCAAGTTCTGTAGTTGGTTCCATCATGCCACGATTATAAAGAATGAAAAATTAAGGTAATTTGCTTTGAAAAAAAAAAAAAATTTTTGCTTATTTTCAAAATAATAGTTGTTCGATTTTCATTGTCATTTTGTAAAAGAGTTTAAATTTCTATTCATAAATTGGTATTTTTATTTGTAAATGTAATTTTTGTTTGTAAATTTGTAAATAGAGATCGTGATGTCGTCTTCCGAATTCGTCTCGTCCTCTTCGTCACCGGGACGTACTCAAAAAAAGCCATTCAGAGAAACCAAAAAACAAACTGAGGTGAAGAAAAAAATGAATGTGCGAGAGCTTGCAAAATCAGAACATCCAGCGCCGAAGCAATCAAAAAAATCTATGGGAAATCTCTTGAACAACAATAGTTCATCACAAACTGATCGAAACAACAAAAATCTTGTTCAGGAAAGAAGCTCTCAAAAACAAGGCAACCTTGATGATAACGGTAAGATAACGATGGGTTTGATTGAATATCATAGAATAAAAAATTAACGTAATTTGTTTTGAAAAAAAATTGTTCAAAATAATAGTTATTCGATTTTAAGCGTCATTTTTTTAACACCTGCCGTACAATGTTTGTGATACATATTAGTAAATGGCCAGGAAAATTATGTGTCACTCTTTAACTCTCATTCCGTTTAGTTCGAGCGAAGTTTCGATATGATTGTTTGTCCATGTAATTGTTAAAAAATATACATTCCATTTTATTTCTACTTTGTAATGAAAAAAAATAATCATTTTTAAATAATATTAAGGAGTTAGACTCCTTTGAAGCACGAAAAATCTAAGCGTTCTTTGGGAATTTTTTTTGCTCTACTAATAAAGCTGATTTTCAAAATAATAGTTGTTCGATTTTCATCGTCATTTTGTAAAAAAGTTTTAATTTTTATTTGTAAATTGGTATTTTTATTTGTATGCTTATTTGTAAATCTAATTTTTGTTTGTAAATTTGTAAATAGATATCGTGACGTCGTCTTCCGAATCCGTCTCGTCCTCCTCGTCACCGGGACGTGCTCAAACAAAGACATTCAGAGAAACCAAAAAACAACCGGAGGTGAAGAAAAAAATGAATGTGCGAGAGCTTGCAAAATCAGAACGTCCTGTGCCAGAGCGAACCAAAAAAATAATGGAAAATCTTTCAAACAACAACATTTCTTCACAAACTGATCGAAACGATAAAAAGCTTGTTCAGGAAACAAGCTTTCAAAAACAAGGCAGCCTTGATGATTACGGTAAGTTAACGAAGTATGCGATGGGTTTGATTGAATATTATATATTGCGTAGTTGATTAAAATAATATATTAAATATATTAAAAATAAAATGTTATTAATTTCAGACATGCGGATACTTCTGAGAGAACTTAAAAACATCAAATATGAACAGCAACAAATGAAAATGGTGCTAGACGACATCCAGTCCAGCCTTCGGAACGTGACGGGAATTAATACCGGTCAGCCGATGGAAAGTTTCGAGAAAAAATATAATCTTCATACCCCATTCGCAGAGTACGAGTTATTCGTTGTATTTGACAAACAATTACTCTCAAACGAACAATGCCGAACGGATTTTGTAAGTATATAAAAATTAAATTAAATTATTCGGGTTAGCGAGATTGGATTAAAAAAAAAGTATTGTGGTTTTTATTCCAGATAAAATCGATATGGTATCACTTTGACGACAAGCGATCTCTCACCAAAAACATTGCTGCGATTCTCAAGAAATATATGACTCGGGATCTCGCTCTGCAATTCAATGCTCAGCGAAAAAAAGATGGCAAATTTCTCTTTAAAGATGCCGCGTTTTCAACCTGTCTTTTCGGTAAGATATTTCATCAGTTAATTTTAAAACTTTAACGTACGATCAAATAAAATCCATATTTATATAATTACAGATATGATCGAAAAAAAGTGATAAACGGTGCAATACCCCGAGTTACCGAAAATGAATATCTGTCGAACCTCGGAGTAGTTTTGACTAACGCCAAAGATTGGGGTATGGCGCGATCACGCACCGTAAAAAAAGCGCTGAACGATTAAAAAGGTATAATCCATAAAAAAAAGTAATCAACAATACAATGAACAACGAAGTAATAATCAGTACAACAACAACAAAAAAATACAAACGCGATCGCTCACCATGAAAAAAGCGATAAATATTTAACAAAAAAAAACTACTTTAAATGTGATATTATTGATTATAATAATTTCTAACCTACTTGTCTTACTTCTTACGTGTGTTAATACTCGATATTTATAATATTTAATAAAATTTGTTATTTTTCCAAAGTGATCAGATTTCTTTTAATTTTCTATTCAACCCAAACCAGCGCACCCTATCCAGCGTCGAATTATAAAATAGCGTTCTTTCCAGCTAGCGTCTATCTAAGAGCTATCTAGCACTTAGCTAGAGCATCTGGCTAGCCGTTAGATTTCGAAGTGTTACATATAGAGCTAGCGGCGGGCTAGTTTCACTGCCAGCCGCTAGCAAGTAATGGGAAAAAATAGACCGCGGCTAGCTCTACGCGGGACCCATTTCTACACGGGAAGTACTATTTTTATCCATCTACTTTGCGAAACAAATTTTTTTTTAGATAAAAAATGGCAGAGGCACGTCTGGTACCGCATACGCTGTCAACAAAAACACGTCCCATTGCCATTGAAATTTTTAACCAAATTTTCACACAATATAGATAAAATGTCATACTTTGAAATGTATATCATGTTTGTTCAATAAAATTCAGATTTATACACGAAAATTGTTTTAAACATAACCTTACTTTTAGCCGTCTCACATGTATGTAAGCCCTTAAGGGGTTGTATACAGTCAAAATAATCGAAAAAACGAATTTTTAAATATTTTTTCGTAATGAACATATATTTAAGTACACACAGGAAATTTCTTGTTGATCCGGCGAACATTCTCGAAGTTACACGCACATTTGTAATTACGTGTCAGAGCGTTCGAAAGTGCTTTTGAAACTTTAAACGCGTTTTTCTCAAAACTGTATTTTTAAAGTCGGTGAGCAAGATTTCTCGGAAACGGCTGAACCGATCAGTCTCAAATTTTAACACCATGTTTTCAAGTATATTTCTAAGTAACTAATCGAATGTTTTTTTTCACCGATAAATATTTTCCATTTTATAAACAATTTAAGGCCTAAATTTTTGTCAAAAATAGATTTTTTTTTGAGAAGCCGCCATTTTGTCAAAAATTATAATTTTGCTTATTTCTTCGATCGATTACAAGATAATCCATTATATTAACGAAACATTTTTGGTTTTGTCATTTTGGATGATCCAGTCCAGAGATATTGTGCTCACCGCAAGACATTTTTTTTTAGAGGTGCTCCCGGAAATCAGCTATAGCAGATTTCAAAATAATTATTTTTACAAATAAAAAATGTTAAAATACAGTTGAAAGTTACCACAATATGTGTACAAATTTTTACGTTAAGAGATTTAAAGGTCTTCTCAAGAAAAATTCTTGAAAAATCGATCTTTTTGGGCCTTCTGGCGGTATATAACCCCTTAAACTATACCCACGCAGTTCTGGTAACACCATCTGTTGGAAAACAGCGAGAACTCAGTCAACGTCCTAATTCATTCAGTACTCAAAAACCTGTGAAAATGACATTTACAAAAATGTCCGGACGAACATATGCAGGGGTGTATAGACTTTTCCGTGCCTACAGAAACCACTACACTATCAAAGTTCTACTACTCTATTTGTAGACACATGCACATGGAACATATGGCCAAATGTAATTCCGTGAAAATCGGTAAGCGGATTTCAAGGTCAAATTTTGCAAAGGCGTCTCTTTGCTCAATAACTTTCGCTATTGTTTTATATCGAACTAAATTTTGGTACAGTAATGAAGGACTATATAAGGTATATACGGATAAAATGTCGTGCAAATTGGTAGAAGAATTCCGATTTTGAGTTTTTTGCGAATTCGTAGAAAAAAAAAGGTCAGAGAAATGTCGCAGTATTAGTGAATAATGCTTCGAATAGATGAACGATATTCTGAAGAATAACTGATCATTTACTCACGATGCACCACGCTTTCATAATTTTCGCCATTATTATTATCAGCTCCGACGCGAAATCCACTCGTCTAATTTCTTATTACTTTTATTTGCAACATTTTTCGATGCTTCCGGGAACGTCGGCAAACAAATACATGCACAAAGCATGTACAGATATTTTATGCATTATTACGTACTCCTTTCGCGCGAGACTCCCACGAATATTATAAGTCGAGAGAAAAAATTCCTTCGTCATTGCATAAAGGTAAAATGTGAAATACGAGAGCAATACCAGCGTGCTTCAGTTACTCGTCCCAGGAAGACACGGTTCTCCGTATACTGCTCTCGAGATTTCAGGAAACGCGAGTTTCCGGAATTGAAGTTTGACGTTGAACTTTGCCTCGTTGGAACGCAACGAAAAATAATTCTTTTCAATTGCTCAATTTTTTTCTGGCTGACATAGGCTGTAGAAAATAATCAAAGGTTAAAAAAAATCTTATCACAGATTCACAACCTCAATTTACAAAAAAAGACTTTCAATAGTGATAGAAAAAATGAAATCAAAAATGGAGAAACAAAAAATCGTTACAATGCAAGGATGCAAACTTCAACGTTTTTTTCCCTCACTCTCGTTTGATTTGTTGTTCGCATGAAATTAGACGAGCTTTATGTATGTGCGGTAAGAGAACTCGACAGCGTAATACATATGTTGCCTCTTTAGCAATTCAGATCCCTTCAGCAAAATTCTTACGACGTTGAACCGAACGTTCTTTGACCAGATTTGAGCTACGAAAATTACGCAAACATTTTTTAGGATTATTATTTAACGATCTACAACAAATTTGCTGAATATGATTCTGGATGATGATAGAATAAGAATTTGAAAAGAATTTTCGTTGCATTCCAACGATGAAACCTTCAACCCCATAAATTCTTGTGAATCCTCGTGTTATTCTTCATCCGCTTTGCAGTTGCACCCTTAATTCATCTCGATAGGTGCAGTTGTCCGTGGAAATTAAATCTCGGGATGCGTAATATTTGAACCCGTGTAATTCGGACAATTCGTCGCTTCTATCGTGCAGCATCCCGGACCGACTAAATCTCTCTCTCTCTCTCTCTCTCTCTCTCTCTCTCTCTCTCTCTCTCGCTCTGTCTCTTCAACAACATGTTTTTTCACTATGATTAACTTGGGTTTTTTTTTACGGCCACCGATCTTCTCGAGTGCCAGCTCCCATATCTCCTGATTAAATTATACCAGATGGAGATGAGAAAATATTGTGTATATGTTGTGCTCAATGGAAATATGAACACATGTTTCGTTTAAAGCATCATGTATGGGAAAATTCAGCTCTTACTCGAGCATTGGCTACTAGAAGTAATTAGATTTGGATACTTGAAACCAGCTGGAAGGCTAAACGTTACAAATTCGCTATTCAGAGTTTACGGGCTTATACCTATAGTTGACATTTTTTTAAGTGCCGATTTTTGTTTTTGCCGCATTCCCATAATATAACATTTAAAAAATATTCTCTGAAAATGTCAAGTCGGTCCCTTCAAAGTTGAGAAAGTTATGGGTGTTTACAGGTAGGTTCCACGAACCGGCGAACTTTGCACGCGTTTTTTACAAAATAATTTTTCCAAAATCGGCAACCATGATATCTTGAAAATCACTGTACCGATTAGCTTCAGATTTTACAGGATTCTTTTGTACATCAAAAAGCAGTGCTTGAACGGAGGATTTTTATTTCGATGTATAGTTCTTTTTATCAACGAAAATAGAGCGATTTTTCACCGAAAATCGATACTGTTACTTTGGACTGAAACAATTTTTTCAAAGAAGGATGTTTTATTAAATTCTTCATCCAAGCATTATATTTCTAAATAATGTTCAATACTAAAGTTGTAAAAGATATTTAAAATCATACTGTTTTTCTTTTATCTGCACACGATTTCCCGGCAAAAATGCCTCTTTTGTTCTGAACATGAGGTAAGTGTGACCCGTAAATATATAATTTTTCTATTGGATGGCCCAAAAAGAGAGGTCCAAAAGGAATACTTCGTATAGAAATTTTTAGTTTTCGAGAAAAAAAAACACTTTTTAATATTTTTTCAAGTTTTTCCGTAACATAGGTTTTTATTTTTTTACTTTTCTCTATATACACTTTCCTCGCGGTTGTTTTACTCGTCTTATCGTTATGAAATGTCCTATTGAGCAATAAATAATCGCGATGAAAGTACATACACAAAATGGAAAAAATCCATGCTACAGGAAAACTCGACAAAAAAATTTTTAAATATTTTATTTTCTCGAAAACTACAAAAGATCGTACAACATCCATGGCGGTGATTCAGATAAGTATTGATACGAGGCATCTCGATTTTTTTAGACGTCACTTTTCGGGCCCCCTGTGCGAATCAATTAATATTATTGAGGCAGTAGTCTGGTCTAGAAATTTGAGAAAATCGATTTTTTTTTTCATTTTATTATTCCTTATACCTTTCTTAATACGCTGGTGAAAACCATTTATTGGTATTTGAAAAATTAGCAGAGTAATACAAATTATAAGCAAGCCGCGCGCAAACCTCATCTAACGGTATCAAAACTTTGAACGCGTTTATCTCAGAACTATGTTTTTCAAATCGGCGCCCACGATATCTCGATAACTAATTGACGGATCGAGCTCAAATTTTGCACATACCTTCGTTAGCCTCGTTCTGAGAACTGGTAGGAGAGTTAAGTCGAACAATAATTTTGCCCACATTTTATAACTCGTCGAATACCCGGAAATGAATGAAATATCGTTAATCAAAGTTTAACAGGCCGCCATTTTGTAACAAAATTTTTTTCAGTACTAATTCTGCTACCAGTGCTCAGAATACTCATAGAGATTGAGAATATATATATATATTTTTTTTCAGATGCATACATCACCCAGAGTGGGCGCCGATTGAGGCGGTTTCCGGCGGACCATGTTGTAAAAAAATAAAAAAACTATATGAAAATATTTAAAATAATTTTTTTTTAAATGTAGATACATTCTCGAAGAAACGATAAATACATATGTAAAATTTCATCAAGGCAACTTCAACGGTTTAAAAGTTATTCCAACCCAAAAATGACGTCAAAAATCTCGCTGTAGGCCAGACTACTGCCTTAAGTGCATTGTCATAGCAAACGTAAACTTAATAATCCATTAACTCTATGAAGTTAAGTGATGTCTGTGCTCGCTAGTGAAATATCAAAGTATAGCTTGCATCAGTTTTTTTTTAAATCTCTCTTTTTCACGTATTAGAGGAAGTTATTTCAGCGAAGCATCCGCATATGGCTGATTGTTTCAACTATTCAAACGGCATGAATGCTTTGCATATATATATATAACATTTTTCACCAAATGCAAGTGAGCTATTATGGTAAACCTCACGTAGTTTGGTACTCCGAGGAAGGAAGCCAAGATAATGACAACCGTAAACATAATTACATCGAAAGATGGTACGAGCCTTGCGGCTGTAGGCTCATGTTTCAAAAGAACCCGAGTATCTCGTACGCATTCAAGAAGCTTTGAAGAAAGGAGCCCGTAATTGAGCCGTTCAAGTGGCGACGGTGTTCACCACAGCCTAGAACAGTGCATCGGGGAAGGTCTTAAAAGGAGTGCGGTTTACTGGAAAGAGAGTGAATGACGTGGAGAGAGGAAGAGTTTGCATGAAGCTGCGCGCCTTCATTTATCCATGAAGCGTCGGCGTGTAAAGGTTGATAAGATTATACGTATTTTGCTGGTAATACCGGCGGGCTAAGAGTTCTAGAAAAGCGTACTTATCGGATCAAGCAAATGGATCTGTCTGAAGATCTTAAAAACCGTGAGGATTATGGAGGACTTTTTGCGAACGTATTTTTAGGCTCCCCTATACCAGCCTCCCCCAACCTTTTTTAACGGCGGACCCTTAGAACGCCCGTTCACACATGCACGGGGACCCCAGGTTGGGAAACCCTGCCCTTTACCGTTCATTGGATTATTCGACCTTTGAAGATTTGTAATTACGTGTGAACAAATCCAAATCCCGCATAAATCTATAAATCTTTCCGTCTCTTGAGTAGATGTTGTAGAGAAGATGGAAAAAGTCCAAAACAAAACGAGCGCTGAGGGCAATACTCAGAAAAAGTGTTTTTCAAGTTGCTTACTGAAATACTGTTTGAAGGAACGGCAGCAAAATTAAATGTGAAGAGCGGGCATGTCCGGTAGTAATTACCACATAATAAGGTATTTCCCTCTACTCCTCGACGTTGTAGATGAGGTTTTGCCTCGCCAATCCTCCCTAATAGCACGCGGATACATGGCATATATATATATATATATGAGTACACAAACAGTTGAAACTCTCTGTGAACTCAGCAGAAGCGACAGTAGGTGACGTGGGGATAAGTGAGCCAATTGCGTGTGCGAATTGATGCTAGTAACGCCCCTTGGCGCGCGTGCGTGAGTGGGGGACTGGAGGACCCCCACTTCGGATCTCCCCAACCGCTCCTCGTTGCATTCGAGGTCTGCCACTGTATTCGTAGACGTGGTCGCGTCATTAATTAGTTATACCTGATTCGGTGTTTTATAAGTTAACTTTAACAAAGGGATAAAGGCGTAGATAGCCCTGTTCGACAAGGTGTATTTAAGACCACAGATTTGTCATGTTTTTGCTTGCCCATCCGGCGACATCCGTTACTATCTCGACGAGGTAGCTCTCGCTTAGCCAGCGTATGGTACACACGGTGGTGTAATGTGTCAAAGACAATCTCAGAGGATGACATAGTTGGTTCAATGCAAAGCTTGTCTTTCGAGGTACTGACCACCTTGGATCATTGCCTGGGTTATCTCGTAGCACTGAGAATCTTAACGAATTGACACAAAGCAGTAAACGAAAAAAACTTATTTATCCTAATGAATATTCATGCCTTGGGTGCGTAATGAAAGAGTCTCGGTACATACGCCAACAGCTCCTTTTACTCGCGAGTTCATGTTCTGCGAATTTGAATATTTCCGTATAAACAGAGGTAGAGTTGCACCACAAAATACGGAACGAAGTTTTCAGGAAACCCATCCGGCCCGATATATTCTGTAACGAGTTCTCAAGGATTGGGAAAGCTGTGCCCGACTAGGAAATGTTTTCATTACCGTATAACTAGGATATTCAGGATCGAACTTTTTCGCTTTCTCAGTACATTTGAAAAGTCATTACAGATATTACAGATCGAGTGGTTGTAGAAAGATAAAGGAATACAAATTATGGAATACCTGTCTGTCAAGTATAGAAAAATGTCTAACAAATTACGAAAAATGTCATGTGTTTATAGCAAAATGGAAAAGAGGAATGAAAGGAGGATGAACACAAATACTTCTATTCGACGATTGAACACGACATCGACTATTAGACAACATCGATTAATTTACCTCAGATTCTGGCGATTGAACTATGAGCGATGTTCTCGGTGGTTTTTCCGGTGGTACCTTCTTCAAGGTGCCGGTAATATTGCCAGATCCCGAAATCGTTGCCGCGTTCGATGTACCCGACGCGGATGCCACGATCGTAACGTTGTCGGGACCGTCCGACGCGCAGGCCAATCGATATTGCAACGAGCTACGAACACCCTCACTCCGGTCAAATTCGGTGCTGCTCGGTAAAGTTAATTGCATAATGCCCGTGGTGGAATCGGCAGAGTCACCAAGCGGCAAGCGAGGCGAGAGGCGATCACACCCCAAGGATTGACAAGTTTGATTTTGCAAACTCTGAGCCGATACGTAATTTGGAACGACATGAAGCGACTGGCGATGGGAAGTCTGCTGCTGTTGCTGTTGATTCGGTATGGGCGTCACCTTTTCGGATACTTCTAAGAGATGATCCGGCAACGTAGTCATCTTTACCTGATGCATATCACCAACTGAAGTTTGTGGCTGATATTCTGTTGTTTGCCGCATACTTTTTTCTCCTGGCTGTCTCTCCTGGAGATACTGAAATCGCAGGTGCAGATCCGTCTGATGTTGTTGAAATAACGCCACCTTATCGAGAATCTGATTTTGATTCTGTAGGCATTGCAATTTAGCTTGGAGGTCACTCTGTTGTCGTTCGAATTGACTTAGTTTTTCCGATATCATATCAAGACTCTGCTGGTTCTGCATTTGCTGAGTCTGCTGCTGTTGATGCTGCTGATGATGCTGCTGCTGTTGGGCTTGGAGTGCATCGATTTTGTCGTTTTGCGCTTCTGTTTGAGACTGCAGATTGTCGGCCTGACTCTTGCTGTGAGTTAAGCTCGACGAAACATTGTGACTTTTTCGATGACTGTGAATTATGTGATCTGTGTGTTCCACGTTGGATTTCGATGCCTGATTATCGCCAAAATCCGTAACTACCGTCAACTGTAGTGTCTTTGTGTCTAACTTCGCCTCGCTCAGAGCGGGATACTGATGGCAAATATTTGGGCTTGCTCTCTGTGAGTTTATAGTACTGCCTATGACTGGAACCAAATTTGCCACCGATCCTGTGATTGGTTGATCATCGAAATCCTTTCGGGAAAGTTCCATGTGCTTGGTGAGATCAGCACTAACGTGACGCAAATGTCTCCGTTGCTCCATTATACTGCTTTGAGTTATGTTGGATATTGGTTGAAAAGCGGTTTGCGGCAACCGGGGATCCTTCCGCGGCTCATCGATTGGTAAAATTTTTCTTGGATCGCGTCGTTCCTCAGATGGATTTCGTGAGCGTGGGCTTGTTGAGAATATTTGGCCCGTATACATGCCCCTTTCTAATTCTTGACGTTGTCGCTGTTCTGCCCATATTGCTAATTCTTGTCTCGTTTTCTCAAAGTTTTGATTGCCAAAAGATGGACTTTTCTGGGCTGCACGATCGCTGGACGGGTCCCTGATCGGTACGAATGGCATAGGTGATCTCCGAACGTCCTCCATTCTCTTGGCTTCAACATTCATTGGCGATCGTCTATGTTCCTCGAAGTAATCCGACCGTCTATTCTCCTGGGCCGATATTGTTCCTCCACGTTGATTCGGGCTAACGTTGCCCCATTCGGGTTTTCTTTCGGGCGCAATGCTTTTTCGATTCTCTTGTCGAGGATCGAAATTCATCGGTGACACTCGCAGAACAGGTTCGACTCGCCTAGGTTCCACCGGGAGCACCTGGGTACTATCCTGTCGCTTGCGATCTCCAAGAGAAGCCGTTTTACGAGCGGCAATTGTGTCCTGCTGCATATTATCACCCGGAAAAGTGAAAGTTATCGTGTCATTGCGTCTCTGAAAGCTCGTTGTAACGTCCACTGAAACCGACTTCCTATGCTCGGATCTTGAAACGTAAAAACCGCATTCCGACGCAACTGCATCTACAGCCTTTTCTCGCGTCACTTGTTCACCGTTCAAATCGACGTACAGACCATCCTGTCTCGTCCTCGGATTCTGATTGATGGGCGACAGAAATCGCCGTTCCTGTCCATCGGGACCGGCTTGACTGCCAGCTATCAAAAGCGTCGCTTCACCTCGTATTACCGGTTCCTGAGATACTTGAGGATTTTGAGCAATCGGAGGTTCATACTTTGGCGGTAGCGAGGCTGTTGTCTTTTGCCCGAGTATATCAGCCGTCCCTGGCTTTCTGTGATTCGGATCACCGTGGGTTGTTATCTTCGAGTTTCCTCTAGGCGGTACCATGGGTTTTGGTCCGCGTGCACCACTTTTTTCCGATCCTGCCATTACGCTTTGAGCGATCGGCTGAATAATCGGTTGCGCTTGATACTGCGACAGGTCTTGCGAGAATCTCTGTGAATTTGGCGACTGTTGGGTAAACTGTTGCGGCTGGTAGATTGCTCCGTGAGTATTGTAAGGAATGGGGTTCATCACTGTCTGAGGATATTGACTGTATGAATATTGGGGCTGGCCCGGTGCGAACTGTGCGTAACCCGGGAGTGGCTGGCTAGGTAGGACTACCCCGGTGAAGTAAGGGGGCTGCGGACTCGTTGACTGTGGGTGGAGTTGTGAGCCAGCGTGTTGAACGGTAACATAGGGACCGGTCCCGGAGAAAACTGGATTTCCGGTACTTTGGGGATGAGCGTAAAGGGTGGCTCCAGCCTGCTCTCGATACGTGACGTCCCTTGTTACGTAACCAGCCCGATCTCCGTAGTCTCTGACTTGCTGTTGCTGCTGCTGTTGCTGTTGTGGTTGCTGCTGAGAATAAATCTGAGATCTTACCTCGAACTGACCAGCCCGAATCTGCGCATATTGCGGCACCTGGTCGGTCAAGTATTCGGTTACAAAGTGGGGCTGTGATTGAACCGGTAGGGTTTGTGTGCTCGTCTGTGATACGTGCTGCACTCTTTCGTTCGAGGATTTCTCTGGTTGATATTGTGGTGGCGGTAATTGGGCAATGATCGGATGACGATCTTCCGGTTGACCAGCGGCTGATGGACGTCTCAGTGTAGGGTACTGGACAGTTTGTTGTGGGGCACTCGAATACTCCGGCGGTAAATCACTCAAGTTTGTAGAATACTGTAAAGGAGCTCTGGATTGTTGAGCTTGTTGAAAGGTACCTATACTACTTTGATTTCGCTCGTGAACACTGAATCTGTCGTAATCGATCGTACGGTTCTCGAAGCCGTTCGACATATCGGGTTTAGTGTTGTCGGCCGTCTTCATCGCATCCGTACGACCGTTCTGGCCGGCAGCCTGCGATGTTGATCCTTCGCTCTGCTGTACAGAGTCACTTTGGTGATCAGCGGAACGCTGTTGTTGATCTTGATCTTGGGCTTGAGTTTGAGGCCCGTTGGGCCTACCAGAGCCGGACTGCGACATTGCGGCACCCACCGACGGCCTTCCGCCGATGTAGCCGAGGATTCGACCCAGACCACACACCGTGGCGAATTGCAACACACTGCAGAGCAAAAACCCTTTATACGACTACATAAGCGGTATGGCTGTTTCCTTTTTATTTTTTCCGTTCTCTGTCGCGATACTTTATCTTTTATTGAGAATGTTCACGAACGTAGATTCGAGATACGTTGTTTGCCTACTGACGCTCTACTTTTCGCTCACTTTTTCATCAAGACGTTCGGCATCTATGGATTGCCCGGTGTTACTTTGATAATACTTCTTCTTTTAGTCGCACACTTGAAGGGGACTGCCAAATATATTCGCCTCTTTTACGCTGAAGATTTAATCCTTCACAATCGCTCGAAATTTCTCGAGCTTTCTCCGATCTCATTCATCGAATCCCTTCACCGTTCTCTACCCCAGAAGTCCACCTCGGCGTCCCCGAATCCCGATCGTCGTCTTTTTCGGTCTTCAAAGTTTGCTCAATGAATAGGGATCACGGGGCTTTTCCGCAAACTCACTGCCATACTTCTCGCGTAGAATAGAAGATTCCCTCGCTTTGTAAACAACTCACCCTTACTATCAACTTCGTGAGCGCCAAGATTAATGCTTTCTAGATACGGATTTCCGCCGTACTGTTTGAACTCAACATCTCGTAATGTATGCACTTATTCTTCGCTGCTTTCTTCGTCCTATTTGCCTTTGCTCCTTCTTTCCGTATTTTCAATTCGCACTACTTGGCGATCTGGAATTCGTTACTCTTCAAAATACGTCCGAAATTGTATATAAAAGTAGTCCCGTATATTCGCGAACAGCAATTTTAATGTCGTAAGTTTGATTTATCGCTGAGTGCGAAGAATGGCGTTTTGGTCGGTTCCGCGAAGTACTCAGAAGCGAGTTAATTTTTGATTTTTTTCTTTGTTGTATCGCCAGCCACTGATGACTTTTTTCCTTGAACAATTGAGCCTCTTAGGTAGTAGATACTTCTGTAATCATTATCGACAATTTGATGCCATTTACATGTTTCCTCCAAGCCACTTTAGAGCCATTTATTTTTACTACATCAACGAAGAGTTGATGAACTCGCGAAGAAGATAGAATTTAGAAATTCGTGTACTCTTCTTTGTTGCGGCTCAGCCTTTCACAGGTTGTGAATTTGCATGTCACTTTTTGTCGTTGCAATTGATGTGTCTCGTTTCGTAGAGGTTCGGCGAAGCGTACGTCATCGGCGTTGTCGTTTTTATGACAAAAGTCACCGGCAGACTCAACTACTCCTCAAAATCCGTGGTCCACCAGCTGGTTGAGGAATTTGTGATTCAGGAAAGCCGGTTGAATTTCAATCACGGCTCGTCGACCCTCGGGCGTTACGCGTCAGTGAGCTTATCTGTAAAACAATAAGCATCCTTTTTTCGTATGGCGCAGTAAACGCGCACCGACTATTACGTTTGTACAGTCTTCTAACGCGCCATAATCGTTTTCCATTGTGCTGCGTATGCGTGCGTTTCCGCCTGCATGCTCTCGTGTCGACAAAGTATAATATACAGAACGTGTATTGCCAAAAGGGTTTGGCAGAATGTTACAGACTCGTTAATAACGTAATTAACAGAGCAAATGTTGCCGGCTTCATATGTCCAATTTCGGCAATTACCTCAATTGCATCTAAACGTTATTGGTGCTCGTTCAAACTACCCGCGTACAATGAGCGTAGAAAGATTTTTCCCGAAAAATTAGAACTATTAATTGGAAATGTTAAATTTTTTATTTCGATTTTTTCAGCGCATCGTATCCTTTCTAAACTTGACGAATCATCAAATAAATATCTAGTGCGTGTTTGATCTCAAAGTTGTCGAAGACGAAAAAAATCCTCCATTTCATTGGTCGGAGCTCCGAAGAATCTTGGTGGCCTTGTCGAATTAAGAAATTCCGTACACCTATATTTTCATGCCGACGTGTACCGGTTGAAAATTGCGGGACATTCCAACGGGGTCGCAAGCACAAAACTCGACAATGCCAAGTATGACGTACATCCGTTTACGGCGGAAAATCGTTGACACAGATCATAGCACAGCACGCTCCGTTCTCGAATTAATCTCACCGCAGGTTCAACGTCGACGACGACCATAATTCTTTCGGAAGGCTCCCTACCATTGCTGCTTTCCGTCCGGAAGCAAAATCCTATATCATCATTCACAAAGCATTCCTACCGCAAAGGACTCCTCAAAATTAATTAGGACTTTCTGCCCATGCTAAAGACTACCCTCGCGAAACTAACGACATTCTGCCCGACAGGCATGCAACTCTTTTCATAATTACTATTTGCAACGTTCAAATATACGTAATTCTTGACAAATCCTGATCCATCGTACCGTATCCAGCCACGATGCTACATGACGTGGCGGTGTGTGTATGTATGTATGTATATGCACTCAGAATCTACATATATCAACAGAGACATGTTTACACACATAGGCACGGTAAATGACTATTCAGCAGTTTCCTGATTCAGGAGCAATCTCGGTCGCACGTTTCCTCCACTCACATCGCCGATCTCATCTATAAATTCTAGATTCGCAGACTATGTCAAATAGGCGAATTCGATTATCGCCAATATCTCAATGCAATCACGTCATTGCGCGACAAAGCTTGTTACAAATGTTAATTTGCATAATACGAATAGGCAATGCCGTTTATTATCACCGACACTTCAACGTTATATTCAGAATCAATGCTGATTAATATTTGAAGAGAAGAAGGAAATTCAAAATGATCAACTTCAAAAAATTATCAATCAGTTACTGATTATTGGTTGTCATCCCGTAAAAGGGTTGTAGGATATGCTTTCCGCTATCGAACAAACGCCTAATGCTTTATGCAAAAGTGAACCATTTTCAAGAGATTATTCTTTTTTTTAAGTGAGGGGTAGGCAACTTTGAAAATCAATTTAAAGAAACTGTTGTATGACATCAAGTTTCTTTATTATTTGTCGTTTGAGGACACGGTTACAAAGAATTATCAGCTGTAAAGAATTATTACTTATATATAACAAAATAATAAAAACAGTTTTGGACCCCTAGTTCAAAAATGTTTGCAGATTATTCTTATTTTATTGCTCATAATTATTTGTCACTGTGTACTCAAACTACAAATAATAACAAAGTATAATTCCATACTACCATTTTTTTAAATTAAATTTTTAATTTGCCTATCGTTCACTCGAAATAATAATAATATCTCGAAAATGGTTCAGTTTTGCATGAAGCATAACTGAGTTATTAGGTAGCGGAAAACTATTGAGGTGATGATGTTAATCAATATAAAGTTTGGTAGGTCAGTGAGCGGAGAATGTCAGATCCAGGAATATTTTTATGGGCTGTCATCATCATGAACAACCGGTTTCACTGATGCGCTCCATAATACTGAAGTTTGCATCGTTGGAACCAAACGAATGTTTTATAGGCCACATTATTTTGTAAAATTTAGGCTCCGCATTTAAAGGTTTTTTAAGATTTAAAAAAGAGATTTACGGCCCAGATTTGCAGAAAAAGATTTTGGTTTATTAAGAAACTGATGGAACGGAAAAGAAACATCCTTTCTTTGTTCATTTTTTCTTTCTTTGATCATGGCCTTTATTAATTTGGCCTTTAATTCGCCAGATCACATTCGTCGCCCAATGGCTGACAGCCTACGGGTTTTTTTGAATTTTCTAATGATGGTCTTAATTAATATGCATTAATGTTCACCCACGACTATATATTAGAGTGGCACAAATTTGAGCTCTATTTTTTTCCTTATTCTCACCATCCAATTATCTACTTTAAAGAAAAAAAAATTGTCGCGAAAGCTGCGGGCGGTCAAAAAATATTTAGAGGTCACTCCAGCCTCCCAAAATTCAAATTTTCATTAAAAAATAGATTTCTTTTTTCGTTCAATTTTCACGAATTTTACGTTTTATAATTTTTAAATTAACCTCGCGAAAGCTCTAGCCGGTCAATGGTCAACATTCTTTTTTTACTCTTCTCACTCATAAATTTGACGCTTTGTAAAATTTTCAAAACCATTAATCGTTTTTCTTTAGAAACAGATTTTTCAAATTTACCTCACACTACCCAAGAATTATAATCGTTGTTCTCGTAAAATAATTATTTAAAGCTCTTATCCGTAAACAAAATTATAGGTCCCCCGTTTCATCGGATTAGAACTGTGGGATAAATTTAAAAAATCCGTTTCTAAAAAAATAAAGATTCATTGTTTTGAAAATTTGACAAAGTGTTAAATTCATGAGTCAAAAGCGAAAAAAAATCACGCCAATTGGAAATTTCGAAGCTCTTGAGCGACGCTTAAATATTCTTTGGCCCACTAGAGCTTTCGCGAGTTTAATTGAAAAATTATAAGGCATAAAATTCATGGGTGAGAAGTGAACGAAAAAAAAAAACGATTATTTATGAAAATTTGAATTTTTGGGTGGCTTGAACGACCTCTAAATATTTTTTGACCGCTCGCAGCTTCCGCGACAATTTTTTTTCTTTAACGTACACAATTGGATGGTGAGAAAAAGGGCAAAAAATAGAACTCAAATTTGTGCCACCCTACTATCCATACATAATCAATCGATCAAAATGGGGCCCGGGACGAAAATAATTATTTCGTAAATAGAAAAACTTTTCGATCGACGTTGTGCTTCAAATTGAAATTTAAAAATCACACCTTCTTACGTCACACGATTACACCGAAGTGAATATTGTTTGCGCTCAGTGGTACGAAAGATTACAAAGTATAAATTCTCCAGGTGACACGCAGAGAAGGATGTACGTTCTCGGGAATACGTCGAAGATTCGGTCGTAGCCGTATACGCCTGGCAACCGTGGTTTCTATGTGGAAAGTGCAAAAGACCGTGACAGACGTCACCGATAGCGCATGGGGTTGCTGGTGGCAAGGGTGGAGGGAGGGAGATAGAGAAAAAGTTTGCCAGGTTTGCTGGAAGTGAAACGTTTACGCTCTGCGTTTATACATATAGTACGGTGCACCGATCCGATATGATACGCACGAGGGAATCTCGGCAATTCCAGTGAACCGTAAGTAAGCGAAAATCGCGTTATCCAACAAAGCTCAACCCAACGTACGTTACATTTATGCATAACGGCCAGATGCTCTTTTTATTTTTCTTTTGTCAATGTCGGATTAGAATTCGTTCGTGTATTCAAGACAGTGTCAACTATGACTGATCCTTGCGATGTTCCGCACGAACTACTTTAAAAAAAAAAACGATCAATTTTTTTTGCGAGGAAATTACCGTGAGCACTTGGATCACCATAGGGAATAATAGTTTTTATCGGAAACTGCGATATCGGTATCGGTTTTTTTTTCGTCTGAATCGCAATCCGTCTAGCGACGACGAGTAATTGGTCTGTCTCGAATCGTGAATATTGCAAGATCAGTCAGTGACGTATCTGGGTTTATTTGTTGCATTTATGGGCTATTAAGGGGTTTTCTCACTTTAAACGCTAAAAAAAGCCATTTTCATCATTTCTTTATAGGTTTACATTATAGATATTGATATAAAAGTTGTTACACTTAATAAATACACTTTCGAAATTCATTAAAAAAAAAATTATTTTTTAAGTCACTATTTATAGACGAAAATGGTAGCGAAAAAATGTCCTAAAAAAATTGTAGGTCCGCGCTGTTGATGAAATCTCGGAGATGAATCATCCGAAACAGAAAATCAAACGGTTTCAGATTCAGTATGTTAATGGCTATAGCGCATATCATACGATTTTTGATGTATGCAAAAATAACAAAATGGCTGACATTTTTCGCCAAAACAAAAGAAAACGTTTTTTTCACCGTTTTTGGTAAAAAAAACTATTAAAATTTAAAAAAATCCTTGACATCCGCTATAGCTATAGTTGTCAAGAAAATGTGGTTGAAATTTCATGAGGATCGGTTCAGTAGTTGCGATGATTTTATCAACAAGCCGTCGAAAAACGTTATTTCGAGAAAAACGCGTTTAAAGTTTGTTTGGGTTACATACATACATTTAAAAAAATGTATTTCGAAAGTGTATTAAGTGTTACAGCTTTTAAATCAATATCTATAATATAAACCTGTAAAAAAATCATGAAAATGGCCTTTTTAGCGTCTAAAGTGAGAAGACCCCTTAATTGAACAAGTGTACCACAATGACAATATGATGGATTTAAAAAAATTTGATTGTTTCAATAGGCAGTGTGGCGAATTTTTCAACTCGATTTATGCATGCAGGTTATCAAGTGAAGCAATTTTCAGGAGTAATTTGGATTCTTGCCATTCTTGGTGCATTTTTGTGATTCCGATGTTATGCAATTTCGACAAATATCACGATTTTTTATACGATCAATAGAATCCGAATTATTCTATATTGATGGCAAGTCCAAATGTGTGGAAATCAATTTTTTATCTCAATTTCTGGGATGAAGGGCATACGAAAAACATCGAAAAGAAAGAATACGAAACTGACAAAAACATCACTTTGGTGCCCACTTTCCATGTAGCCGGATTTCATGTATATGGAAGAGCATTAAAAAATATTACGTAGTTTTTTTTATCGGTTAAAAACGGTTCTGAGGGGTGTAACTACCCCTTAGAGTGAGGCATGTCAAGGGCCGTCATGTCAATGGGTAACTTTGAAGGGAGGAAATTAAAGTCTGCGTATTTTTTCCAGATGGCAAGCTTAAGGGGGTAAGCAACCCTCTACTGGAGACTCCTTATGGCAGTTGTTTTTTCTGTATTTTCAATATGTCGGCTAACTCAGAATATTTTCTACAAACTCTGAATTAATCTTTGGAGCATGAGAAAATTTGCGAAAAACGGTGGTCCAATTTTGAAATTCTGCCAAAATTTGGAAAATAATCGTAGCTCGACAAATGAAACGGCAGTTTTTAGAGCAATCGATTGCGAAGGAAATTCGCGCAAATCGGGTTTTCAAATCGAAACCGAAAATGAATGAGCGGCGATTGAGTGAAGACACGTATTTTTCACCCAAATGCGAAAAGAAATGGAATTTGAATATTTTTTTATTAGTCCATAGCGATGTGTGTGAATTCACCCCCGACTACGTATTCACCATTAAATTCCCTCGAAACACTCAATTTTCATTAAAAATCGTCGAAAATGTATAAAAAAGAGTTTTTCGCATTTACCCGACGTAATTTCGAGTTTTTGACAAAACCGCTTGACTCGTAACCGGTGATAAATTTGACATGGGATAGGCTCTTAGAATATAGGGTAAAGTGACCTTATTTTGTCACCCCACAAATTATTGACACTTCTCTCCTACCTACACAGTGCTCCTTAACGTGCCAATAAATGAGCTTAAAGTGCCAATAACTAAGCACCTCACCTTAGTAAAAGTGGAAAACATAAATTTTGGACTTTTTGGCCTCTTTTCCAGAAATACCAAAATCCCAAAATTTCAAACGACCGTGGCGTCGGTCTTATTTGAGTGACGAAGAGTTATGGGGGGGATTTCGTAGATAGAGAATGCCACTGATTCTTCGTGACATCGCGATTACTTTTCCGGGGAAGTTCACTTGAAAAATAATCGTAAAGGAGGTAAATTGAATATTTGCGACAATCAATTATTCGTCTTCAAAGTTCTGCCAAAAGTCGAAAAATAATCGGAGCTCGATGAATCAAACGACATTTGCAAAAATATACAATTACGAAAATAATGAGCACAGAGCGGAGTTGCAAATCGAAACGAAAAATTAATGACGGGCAATTCAATGAAACCACCAACTTTTTGCAAAATTCTTATCTATTATATTTTTATAAGTTCATAACGATGTACTTTTACCTCCTGAATACGAATATCCTATTAATTTCAACTGCTGCATGTGTATTCATGGGGATAAAGGGTAAAACTGCAAAATTAGCCCTTAATGTGGTTTACTCGGGGGGTGGTTACACCCGGTAAAATAGTTTTTTTTTCGACCGACAAAAAAATACGTATCTAATAGTTTTCAATGCCAAACATGAGTTTCAACAAACTCGAAAGTTAAACCAAAACGATGTTCCTTGCAAGTAACCATTGGTAAAGTTAATTGAAAAAATATCGATGCGTTTTTTTAAACATTTTTGCGACAGATTAGTAAATGCTTAGGAAGAGTGGAAAGTCGATAAAGAAAAGCGCAGTAGGTCGATGGAAACACGGGTCAAACGAAACAAGTTGAATAACTCGAAGATGGTTAGTGACAGTAGCTCGGCCCCGGGGCGGGAGGGGGGGGGGTGAACTGCTTTGCGTATCGGAACCTGTCGCTCAATGCGCGTCGCCCCCGAGCCCGTCGGACATTTTTATGTGGGTGCATCGCTTTTTCGACATAAAGAGTAAGTTTTTTTTATTATTAGTATCTCGCGTATTGCTCCAAAAGTATTGTTTCTTCTTTAGCGTTGTTAACATTCATCATTACTATGAATATCCTAGTTGAGTTTATTGTGGTCAGTACGTACCTACAACATTTAGGTGTTTTTGCCGTTTGACAAATTATTTGAAGCAAGGGTACGGGGGCAGTTGAAACAAATGGTTCAGGGTCAATTGAAACGTGTTTCTATTGACCCTGAACAAACATTTCTCACGCAAGCAAGTTTTCCAAATCTTGTTTTATTTTTTAGATGCCAAGAAATCGTCCGAAAAGTAAAATAACATTGAAGAACCTTAATATACCTTCAGTGATACTCAAACTGGAATGAAAAGCAATAAAACTTATTATTTTCATTAAAAGTATATTTTATTCACACAAACATACTTTATCACTTCACACACATCATTAACAATACCTGGGTTTAGTAGAAACATTATTTCAATCAACAGAAAACACCTATTTCAACTAACCCCAGGCAGTGTTTTGATTGGCCCTGACACAGGGTCAAATGAAACGTTTCCTGATGGTTTCTAAATAGCTTCTACCTAAGTTAAGGGCATCGAAGAAGCAAAATCAATAATGTTCTCGGATAGCGAGATAATCTAGATATAATTAAAGCCTATTACCAAACAGATAGGGTATTAAACTAAGTTACACTAACCGATTTTCTAAAAAAACGTTCCAATTGACCCCAGCCTGCCCTACTTAAGGGGCCAGTCCACTTTGAAAATTTCAAAAAATCGAAAGAAAGCCAGACTTGAAGAAATCGACGATGATGAGCAATCAGAAGGGATTTTGTACGGTGCAGGAAGCGCCGATTGAGTTTAGGTAAGAGTTTTTGATAGTGTAAACTTCAAACGCATTTTTCTCGAAACAACGTTTTCAAAATCTGGCTCCATCGTATCTCTAAAACTAATAAACCGATTCTCTTGAAATTTGAGCCACATATTGTAAATATGATTCGCAACAAGATGACCCTTGATCGTTTTAAAATTTTGATTTTTACTCTTCTTTTTTTTGCGAAAAAAACTATAGAAGAAATTGAACTATAGTTTCTGTACATAAAAATGAGTAAAAATGAATTAAATTTTTTAAATGTATTTCAAGACTTCATTTATCAAGCCCAACAACTGATATATTCATATCTTTTATAAAATTCTCAGAAAAAATCGCGAAAATAGCCTTTTTCGTGGCTCCAAAGTGGACTGGCCCCTTAAGATAGATTTTATATATTTTTTACCCATCCGTCTAAAAAGCTCACGATATTTTCTGTCGAAAAAGACTGACGACTTGATGACATTATTCTTGTGGTAGTAATGCTTCGAATTTCCCTCGAGTATCCGTGTATCTTATTCGATAGGGAGAGGACAAAAAACAAGAGCGTACGCCAGATTACCCCGTCGAATTCTCCTTTTTTTTTTATTCCTTCGGCTTGTCAAACGAAATGTCCTTCGTCGTTTCTCAGAGCACCTCGAACACTCGCATGTGCGTTTCCAATGACGAGGACGATGACGAGCACTTGCGAACGACAACCTTCCGTAATAAAAATCGGCATGGGATACTTTACGATCCTCGTAACTGTCGTTCTCTAACGAGGATTGACTCGTGCACGGATTCTACGAGGGGAAAAATGCGATATCCCGATCGGAGAATCTCGAGGGTGTAAATATATGCGTTGAGAATCTTGACTTTTCTGTTATCAGAGCCCAATCGGCCCAAAACAGATTTTTGTGGATTTCAAAGTTTCTCGTTTTTTCGTTCAATTATTGTAGGTAGGTAAGCATCGCCAATTGCAAAATAAATTTCTACTATTTGTGCGGCTCGACTTATAAGCTAGAACCTCCAAGAAACCTCATCCAAAACTTTTATCAGAGTATTTGGGTCCTGCTGCATTAGTTTTGAAATGTTGCATAATTGAAAAATCTTATTTATGTGAAATAAGAATTTTTCCATTATGCAGAATTGTAAACTAATAAAATAAAGAGCTTCACGAAAATTGTGGTATACTTTTTCTTCATCCTACTATCGCTAACAAGTTTTTCAGTTCAAAGTATTTTGGAGGAGTCAAAATACGTTACGATATCAAGCAATGGGTTTATTAAGGAGGGGACATACACTGTGACAGGTGAAAAAATTCATTTTTTGCATTTTATTAAAGTATAAATATTTAAGAAAATACGAAAAAAATGTCAAGTTAAAATATTGAAAATTGACCAAGTTACAGTAGATTTAGTGAGAGCAGGTAGCGCAATGATTTACGTATACTGAAACATTCAATCGCGTTTTTCTCGAAACGACTTTTCTTGATCTGATCGGAATCATAACTCTATCTATAATTGTGCGATTTTCAATATTTGAAAACCACCATTTCCTTAATTGCAGTAGCTGTCGTTGTACGTGGACATTTTTTTTATTTGAAATTCATTATTTTTTAAGCCCCGGAATATGAGTTACAATTTCGCCAAGATTACACTTTTTTAACATGTTTTATTGCGTGGAATTTTTTTTTCGAAAAAACGACTACATGCAACACAAACGATATTTATATAGATTATTCAATTTATATTTTTCAGACCAACCATTGTCAAGTATTCGATCTGGCCTTTGAACTACACTTTTCATACAGAGACTCTATTTTTCCTCAATAATGTTGTTAATTTTTTTTTCTTCAGACGAAAATTTACGTGGAATAAGTTCAATGTATGCTTGATATCACACCTCCTTTCCAAATACCAAATGAAGAATTCAGAAGACAAAAAAATCGAAAAAAAACTACTTTTTTTCGGTCCGTCACAGAGGTGTCATTCCCTAAGGGGTAACGGCACTGTAGAATTTTCGATTTGTTTTTCTTTCAAATCGGCTTAAAAGATGCTTTGAACTAAATATCTAGAATAAGGGGGGAAAAGTTTGGTACCTGTAAAACAAAGGTCCGCAGGCCCGTTTGGGTCTGCGGTGACAATGGCTGGTCCGTGTGCGAGACGTCGAACGTTTCTCTCGGAACACAATTTTCTCACTTTAAAAGAACTGTCTGAAGAGAAATACGTACGGGATATTCCATGAGTTGATAATGAGTTCCATGAGTTATAATTATAACATTAGTTATTAACAAATGATTGTCCTTTTTTCTTTCGAAAAGTGAGTTTTTACTTTAAATGCTTGCCGATTAGACAAAAGTTCATATTTTCAAAATTCCCTACGTGTTTTTCTAGCTATACTCGTGTAAATTAATAGAACTTTTTTCCCAATTCAAAGTTGCCTCAGTAATACTGCCTCCGCAGAGCGTCTCAAATTCAAAATGCCTCGCGAGAATGGCTCCAGCGTCGCCATTTTGTATCATTGTTTAATATACATTTTTTTGTGTTCACTTGAAGATATGACTAATAACATCCTTGGATATTATTATCCTTTTACCTGTTCTTCCACAAAAAAAAGCGAAAGACCACTTAATTTTAGATGTTTACAGTGGTGTAAGCCCTTAAGGCGAGATATACATTTACAAATATACAAATATCGATTTCTTTTTTTTTCCTCAAACAATATAACTATATATGTAGAATATTTCCCCAAAATATCAAAGCGACATTCGAAAAACTTCAAACGTTACAGCCCGTCAACGCTGTGCCTCATTGCTCGGATTCGGGGCGCGCGCCGCAGGTCGAATCGAGAGCGCAGGAGGGCAGGCAGAGATGGGCAAAAAGTAATTAAATGAACAACTAACAATTATAATTATTACGGTGACTTATAATTGAATTACTTTGTAACAGATGACTTAAGTAATTAGTTACCACAAGTACCTAGTGCAATTTCATTCAAATTCTATGTAACTGCATTTTTTAAATTGGTGTGCAAGGTTACTCGAAAACTGTTAAGTCGATTGAATTGAAACTTGGTAGAAATATTGATAATGTTGCTACCTTCTACTTGACGAGAATTGTTTTTGAAAAATTAAAAAAAAATGACACTTATGGTAGAAGGAGCGCGCGCTCTTGATTTCTATAGATTTTGTTCAATTTTTAACCAAACATTGCTCATATCATTATGCATGATTGAGTAAAATTTCAGAACAGTAGACTATTTAGATTGGGAGATAATGGGTTTTAAAATTGCAACTTTTAACACTGCGAGGTCTGCATTGACCGAAAGTCAGGTCGCATAATCCGTCGTGACATTCTAGCGTGTTTATAAATTTTGAATAAAAATTATGTTTAGATAGCAAACTAGTTAAGGAAAGAGTGAAAAAAGTTTGAATTGCCTTTACTATTCAGTATTGCTAAAAACGTTCGGTAAAGACAGAATATTTCTTCGTAAAAAATATTTGCCCCCTACAATGAGAAGACATATGGCAACACCGCAGAACAGCATTGTTCAATATTTCGAGAAAAAAATAATTATCGTGTTCCTGAAGTTAAAAACTTCTATCATACGAAAAATATTTGCATTATAAATATTAATATTTTATATTGTTTATGTTATCCTCATTAACAAATAAAAGTGTTGGTTCATTAACATCTAATTAAAAACTTGGTTCGATAAAAAATTGCTCCCAAATAAAAATTTGTGTTGCAGTATTATTCTAAATATGCCGCGCAAACTCGCGTTATTGGATACGTGGAACGATGTGGTGTTGCCATATGTCTTCTTATTATAGGGGAAATATATTTTTTACGGAAAATTATTCTATCTAAATTTCAATGCAGGCCCTGCAGTGTTAAAAGTTGCAGATTTAAAACTCATTATCTCCCAATCTAAATGGTCGACTGTTCTGAAATTTCACTCAAACGTGTATAATGATATGAACAATGTCTGGTTACAATTTGAACAAAATCTATAAAAGTCAAGAGCGCGCGCTCGTACTACCTTAATCCAAATTGTAGAGGAATTTTACGTGAAATGTATTTTTTTTGTGTAAATTCCTGTCATTTTCTTAAATTTGCATTTTCTTCATTTTAAGGGGAGGGTAGGGGTTTGCACTTTTGAAAAATCGATTTTTTTTACTTTTCTTATACCTTAACATTTAAAGAATATAATCCCAGAATTTCAAGTCAATCAGAGCAAAACTCTCGAAGTTATTGACTATTTAGTCCCACTCCTCTAACACTGTAGCTCCGACAGCTAAAACTTCAAACGCGTTTTTCTCGAAACCACTTTTTCAAAGTCCGTGTTCACTGCCATTTGAAAACTACATGACCGATTTATTTCAAACTTGGTACACACTTTCTACATGTAAAATACCTCCCCCCAACGGTTAGAGTGAGATTTTACATTCAGGGGGTTTTCCACCCTCAAAATGGCGGAACTTTTCGTGAAAAATAGCACTTTTCACTTTACATAACCACCAAAAATTTAGAAATGAAAAAAAAAAATTATCAAAGTCCGTTGGGGGGGGGAGGATTTGATGATACTTTGACGAAATTTTAATGGTACTTGATTTCAGATAATTTCTAGCTAAGATACAGTGAACACCGCAAATCGTGTTTTTCCAAAGGCGTTCTTGGAAAAGCTTTGTCACCGGCTTGTTTGTGGATATTTTCGCGAACAAATTTCGCGGGATGTTCGTGAAATGACACTTAACAATGTACAAAAGGTTTCAATAAATTTACTCTATCCTATAGATGAAAAAAATTCGCAAAAAAGTGTTTATTTTTTCACGCTGAAACCCCTACCCTCCCCTTAATCACTGTTACATAAAAACTACGCATGTTTGAATTGAAAACATTTTTGGATTTTTTTGCAAACCCAAGTCTGCGGGAAGCTAGACTGCACGCCGATTCGCAACCCCCGCGGCTACCTTGCTGCAACACTCTGCCACAGCTCCGCCATTTCGATAATAAATGAATTTTAAAAAGTTGTTCTGTATACTTAAATATACTAATAAAGTATGCCTACAGTCTGATAAATGTATAATAATTATTTCTTAGTTTGAAAAAACCCAAAAATGCTTAATTTTTTCCCGTCTAAATGTATATACCGCCTTAAATTGTTTTGAAAGAAAAAACAATCTCAATACCCTGTAACATATATATTGAAATTTCTACTTCGGAGTAAATTAGTTTTCCAAGCAGTGCTGTTCAAATCAATTAATTGGAAGGATTCTCAAATTCCCATTCCATTTTTATTATGAGCGTGACGGATTTTCTCCTCCTCGTTTCTTTGTACTCCGTCGTGTCTTTTATAAAAACGATCTTACAAACGATTTGTCTCCTTTACAACGGAACTTGCATCTTCCACTGCAAACTGCTCTTGTTGTTTTATTCTTCCTTTCTGGACCGTCAAAAAGCGCCCCGCGGCTGTGTCCCGCTAGTATTCTCGCCACTCGACTCCTTTTTTCAATCAGCTTTTTGTCAAAGCAGCGTCTTCGAACGATCGGAGGAAATAAACTTTACGGAGTCAGAATAGCGGGAGAGCGCTGATACGTGCGTTGTACAAACGAAAATGAGAACCGAGCGGGAAGGAAGGATATATGAGAGCCACCAAACACGACGTATACTGTGTGTATGCACACGGGAGAATGTATCTCGAGACGAAAGGATGAATGAACAGTTTGTGCTTTCGTCGGCTGATGTTCGAGCTTTATTAAAATTTCTGGCTTGGCAACTGCTGCACGCGTATGAATTTCCCCGAGTCTCTTGAAACCGATGAATACCGCGGTGCAGGATTTTTCTTTCGTGCAATTCGACGTTGACTGCGTAGAACGAAAATTCAAGAATCTCTCGAAGGTTCATTTTTTTTCTAGCTTTGTTAATAAATTGTGATGCCTTATTATTTTATTTTTTTAAGCCGCGATAACAATTTGTTCAATCCAGCCCAGAAGCGAAAAAAAACCGTAGATTCAATTAACCGTAGATTCAATTATCAATTGTTGTTTCTTAGGTGGGTTTTCTGGCGAAGTATGCACGATTTTTACGAGAGAATAACAAGTACGGTTTTTATAAACAACGTAAGGCCTTTTTTAAATCCGAAGTGCGACTTTTTTTTCAAAATGATGCAAAATTTGCCATAATTAATATTTTGTAACAATCGTTAGTACTTCGCTAGCAAAACTTATGTAGATTACGAAAAAATGTTAGGTTTTGTTATAGGTGCTTATTAGGGTGGCCCAAATTTGAGCTCTATTTTTTTCCTTTTTCTCATCGTCCAATTATCTTCTTTAACGAAAAAAAAATATTGTCGTGAAATCTGCGAGCGGTCAAAAAATATTTAGAGGTCGCTCCAGCCTCCCAAAAATTGAAGTTTTCGTTTAAAAAATCGATTTATTTCTTCGTTCATTTTTCGCCCGTGAATTTTACGCTTTATGATTTTTAAATTAAGCTCGCGAAAGCTCTAGCCGGCCAATGAATATTTAGTGGTCGCTCAAGATCTTCGAAATTTCCAATTGTCACGAATTTTTGTTCTCTTCTCGCTCATCAATTTAACACTTTGTAATATTTTCAAAACAATTAATCCTTTTTTCTTTAAAAACGGATTTTTCAAATTTACCTCACACTTCTAACCCGATAAAACGGGGGACCTATAATTTTGTTGATGGACTTAATGTATGAGAACAAGGAATTAGTATTGAGAACAAAGAAGTAATGTATGAGAACAACGATTATAATTATTGGGTTAGTAGCTTTGAAGACTTGTAACTTTGAAAACGGGTAACTTTGAAAAATCTGTTTCTAGAGGAAAACGATTAATTGTTTTGAAAATTTTACAAAGCGTCAAATTTATGAGTAAGATGATTTTTTTTTTATTGGAGAAAATTGGAAATTTCGAAGCTCTTGAGCCACCACTAAATATTTATTGACGAGCTAGAGATTTCGCGAGGTTAATTTAAAAATTACAAAGTGTGAAATCTATGGGTGAGAAGTGGACGAAGAGGAAACACACGATTTTTCAATGACAATTTGAATTTTTGAGAGGCTTGAGCGTAAAATTCATGGGTGAACGAAAAACAATCGATTCTTTAATGAAAATTTGAATTTTTGAGTGGCTTGAGCGACCTCTAAATATTTGTTGACCGCTCGCAAATTTCGCGACAATGTTTTTGTTCTTTAAACAAGATAATTGGATGGTGAGAGAAAAGACAACAAAATAGAGCTCAAATTTGGGCCGCTCTAGTGCTCATAGGCATCTGCAACGAGTCCGCATGTGGAGGGCTTAAAAAGGCATTTTCTTTCCACCGGCCACTGGGCTGCCATTTTGTATTATTTTGGAAAATTGATCTGAGTACCTGCAGATATGTAAAACAATGCCTCCAAACCCCATTTCGATCGCTTTATTAGTGCTTGAAAAAAAAATATATAAAAAAAATCGTTCTTGGACCATCCAAAGGTACAAACGGCCTTAACGCCAGGATTATGTAGCTTCATTCGCCTCGTCGACGAAAAGTTTGTCCAGTACCGTAATCTCGACTTTTTGTTTTCTTTGTCTTCTCATTTACGATATAATGCACTCGTCCCGGCCTCGATATTCTCCACTTTCTATTTCATAACTTCCTAAAAGACGCTCGCTCTCCTGACATTGGAGAGGTTGAGCTCGGAAAAGTTTCCATCCGCCAACGAGCCAACGAGATTAAACGATGACCTTCTTTGGAACGAACTCGTTAGGCGCAGCGATCGATCGTTCTGACGAAAAAAAAAATTTCAACAACCACGAAAAATTGGCTGGTCGAACTAGCGTTGAAGCGCTCTGCATATGACGTAACTACTCCACGAAGTCAGGCTGACCCACTCTACTCCTCCTCTGATGAAAGGCGTCAGAAAACTTGGCACCGTTGACAGTAGAGGGCGCGAGCAATTAACCGAACAACGTTAGGTCCGACTGCTATATGCGACCGTTTGGCGCCAACTTTCTACTTTCTGACTCCACGCGCCTATGGGGTAGTCTCGAAGTGCTGCAGTTTTTCCGGGGTCTTCGTGCCATTGACGTAATACTAACCGAACTGAATTATGCCACTTTTCACTCGCATCCTGAGTATGAGAGCGAACAGTCGTTCTTGTAAAAAAAAATATCGAACGAAATTATTCTATAAAAACATCGCCAAAAACAATGCTCGAAACATCGTCAACGGACTTTGAAGTTTTCATAGAAATTGCAAAATTATCAACGATTCTATTGGAACAATCATCAATATTTTGTGGAGTACTTGTTCTCCGTCGTCTATTTTCTTACCATAAAATACCTGCGGGTAATGACGCCTGTCGGCTAATAAGGCCTATCGAACGAAAATCGTATTTCGAATCAGCGCTTTCGCTCAAGGCTACACACGCAGGAGCATAACGCACGAAGATGTCACCACAAGCTGGCGCATGCGCGATAACTCGATCCCCGCCGCCAGTGGTCGTGTTCGTTGGGTCTCATCATTTTGATACGAACAAGTGCGCATGCGCATAATGATGTGCAACCCGTAACTGCGCAATGAAACGAGTCATGCGCAAAACGAATGACTCATTTCATTGCGCAGTTGCGCGTTGCGCATCATTATGCGCATGCGCACTTGTTCGTATAAAAATGATAAGACCCAACGGACACGACCAGTGTTGCATCATACATTGTGAGGGACCACCGCGTGGCGCGAATAATGAAAATCGTTCCGGATCCATCGTGAGTATTTCTTGGAATATTACACTTAGCTATAAAAATGTGGCGTCCATTTCTCTATTATTTCATGTTTCTATGATATTAAATACTTGAATAAGCTATCGTGGTCCGAATATTTTTCATTTTGATTTTTCAACAGACGCAGTCGACGGTTATTAAGGCCTACCAAATTTTACCATAGGCCTTATTATCCTCTCTCTTCTTGTAACAAGGTGGGTTGCTTTTTAA
This sequence comes from Ophion slaviceki, assembly GCA_944452715.1. Taxonomy (NCBI): domain Eukaryota; kingdom Metazoa; phylum Arthropoda; class Insecta; order Hymenoptera; family Ichneumonidae; genus Ophion; species Ophion slaviceki. The sequence continues at coordinate 41,087,200 of OX101783.1, forward strand.
TGGATCTTTCATTACTTTGAATATGCTACAAATGTAAATAAGGTGTGAATTTGGTTCCTAATTCACGGTAATTCGAGTTCGGACAATGATGAAGACAATGTGCCGATCACTCGGCTCAGAGCGGCATTTCGTCAACTTATGCCCTCACCAGTAAAAGTTACAGAAAAAAACCTACGATTAGGCGAAAAGCCATAAATTGCAGAGGAACTCCGGTCACAAAAGCTCTGTTCAATAAAAATCATGAAGTTAAGAAAAAAAGACCTCCACCACCAAAGGAAACCGTGGTTCACAGAAGCAAGCGAGTTGGTACTGTCATGGCTGTGAAGAGGACAGGACAGCTGACATGATGCAGTACGCAAATGCGGAAAATGATACCATGAAGAATGCATCGGTTTGTCGCTTGAAAATATGGCTGATTTTAAGTGCCCTGATGGGGGTTAAATGTGCAAATGTATAGTTTATATGCGTTTCTGAAATGTAATTTGCGCATTTCTATGATTGTTGATCGGAAATACCAAATGTATAACATCCAGATTAATTATTTAAGTGTGTTAAAGCCGTAAGCCTTATTACCCTATCATAGTAAAATAAGGCCTATTAGCAAGGTTTTAAAAACATTTAGTTTTGTTTTGTTTATGGCGGAAGTTGCCATTTTTATTTATATTTTATAATCATTGATACAAAAGTTCGATTATCATTAAAAACTCTTTCGATTAAATTAAAATATTTTTCATTTTATCGCAAATCTCGCTTAGGTAGGCCTTATTACGCGCAGGTACCTTATTACATTACGAGTTTATTGTTCGTCAGATTTATTGCGGGAGCCTAGTTGTAAAAGTAAAAAAAAATACTTTTTTTCAAAACCAATATATTTTGAGAGTTTAGCATCTTACACATGTTCCCTGAAAATTTCAAGGTGATCGGATCAATGTTGACAAATTTATCGGCTGTCATGTTGACGGCTGACAGAACGCTCGGAGCGTCGTTCGAAACTTCAAACGCATTGTTCTCGAAAGTACGTTTTCAAAGTCGGTGAGCAAAACCTCTCGAAAACTACTGCATCAAACTTTCTAAAATGTGTAGGGCTTGTTCTAGATGTTGAAAAATAGTATTTGATCGAAGGATTTTTGTTCCGATTTGTACTTTCGACTTGATGAACGACAAATGCCAATTTTCGCAAAATCAAGACTCTCACTTTGAACACGAGCTTTTTTAAATTCGATATTTCGCAAATTTCTTTGATTAAGAGTAGGAGAAACTAATATACTAACGAAATTAATTTGATTTTTGAGTTTAGATAAACCGTTTCAAAAGGGCATTGCTCACCGCAAAAGACGTTTTCGAGAGGTGCTTCCCGGACACCAGCTGTAAATCGATTATAATGAAATATTTTTACTAAAAAAAAATTAGAGTTTTCTTCGGATGATACTTTTTCAAATACCTAATTTTGATAAAAATTTATCATCACGGCTTTCGAAAAAAAATCCAAAAATGAACCGTTTTCGAGAGTTACGACACTCAGAAAAAAGATTTATTATGTTTTAATAAATTGGCACATTAGAACATAATTTCTTAGAAATTAATAAACGTTTACTCATATGGAGACAGTTTTTATGTGATTGTAACTACAAAATTTATTCGGCGTCACTGAATATGTTTTCTTACGTGCCGATTTTTCACATCAATTAAAAGCCATATTTAAAATAGAAAATTTGAATAAATATTTCCTCAAATCAAATAAATACTACTTTCCAATCACGAAAACCTCTTATTTCGCGACTATGATACTAATGCGTGCATGCGCACTTTGCCCTTCAACGCGACGGGCCCGACAGCAGGCCGCTCGTCAGATGCAGCTCACGCATACGCTTACCATGTAGCTTCTTCCTATGCCAATGCTTTTGGCACAAGTGTCAGTGGTGCGTTTCGGAAGTGAGAAACTCGAAAGTGAGGAATGATTTGAGTGTAAGTAAGAATATAAAGTGAGAAAAAAACGATCAAGTGAAAAAATAATGACGGACGAAATGACACAATTCCTCGAAGAAAACCAGCGGGGGATTATGAAGAAACCTATTAGATGTTAAGAAAAATTCTATTTGTCGGATATAAAAGACCTATTTCTTCTAATTTATATATCCTATTAGATGTTAAGAAAAATTCTTAGTAAATCTTAAACATAAAGTTAAATAAAAAATGTTCTTAGCTGTTAATACAATCGTAGTAGGCCGACATACGAATAAGAAAACTTATTCGCCAGGAGACAAAATTCTTTGTCCTTAATAAATCTTTTTTCTGAGTGGAGGCATAACCCGTTAACTCACTTGTTGTATAGGGTAAGTCCAAGGTAGTTGGCCACAGTTTTTTCAAGGACCCGTCAAAATAAAACTACAAACGTTTCTTAACTTATCTTCATTTGTAATTAAACTTTGAACATTTAATTTTAAGATAATTTACGAAATTAAAACCAACTACTATCAGATTAACCTTCAAATGACTATTTTTTTCAAATCACGATTGGTTATCTCCCCCGGATTATCCGGGTGTGATGGCCATAGGAGTAGAGGTGAGATGGCCAGTTACCGAGCATTATGCTCTCGGTTTTCTCTTTGGTTTTATGTTATGATTCTTAATTTTTTTTGCCACACCTAGAGCACATATAATCGAAATCAGTATAATTTTTTAGTACCCAAAGTTGGCAATCTATCCACTGAAGCCAGTCTTCGATGAGACGAGTTTCATAATAATTTTTTCCGCAACACTTTTCGTCGTTGTTCTTATATCGTCTTTCTAAGGTCTACCTAGGTATTTCGTCGGTCCTGGCGGCCACACGAACCGACAATTGATCATTTTTCACAATCCTTATAGCTGCTTTTAATGGTTCTTTAGTCCCATTCTCTCGTAGTGCAATTGCTTTTCTCTTGTACTTATCAGGCATATAAAATAAATGTAGAATAAATTAATTACTTGTATTGTATAATATTATGGCCATCATACACCGACTATACGTGGCCATCTCTCCTAATCTCCCGGAAGAGATAGCCTCATCTAAAATGTAAACCAGTAGAAACAATACTTCGAAATCTTGAGGTTATAACAAAGCACTGTTCGTGGACTATTCAAGAAATACAAAAGTAACCATTACTTTCACAAAATAACATCACGACAATGTAAAACATGAAACCTTCAAAAAAATTAGCAGTAGACAGAATAATTAAAAAGGATTATACTTACTTAAAAAAATTTTTTGCCAAACTTTTTGCCGTATACTTACACCTGTGCTTACACAACAAACGCTCTTTTTTTCTCATTCGAAACAGACCGTGTCTGACGGCGCTCTTTTTATTCTTATTCGTCCGAGCCACCGCAGTATCACGAAATTTGTTTCAAATTAGCAAATACAAATCGTGAAGAATATCCGCGCGCAATAAGTACAGAGTAAATTTCATTAAACCGTATTGCCCGGGGTAAATTCACTATCGAAGTAATTGCGAATATGTTGCGAAACAGCTTTAATTAGAAATTCCATTAGACTGAAAAGAATTTTCTCACGGAAACAAGGGAAGCTCATAGAGTGTTATCAATTCATAAATGCCAAAAGTTTGGGTTCTAAAACTTTCAACCGAAACAGTATTCCTAGCGATAGACAGAACTGCGAGAGTGCCATGTAAATTTTCAATGTCCTTCGTGCAACTGCCGCGCTCGAAGGAACATCAAAAAGTTCAAAATCTGTAGGCGGTATTATCAGAATCATTATAGATATTGTTATCGTCGTCATTTTGCTTTTCCGTTCGGCTGTCATATTCTTCTATTTTTTGATCATCCATTATTTGGGTGGGAGCATCATGGGAGGAGAAACAACTCGGATGCACAATCTTCTATTAAGTTTAGCTCACAACATCACGTGGATCGTCCTCTGGGATTCGAGGAGTTCGAGAGGTCGGCTTTAGGAATTTACCCGGTAACGTTCTCCGATGAACGCGGAATTTCGGTATGGGCCGAGATGTGCATCGTGTGCACATCGTATACACATCGTTTACACGCGGCCCCGTATGTGTATATGCAGGCTGCGCTGAACCATAAAGCTCTTAGGCGATTTTGATAGCTCTGCCAGAGAAGCATGTTGCCAAGGCTCCTCGGACGGACGCCCAGATTAACTTGTTAGGCAAAGTAAGCAAGTGATGCTATTAGGCTTACGGATGGGAAGTTACATTTGAAAGGTCACCGTGGGTGGTTTCCGATACCGCGATCTTTACAGAGACGCGAAAAGAAACGAATTGGTGACCAAAAAACGTTATCTCTAGATCAATTACCGTAAAATGGGGTTACTTTGGACAGGTTTTGGAAGTTTTTTGTGGGTAACTTTTTTTTAACATCCTAAATTCCAACTGTTTTGCTCCAATATGAGAATGTGTCCTTTGGCTATCAAATGTACAAGAGAGTCAAGCTCCACCACCTTCCCACAATTATATATGTATTTTTTTTATGTGTCAAAGTATTCTCGTATGTGGGGCTTCTTTGACAAGGCATTGAAATGCAACTTATGTCAAAGATTAGGCATTACTTTAACATCATTTTTATTTAAAAAATGAATATTTTATGCATTATACATGGATTTAAATGAAAAACAACGATTTTTTACAACCAGGTTGTCATCTTTATTAAGGCCTTAAGCCACAGTAACGGGTATAAAATCACGTGCGAATTTAACCATTTTTTTCGTATGAAAAAGTGATTCACTCATAAAATTAATTATACTGCTACTAAATTCATAGACTACTCGAAACTTCTCGAAACAGCTTTTTTAAAATTGGCGTGACAAATAATTTCAACAATTTTCACTCGATTTACTTCAAATTTAAAAGTTATGTTCCTAATTGCATTTCGCAAAGAAGTACGTACGGAATTTCTGATTAATCGGGAACTTTTCATTTTATGAGCAGTTTATGAGCAGTTATAACGAAATTTTTCACTGAAAATTCATTTCTTAAGTTCAAATACCTACAACTTTTGAATAAAGCAATATTTTTTAAATTCCGTACGTACTTCTCTAGGTATTCTAATTTAGATTGACGAGAATTTTTGTTTTTTGTTCTAGGTAAAAAATTGTGGATGCTAAATGGCACGCCGCGGAGCGCCTAAAAAAAGATGACAAAAGAAAATATCAGTAGTCCGCCATTTAGTACATCGAAAAAAAAATATATATTTTTTTTCTAACAGCTTGATATTCATACTAAATAGATGTGTAATTAATTTTATGAGTGAATCACTTTTTCATGCAGCAAAAAAATTGTTAAATTCGCATATGATTTTATACCCGTTACTGTGGCCTAAGGCCGTAAGGAAACATTTTACATAAAAATATCAAGTACCTAGGGTACTATTATAGGCACTCTATCAGTCGTATAATTATCATTGAGATCAAAATCAACTTGAGTAACATTACAATTATCTTAGCAACATTATAATAAACTTGAACGACAAATTTGAGCAACAATAGAATGAAGTTAAAAAATAATTAGTCAAAACCGTATTTTGGCGCTCTGTTAAAGTAGCCCCAAAAACTGTCAACGTTACCCTTAATGTCAATTTAACCCCGTTTTACGGTATGGGTTGAAAAACATTATTAGAGGAAATAATTTAATTTGAGGCAAATCATCATTTTATAATAGGAATGATAATGATAATGATAATAGTAACGATAATAAACCGACACTGGTATATGGCTCGGCTTCGCCGGTCCTCCGAGAGCAGCAGCGTTGGGCATGGACGATACTCGGAGCGGTGACCGCTCAGCCGTGCAACAGCTGGCGCAACAACCAGTGAGCAGAGGGCCAATACTTCTGAGACCTGGGTTCAGATGGTGTAGAGACTTTGGTGTCGATACTCGTGTAAACGCTTAGGCACCAGAGAATCAGACGAATATGGACGCAACGGACGTTAGGTTTAATTAGCGAAGAAATGGTAGGTAGTGGTGGGAACGGTTTAAATGTGAAGGACAATTCGTCAAAACCCGCAAAAGTGTACGTTGGAACTCAGCAAATAAAATTGAAAAAAGTAACAATAATAATTATAACATTTGTAATAATCATAGTAATGATGGTGATAACAATAATTAGATAGTAATAAAGATAGTAAGGTAATTAAGACTTCTTTATCGCGTTTTTTGACTGGGTCACACCCGAGGTGGTGTCGGAGCCCTTGAGTGCCACCCTGCATTACTGTTCCCGTCTAGATTAAGATCGAGCCTAACCCCCAGGGACAGGTGAATGGTGCCCAAACAAACTGACGAAGTGCGGTGCCCGGAGCATTTAAAAACATTATAAAAAAAGTTGATGTTCATGGTAAGAATAATAAAGATAATGGCGTTGAAGTTTGCATAGTTGGAATGCAACGACAGATCCTTTAATTTTTTTTCATCTTTATTACGATCTATATTTCTTTGCAGATTACGATCGTAGATCTCTTAAGAGGACAAGAAAAAACTGTTTCAGTGATTTTCGTACCATAAACCAGTTTAAAAAACATGCGCAATAGAAGAAAAATTATCTTTCGTTGCGTTCCAACGATGCAAACTTCCATTATTGAAGATAATGATAATGATAAAAATCTAACAATATCTATATTAATTTATTATGCTGAAGGAGTAACGCGTACGCATTAAGGGGTTAGGCCACTCTAGAGGCTGAAAAAATAGGCTTTTTCGGGATTTTTTTTTAGAAAACCTACAAAATAAATCGAGGTTACAAAAAGGGTGTTTATCATACATATCAGTGACTGTATATAATCATTTTTTCGAAGCGATTAATTTCAAAATGGCGGCTGTGCAGCGTTTATCTTAAAACTAGATTTTTTAAGTTGGCCGGAAACATAACTCAGACAATTTTCAACCGATGACTTGAAATGTTGAATATATGTTGAAAAATACATTGTCTATGGAAGTACGTGGGATTTTTTTTTATATTGCATGGTTTATTTGTTATTAACAATTATCTGACGATTATTTAGGCAAATTTTTGAAAAGTGAAAAATTTGCCTAAAAAAATCGTCAGATCATTGTTCCGGCCAACTTAAAAAATGCAGTTTTGAGATAAACGCTGCACAGCCGCCATTTTGAAATTAATCGCTTCAAAAAAATTATTGTATACAGTCGCTGATATGTATGATAAACACCCTTTTTTGTAATCCTGATTTATTTTGTAGTTTTCCTGTAATAAAAATCCCCAAAAAGCCTATTTTTCGGCCTCCAGAGTGGCCTAAGGCCTTAATATGAATTTTCTCAATTAGTGTATACTACTCAATTATTCATTACTTCAGTATATTGAGAATGGATTGTAAATAAACAACGCGAGTTTGTTGGGGTTTAATCATTACCAACATACGAATCATATAACTCTGTCCAGATTAAATTCGTCAATAATAAAAATATTCGGCCGAGTCACCTAGCCAGGACGCGCCCATCGTAAAATTGGAAATACGATCGCATCAAGAAAAAAATTGTCAAGGCAATACGCGATAATCGATAACAGAATATAAACGCAGACGTCTACGAGATCGATGCGAATCGCTCGTGCCAATCGTATACGGATAATGTGTGGATCGGAAAACGGCGGTAATTAGCGAACGAAATCTGCGTTCGAATCATTGCCATAGCGAATCTTACGAGAGAGTTGGAATTCATCAGTATCTCGACATGGAATTTTGAGCTATAGTGTATGGAAGCCCATTTGAAATCGATCAATCAACCAATCTGTCGTGTGTCAGTCATTTTATAATGTTGAAGTTTGCATCGTTGGAACGCAACGAAAGTTAATTTTTCTTCTATTGGTCAAATTTCTTTCACCGGTTTAGGGTACGAATATCACTTAAACGATTTTTCCTCATCCCTGAGGATGAGGAAAAATCGTTGAAGTGATAATCGTATTTTTTTCTACAAAAAAATTTACATTGTAATAAAAATGATAAGAAAATAACTTTCGTTGCATTCCAACGAAAGTTCGAAAGTTTGCCAGGCGAAAAGTTGCCGGACAAAAATTCAAATCAGTTCCGGAACGATTTGTTATGCCATTCCGCCGATAGTTGACATAAATGAATTTAATAAACGGCATTTTGAAGGAGAGGAATCCACCTTCATTGTATTTTTAAAAATGTTTTACTATTTTTTTACGATGAGTACCCTTTTTTGAAAACGACCATTTTTCGCCTTTTTTGTTCCTTTTATGGTCGACCCTGTTTGCAGACAAAATATTTTGAATGCATTTCTTTGACCGGAATCATAAAGAGGGAAGCTTAAGCTTCAATTTTTTTTTCAAAGCTTCGTACGATGTTTTTTTCTAAAGATATTTGGATTTTTAAAAATACTCCATTTGAAAAATAACGTGTAACGCGAAAACGACAAGGATTCAAGGTAAACCTCAAAATAGCAAAGAGTTGAATCGGTTTTCGTTGAGATCGCAAGAATTTTTTTAGGTTTTTTTTCCGAAAAAAAAATTCTCCTTTTTTCGGTAGAAAATCAGATGATTTAATGTACGTAAGTCGAGCACTAAGGGGATTATCGTAAAATTTCAAGAGAGGAAAAAATGTTTTTTTTTTTCTATTTTCAACGCAATAGGATCGGTTGAAATTAATCGTTAAACGTGACTAGAAAACTATAAAAATTTTAACAGGGAGAAAAATGTTGAAAAACGTCTGAAAAAGTTCTATTGCGTTGAAAATATAACAATACAATTTTTTTCCTCTTTTGAAACTTTACCACAAGCCCCTTAGTTCTCAAGTTACGGTAATTAAATCATCTGGTTTTTTACCAAAAATAGGTGAAAAAAAAAATTCTAAAAAAACATGAAAAAAAATTCTCGCGAACTCGACGAAAACCGATCCAACTTTTTTACTATCTTGAGGTTTTCCTTGAATCCTTGTCGTTTTCGCGTTACACGTTATTTTTCAAATTGTCTCTATTTGGTTAAATCAAAATATCTTTTTAAAAAATCGTACGAAGCTTTAAAAAAAAACAAAATTAAAGCTCGAACTTCCCCCTCTATGATTCCGGTAAAAAATGCATGAAAAAAGTTTCGTCTGTAAACGGGATCCACCAAAAGAGGAACAAAAAAGGCGAAAAATGGTAATTTTCGAAAAAGGATACTGGTCGTAAAAAAATAGTAAAATAAAAAAAAACGGAATGAAGGTGAATTCCTCCCCTTCAAAATACCGTTTATCAAATTCGTTTATGTAAACTACCGGCGAAATGGTATAAAAAATAGTTCCGGAACTTTTTTGAATTTTTGTCCGGAAACTTTTCGCCGGTAGTGTATGTTCGAACCTAAGCCGCAGCGGAATCCAAAATGACCATCAAGACCATCCTGCGATATCTCAGGGGCATGGGACTTCTTCGAGTGCTCTGCCAACTTCCGAGGGAGTATAATATCCGGCAAGCATGACCATGTGTACTTGAAGCACGACCTAATCCCCGAACTTGCCCGCTAGATACGAAACGTCTGCTCATAGATATCGCGTGCAATTCAGAGCATAATGAAAAATGCACGTCGTGATTCGTTCGCACTCTCTTGCTCGCTGCCTCCGAGGCACTGAGACTGCAATGCGGATTGACAACGATAATGAACGGGAAACGGAGAAGTTTGACGAAAGAAAAGAAAATCAGAACCTCCGAGCACGCTGCCAAGGGTTACTCCATATGTCAAAGTAATCCTTAAAGCTCGTTAAATTTCCTCATTATACGACGTGTACGACGAGCATAAAAAATAATCGATAAAACACTCGACTGCAATTGTTACACCCAACCCACGTCGCCGGTGGTTCGTTCGGATTTCAATCGGTTCGTTGACACTGCCGTTAATTAAGCGGACGTCTAATTAGACAAAAGCGAGTTCAAAACGCCACTTGTTCACGATGTAACCAATTGAATTGCCGGTACATGCACTCGTCGGCTCGCACAAACGTCGCAATTTATTCGCGCGTTCTATTTATTGCATTTACATATTTCTCTTTTTTTTCGCGCGGGTAACTAATTAACGTCCAAACTAGCTAGCATCGGACCAGGTTGCACGAGCATTAAAAACATCTATTTTGAAAACTTCTCGCGATCTGCTCGACGAGGCAAAAAAATGGGCACGATACTGACTTTTCGTTTCTTTTTTGTTGCAGCGTCACTGGTATTTTAACTACCGAGGTTCTTGGTGTAGCAATCCGCGATGCTGCCGGCTACTGCTCCTGTTCTGCTTGTCCCAAGTTTGCCATTAATGGAGTTTTCTAATTTCCATATTTATCAGAGCCTCGGAGAAAACTTTGCTGCAAAGTTTCCTCTCCCCATTGCAGCTCTCGTTTTTTGCTTCCATCCGGAGTCCCGCTCTCTCATTTACTACTTTTATGCCCACCCGGTTCCTCACCGCCGTCCTGGGTCAAGTAGGTACACTGACGCGCTTTGTTTCTTGTTCTCCTTTATCGCGGAATATTAAAGAGAACTGGGTATAAAGAATTACGTCAGTGGCCATACCGGCAATCCGCCTACGCCACTTCTAATGCGATCCATCAGGCTTTTCTGCTTTTCCGGATTCACTGCTATTCCCATCAACGACTTTGTGAAGGCATGGAAATATTTTGGCATGGGAAATGGTCCCGTTCTCGGATGAAAATAAAATCCATTGGTAAGTTTGGTGTAATTGCCCTAGGATTTTGGGCTCGAAATGTTGGAATTGCAACAATGAAGATTGTATCCAGCTGATCTATCGTTCGAATACATTCGCAACTCTCTCTCTCTCTCTCTCTCTCTCTCTCTCTCTCTCTCTCTCGCCCTCGTTCTCTCAACTGAAAACTTAAACACCGAACGAACGAGAAATAAGCCTCTGCTACCGACCTCCAAAGTTTCCATTATTCCTTCAAGGAGCCTGAAGTCTCATCAACCGAAATCAGAATTCCAACTTGCTCGCCAACGTACCCAAGGTATTTTAACATAAGAGTGGAATGCCAATGTGCCATGAAAAAAATAAAGAAGGATGAATTAGAGGTGGCTAACATGCGTTGATGCAGGGTGGCAAAGCCACGTAGAAACCGGTAATTAGGGACGTGACAGGAGTGTCAAACCGTAGTAGACCAAACGCGTCGACGAGGACCAAAGTTAAATGGATTTTTACTCCTCTGCTCTTCCTCACGAACGTCGATGTTATTTGCAAAACCTTTCAAGTATGGCCAACAGAAGAGGATGGTTAGTCCGAAAAAAAACTGCCAAACGAATGCCAACCTGCGCTCACGCTGTGCGGACTCTTCTTTTTTAGCGTACGTCATAATTGGAAAGGTGACTGAACCGTCATCGTTGATCTTGGACATGTTAGACACGATCAACACCAACGTAAGTTGAATGGAGTCACATAAAAGTCCTTTCGGTTTATAGAAGTAGATACTTCTTAGCTCTCCACCGTGACCGACATTCGATATTAGTGGTCTGGAGTTCTCCTACACTGACAGAAAAATTCTATTGACTTTAATTAACCGCGTCTGTTTGATTTTTTAAAACTTGAATTAACTAGATGTTTCGTGAAATCAAATTCTTCCTATTGCATTCCAGTTGTGGAATTATTTATTTTAAATATATTTATTTATTCAAATCAAAATCTATTTAATTCCGTCCAATAACTAGATATTTTATTCAATACTAATAAATCTGTGATTCGGTTTCGTCTGTTCAAAAAACAATTTAGTTGAATCCATTAAATGTAATTGATTTTTTTTAATTTAAATTAAATAGAATTTCCGTAGAGTCTAAGATATTCACTAATTGTATGGTTTATGTGATACAACAAATAGTTGTAGGAATTCATTTGGTCTCTTGCACCATATCTGTGACCAAGCTCTTATGGCACTCGGCAGCATAAGGGCAGCGTGCGTAGCTATGAGTAGATTGGTTTTAGGTTCGATTCCACATGGACGAAATATTTTCTTCGAAAAAAATGATTTCAGAAAGCTAAGGAATGACGAATTACGGTAGAAAATCGTTGTACTAAAACTCTCAATTAAGTGTTTCATTTCATTTTGGATATTATGAAATATTTTATGCATATAGTATACATTGTAAGCAAAAAAATATTTATGTGAATTGAATCTTTATTTATTCAATTTGAATATATTTAATATTTAAAAAGAATAGCTGAAACAAATAAGAAAATATCTTTGAAACAAATAAGATCGTAGAAGACCGTCAGACAAGGAAAAAACCTATTTGATTTAACCAGATCCTATTTAAATTCTTTTTTTTTTTGGCAGTGGAAGAAACACATCCTAGTTTCTTCCTCTCACTCATCTACGTTTCAAAGAGCAATGCTTAAAGACCCATGGGTGGGTGATGAGTATTGCGGCAGCTAACAATACCACGAATTCCTGCAGCGTAATGTGCCTCAAAGGTGTATGCTGCTGACATGAGCAGTGAGCCGAGATATGGTTAAAATACTGGCGCGGTGGTGAGGCACGAATTAACTGCCAGAGGAAGGAAGACAAAAGAGATGCGTCTCAATTTGTACATGCACATTCAGCCTTCCTCCTACCGTTCGTTATCCTTATCTTAATATCCGGTATATAATAATCTTCTTAATACTCTTTCATTATAATTGAACGTTAATGTATCGTAATATATCTTAACATCCTTAATATAATAATCTTCTCAATATTCTTTCAAAGAAAAAAGCTTTCCCCATAAAAATTTCCGGCACTGCCAATCCAAAAAACTCAGTACGAGCAGTTATGAAATTTTGTAAAGATCGTTTTAAAAATAATTTGTAAGGGCCACCGGAAACTATAGTTCCTACATAAATTCGCTAATTCGAATACTCATTAACGTGTCCCAAAATGTTGGCACCGCAATGCTATAGAATCGTAGTAGGGCTTACGGAAAAAGAAAGGCAGTCATCTTAACGCTGTAGCTAATGACCGAATGGGCTTATTTTGCCATCACAAAAAAATAAGGGTGTGATAACTGTAGGGGACGAAGCTCCGCAAGTTATATACAAATAAAGGTATAGAGGAATTTCGTTAACTCGTAGAAAGTTATCTCGTTTCAGTCCCGGTTTTGTTTCGACCACCTGCTCCGATGATATAATTGTCCACCAACATACACACAAACATTTCCTCACTCTCGATTATTTGTTCTCACAGCTCTCTCTCTGTCTCTGTCTCTCTGTCTCTCTCTGCCTCTCTCTGTCTTCCCTCCTCCCCTGTCTCTTTCACGTCACACGATCGATCGCAACTGTTTTCTGCTTTTTTTTCCACGAGTCACACAAGAGCCTCGTTCAATTTGGACGAATGCGATTTTATCGAACGTTGAAGGTTCAATAATTGCCGGTTGCATCGCCGTTACTTCGTGACTCGGCAGGCGCCCTTGCTCGACCCTTTTCCTTCGTCCAACGTTGGACGCGGCTCTCATGTACATGAGATGCGACGAGTAAGCTGCTCAGGCGGGTAGGAGTGAGGGTCTGACGTGCCTGCAACCCCCCGTCGACCTAGACGGACCTCCGAGCATCCCTTTTCGCCATTCTCGCTGTCGCGGCAACGCCGGCTTTGGAGTTCACCAACAAGCCACGCGGACGTGAGCTGCTTCGCAAGAGCTTAGCTACCCCGGTGACTTGCGCGGTACCAAGCAGATATCTAAAATTCCACTCGCACTGTTCCGAATTACCATTCTATACCATCCACAGTAGATTTGACCTTGCATATAGGTATCTGCAAGCCAATATTTACTTCGTACATACACAAGTTTGGATATATAAATGTAGATGAGGAGCAAAGAATTGATTGCAACCTGCTCCACTTGTTCGTTGTCCCTCAATCTTGGGTGAGGGACTTTCCAAACATACGTAAGTACACATCTCCTTTAAACTTTCTTCTATTCCTTCGTACTTTATATTCAAGGGAGGGAAAGGGGCTTTCCTCTTTTGGATAGGATTTCATGGGCTCTAGATTTTTGAAATTCAAAACGTTACGTACCGCACCTGTGGCCTACAGTGCAATGCTTCTATTTCGGCGTCATTTCATTCGTGATATCTGTGTAGTATTCATTGTGCAACTTGAATCACGTTGGTCTGGGAATTCTGGCAAAAATCGACTATATTTACATACTTGTTAGACATTGAATTGTTCATGAATTAATTACTAGTTATTTCACACTCTGGAAGAATAAAAAAGGTAAAGTCTATACTTTTTATTTCCTTGGAAACAAAAATCCATATTATTTATAAAACATAAGTGAGAAAAACTTGCATTTTTTGGTTAAGGGGTAAGGCCACAGCAGAATTTTCAAAAAATCGTTTTCTTCGCTAAAACGGTGCTTTATTACCATAAGAATAAGTTACTATTCGGTTTATAGCAAGAACATTTTTTTTACCGACTTTGAGCGTATAACGTAAGCCCACCTCTGGCACGGCCATAGAGTACCTAAAACTTTAAACGCGTTTTTCTCGAAACAGCTTTTTCCAATTGGCGTGACAAATAACTTCAACAATTTTCACTTGATTTACTTCAAATTTAAAAGTTATGTTCCTAATTGCATTTCGCAGAAAAGTACGTACGGAATTTCTGATTAATCGAAAACTTTTCATTTTGTGAGCAGTTTTATACGAAATTGTGCACTGAAAATGATGAGTCAGAGATGTGTACGGCCGTGTGGATGACAAGTTGATCGTGTGGATTCGGCTTCGGTCCGGCCAATGAAGGGTATTCCAAAGTCAACAATGGAACTAGAGGATGTTTTTACGTTTCGTTCGCTGAAAATTCATTCAAATACCTACAACTCAATTCAAATACCTACAACTTTTGAATAAAACAATATTTTTTTAACTCCGTACGTACTTCTCTAGGTATTCTAATGTAGATTGACGAGAATTTTTGTTTTTTGTTCTAGGTAAAAAATTGTGGATGTTAAATATCACGCCGCGGAGCGCCTAAAAAAAGATAGCAAAAGAAAATATTAGTAGTCGGCAATTTTGTACATCGAAACAAAAAATTCTAACAGCTTGATATTCATACTAAATAGATGTGTAATAAATTTTATGAGTGAATCACTTTTTCATAGGAAAAAAAATTGTTAAATTCGCACATGATTTTATACCCGTGCCTAACGCCTTAATAAGTGATTAAAATGATTTCATTGAATAGGACGGACTTTTTAAATGATTACGAGATTAGGAAACAATCGGCCTTGTCCGTCGAGCTACATTTTTTACGTCAATAAGTTCGCATAGTAATAAAACGTAAATAGAAAAGCTTGCATTTTAAACGTTAAATAGCGATTTAAATTATTTCACTAAATATTTCGGGTTTTCAAATGATTGCGGGATAGGGAAACAATGGACCTGGCGGTCGATTTTATACGGGTGTTCCGTTACGGACGGACTGAATCGGTTTTTTTTTTATTTATTTGAAAAAAGTAATTGCGGCCTGTAACTAAATGTTTGAATCAAGTTTTGTGAAGGCTGATTTCCGATTTAATAAGAACAGATGTTTTCGTGCTGCCTAAATTTGTAAAAGTCAACGGCAGCAGGAATGTGATTGGTTGAAGCATCATAGTAATTTCATAGATAAAATACATATGTACTAATAAATATTTATGTAAAAACCAATCGCCAATTGAAATTGATGTTGAATTAAATTGAATTAAGTTTATGTTCCATGCATATCTAATCGAGAAAGTTGGGGCGATACCGTTATAGGTTATGTTTGCCTATATGGCAAAGCCTTGACTTGCATGGTCAAAGGGAAAAAATGTACGAACTACCGTTGAAATATCTCCCCCAACAATAAGAACATGCTTTCATTCATCTACCTGAAGAGCTGTTTGAACCACAATTTTTTTCCATTTTCATCCACTGGCATTTGTACGGAAACCCGGTGATCTGTCTACTTTTTTGTATATTTCGACACAAAGTTACAAGGCACCAACGATACTTTCGATTTTCGCTCATGGTGATTTTCCAAACAATAAATAATTCACTTTTTAACTGGTTTTAAAAATCGCTATTTTACGAGTCACCTGTATTTCACCCACGAGCCCATCTAACCATACATCACGTGGCATCACGCTCACTGTCATTTGCTAGGACGCATTTTCGTCGTGTTCGAAAGAGACAATCTCCAATATTCTCCCTGTCAGTCATTTTAAAATACCGGGCAAAAAATAAGTACAAAAAAGTATGATCCTTCGACTAAAAGCGTAGTAAAAAAATGTTCTTTCCTGTTAAAGCAGTCATCCCATGTGACAGGACCAGAAAATCGAAAAAATCTTTTTTGCACAAATTGCAAAAAACGTGTGCGTGTTATATGACCCGCCATAGCAGACTAATGGTGAGTCAACATTTTCTTTGCCTTGTCCTTGAACTTTTCAACGCGTTTTTCTCAAAACTCTATTTTTCAAATTGGCTTCCATGACATCTCAAAAACTATTGAACGGATTTTGCTCAAATTTGCATGGTATAGTCAGCATGTCTACATTTCTCGCCCGACCTACAATACTTCTGATCTCTGCCATAGTTTTTTTAAAATGAAAAAGTCGAAAAAAAAAGTACAAAACTTCGAAGTTAACTTTTAAAACCGTCCAAAAAATTCAATTTCCGATATTTTTTAACTCTAGCTCCAGCGATAGCCTCAGGTCGTCGAATTAAAATGCTGTTTCATTTTTTTATTTCCTATGGGCAAACCTTCAAAATCGTGGCAGCCGTCAATCAACTTTTTTATACATGAGTATCTCCCGAACGGTGTAAAGTCGATTTAACTGGTTATTTTCGGTTGATAAAATTCCGAGGTACTGTAAAAATGTTAATAAGTGTGTGGTGAAAGTTCAAAGATAGTGTGTCTCAATGGTTCATAAAAAAAATTCCTAATAAAAGCGAAATAATATAGCTGTCACATGGGATGACTCCTGTTAAGCCAAGAGAACATTACGTCGAAAAATATAAGCCCTGGAGGGCCATTTTATCTCTGCCCATCTATATCTCGACGCGACTTTACCGATGCACTTCCACGCGCATCCGTGAAATGTATAGATTGGAAAGCTCTCGCGAAATGAGCACACACGTTTCCACGCGACCGAAAGATCGTGAAAACTGTCGGGGGTCGGAATAATTGACAATTTCGCGAGCATATAGTCACGGTAAATTCACAGGTGCTTCCGGAGCTCGTATAATTTTATGATCGTCGTAGGCGATATGTTCAGCTCAAGGACTTGTCGTGAGAAGAGACGGCTGAGCCTCGAATGTGTAGAATGGAGCGCGTACATGCGTGACATGAGGGTGCTTGAAACAGCCAGGATTGTGTCAGCGTATGTGAACCCGAGGAACGGACATCGCCGTTGGCAATTTTTCAGTAAAAATGTGAAGGCAAGTGGCGATAGTGCGCTCGAGAGCGTAAGGACGATGGGGCAAAAAAAAAGGGCGGCGGGAGAGGAAAGAAGAGGAAAAAGTCGAGTATTCGAATATGAGGGAAAAGAAGTTGGCCGTGTGGCCGTGAAGGAGTGAGCGTAATAACCCGTGGAGTGCGGGAAATTCGCGTAAGATTGATGGACTCGGTTCACTCACGAATGGACGATATGGGCTGAAGGGTAGAAAGTCCCCGTTAACCACCACCACCCCCCCCCCCCCCCATGTGGAAGGAGCCCTCATCTCGCTTGAGCGTCCACCTCGCGAAAGAACGATGGAAGCGCGCTCGAACGCGGCGATAAGTTAACCGTGCGGACACTCCAGACACTCGGTGTATCCAGCCGAGAGCTCACAAATAAGACTTATGGAAGTCTTCTCACGCTTGTTCCAAGGATTCTTTCTCGCTCCAACATCGTTGCAGTGGCTCTATATGCTGTGTTGCACTTTCGTATTTTTCCTCGCGTATGGAAGAGAACGAGGAAGAAGTCTAAAAATGCGGTAAGTTTCTAAGAAAAATGATCCTTCCGGTTGTAGGTAACGCTTCCCATTGGACGTTCCACGTACACTAACAAGGAAAGGTTGCGAGGACGATCTCTCCGATTTCGATGAAACTTGGCATGCTTGTAGAATGGGTAAAAATAACCGACACGTATTTTTTTATATCTGCGGAACACGATTTTTAAGGGGTGAAACGCACCTTCGAAAATAGGGGTGTTTTTCGTTTTTCGTCGATAACATTATCGTTCTCATCTCCAATGTATAGTACACGAAAAAATAAACATTGTTGCAATTTGAATTTTTTTCATATCTCGTACCGTTAAAACGTTATGGACGAAAAACGAAAAACACCCCAATTTTCGAGGGTGCGTTTCAACCCTTAAAAATCACGTTGCGTAGATATAAAAAAATACGTATCGCCTACTTTTACCTATTCTACAGGCATGCCAAATTTCATCGAAATCGGAGAAATCGACCTCGCAAACTTTCCTTGTAAGTATAGGTACAAACCTCTCTCCTATACTTTTCCTTACTGGTGAGTTCGTGCAAATGCATATACCGTCTGGCAAGGGAACGTTGCGAGGTCGATCTCTCCAATTTCGATTAAATTTGACATCCTTGAAGAATGGGTGAAAATAGGCACCACGTATTTTTTTTAATCTGTGGAACCCGATTTTTAAGGGATCAAACGCACCCTCGAAAATAGGGGTGTTTTTCGTTTTTCGTCGATAACATTGTCGTTCTTATCTCCAAAGTATAGTACACGAAAAAATAAACATTGTTGCAATTTGAAAATTTTTAAAATCTCGTTTCGTTAAAACGTTACCGGAAAAAAACACCCCAATTTTCGAGGGTGCGTTTCAACCCTTAAGAATGGATAAAAATAGGCGCCACGTATTTGTTTTAATCTGCGGAACCCGATTTTTACGGGATGAAACGCACCCTCGAAAATAGGGGTGTTTTTCGTTTTTCGTCGATAACAGTATCGTTCTCATCTCCAATGTATAGTACACGAAAAAATAAACATTGTTGCAATTTGAAAATTTTTAAAATCTCGTTTCGTTAAAACGTTACCGGAAAAAAACACCCCAATTTTCGAGGGTGCGTTTCAACCCTTAAAAATCGGGTTCCGCAGATATAAAAAAATACGTATCGCCTATTTTTACCCATTCTACAAGCATGTCAAATTCCATCGAAATCGGAGAGATCGACCTCGCAAACCTTTCCTTGTAAGTATAGGTACCAACCTCTCTCCTATACTCCCCAGCACAGGTATGTTCGTGCAAATGCATATACACATCGGTATGTGTTGCCCTTTCTGGGTAACATACACCGGGTAGGCAACAACTATTAGCAGTGGATATATTTTTTAACCTACCCGACTTAGGAGAAAACTTTTCCCACAAATGGTGCATAGTTCGAAGGGAATCATCGAATGGTGGCTGAAAGGTGCATCCAGGTAGAGAAGCTTCGGAGATTTGAAGGCCACCTCCATTTTTCGAAATAAGGTCTTCAGACGTTTATCTTTTTTTTATTTTGTAGCTTCCATTTGTACAGGGTCCTTTTCCCTTAATACATTCCCCACCCTGATCCACTTCACATCCCCACCTTGCGGCCGACTGCCCCCTGTGTATCGCATTCACCATGACATTTTCGTCATGGGTATGGGGAAACTGCGGAAAACCTATACCAATACAGTCGGTCCCAGGTTCGCCTTCCAGTTTCAGAGCTAGTCGCGTTTCGTCGAGAAATAAATTACAGGCTACAGTCATAGACACACAGATCTTCAGACCTTTATCAAGGAATTAAAAATAAATTCACACCCCAAATTTCAAGATGATCGATCAAGATTTATCATACAAAATCGATAAAACAGGAATTTAAATGTTTTTACCCTAAAATCGATTTAACAAACGGTACAAACACTTACAAGGAGCGTCACTTGAGTGTCCGCCTTCAATTTTGTTGAAACTCATATATGTGATGAAGCATAGAAAACTATTAGACACGTATTTTTTTTGGCGGAAAAACGGTTTTAAGGGGCAACCACCCCTCGAAAAAGGCGTGTCGGGATCTGAATGGAACAAAAACCAAAATTATTCTAATGTAAAGCGATGAAAATTCGACTATAGAAGTATTGAAAAAAATTAATCAATTAAGGGGTGACACGCCTTTTTTGAGGAGTGGTTTTCCTTCTGAGAACCGTTTTTCTGCCGATACAAAAATACGTGTCTAACAGTTTTCAATGCTTTATCACATATATTAGTTTGAACAAAATTGAAGGCGGACACTCAAGTGACGTTCCTAGTTAGTTCTATAAAAGGTGCTCAAAGTGATGACCACCACTTCCAATGCACGCTTGCAATCTGATTCCCATTGATTGTAGTGTCTCGTTAATCGCGTCGGTCTGTATTAACGAACAGGCTCTAATTATAGCTCCTTGCATATCTTGCGTAATAGTCTGCACTTTTCTCACACCATGTCTTTCACAATCCCCCATAAATGTTTCATACTAAATCATGATCGATCATCTTGAAATTTGGTGTGTGAACTTATCTTTAATTCCTTAGAAAACTTCTAAGCCAAATTAATGGTCCCAATTTTTCTTTTTAATGAATCTGACCTTGATTTTTCCGAAGCGCCTACCCTGCACAAACCTTGCAGCCACCATTCGATGACCTCCTTCGAACTGTGCAACGTTCGTGGGAAAAGTTTTCTCCCAAGTCTGATGGATTAGAAAATATTTGTACTGCTAATAGTTGTTGCCTTGCCCGGTATATGCAGAGAGAGACAGAGAGAGATAGACTGGTGACTTCGGAGACATTCGCCTCCGAGAACCTCCTTCATAGTAGCCAAACGTCCTCATAGTCAACATTATGGAAACCCGGATAACTTCCAACAAGGAAAGATTACGAGGTCGATCTCTCTGATTTCGATTAAATTTGGCATGCTTGTAAAATGGGTACAAATAGGCGACACGTATTTTTTTTTATCTATGGAACCCGATTTTTAAGGGCTGAAACGCACCCTCGAAGATCGTCGTGTTTTTCGTCGATGAAGTTTTAACGGTACGAGATATGAAAAAAATTCAAATTGTAACAATGTTTATTTTTTCGTGTACTGTACATTGGAGATGAAAACGATAACGTTATCGACCAAAAACGAAAACACCCTTATTTTCGAGAGTGCGTTTCACCCCTTAAAAATCGAGTTCCACAGACGTAAAAAAATACGTGTCGCCTGTTTTTACCCATTCTACAAACGTGCAAAATTTCATCGATATCGTAGAGATCGACCTCGCGACCTTCCCTTGCAAGTTACGTTTGGACATATGTGAGCATATGTATAGAGAGGTCATTCCAATGACCCTCCTAACCCCAAAACAAATTGTTTGCTTTTGAAAGACTGAAAAACTGTCCTCAAAACAGCCAGTGTGCTGATAGTCCACGTTATATAGATACAACGGGTTCGAAATATCCCTTTCCCCCAAATATCTTCAGATGTATATTTCACTCAGTCGATACGTACATCAATATGCACATATATTAATATACATGAGCGTTTAATGTATTCGTTTTTCTTCCTCGTCTTTTCTTCGTGCCTCGTTCGTCTGACGTCGTTTTTCACGTCGACGAGGGAGGAACCTTGCCCGGGGTCTGTCTCTCGGAGTGCATGTATCCAAGTGCATCGGGGAAGGGTATTTTGCACGAAGCCTCACTGCCACCTCGTCCCTCCGAGAACGTAGTAAAGAGGAGTATGCTTTTGTGCCTGTACTCTTCCTTTTTTCCTCGTCACCAGGGAATACAGGTTTTCAAGGATAGATGCGCGAGTCGCGAATGTACCGAGGAAATTTGTCACACCCTTCGTACGTGCATTGATACTCTCCTGAAGTACTTTTTTCGACTGGAGATGGAAAGCGTTTCCGGATAAGAAGCGGAAATCCATTATCCTGTACTTTCGCGGATAGAAACCTTCTGGAGTGAGCCACTATTCTGTATCGGAAAGAGTCAGGGAAGAAAGATTTCGTCTCGAATAATCTTCAAGACAGCGGGGTGTAATTTATTGCGGTGTGAATTACGGTAGGGGTGAGAGAAGCGTATTTTTTTGAAGACTCACTTTTTTAAATTAATTGCACTGATATTGAAATATCGTTATTGAAAAATGTTGTTTCTACGAAGTTGTGTGCTTTTTGAAACGAAAAATAACGTATCTCTCCTATATAGGAAACATTCTCATATACGTGCGGAGTACAAGTTGCGAGAACATAAATGGCGGAGAAAAAGAATAAAAAGAGAGCCGAATATAGACTACCGCGTATTATATCCAAAGAAAAAAAGAAGCGAGCTGCTTGGGAGCCCAGCCTGGTTTCTTGGCTCGATCTGCATCGTAAAAGAGAGCGAAGAGAGGGAGAGAGGGGGGAGATAGAGAACGCTATAAATCTGGCACTGCTTGTTTAATTCGATCTACCGAAATAAACGATGGTATGCTACAGTTATTAAAAGGAATAGTGAATTTGTTAGTATCATGATGAAAATGAAGGCGAAATGTAGTCTTCGCTAACAACCTTTTGCGCTGAAGTAATTGAATTTCAATTTGCACGAAATTGAATTACACGTAGAAGCATGCTTCCATGTGGGAGAAGAGGAAAACCTTGAAAATTCTTGCTTTTAATTAGTAATTGTGCCAGTCGTGAAGATGATAAAAATCGATTAGGGTCGGCGTTATGACAATTATTGTTACGACGTGGCTGTAATTTTTATGATAACAATAATAGAATGCAGCGTATTATTTTCTCTACCCGTTATAAAATTGTAAGGGAGGGTAATTTGTGAAATTTCACTAAGTTTCGGTTCAAGTCGTTTTTAAGGGACTAGGCTGTTGTGAAAATTACGAACACTCGTTTCTCGCTTGAGGCAACGCAGATTGAAGAGGGAGGTCCAACATGTCACGCAGGAACCGCAGATTGAAGGTAAACTTATGGCTGCAACGATAAAAAAAATTCTCGACATCTAGTGGACGGATTGACTTGAAATTCGGTACACTTATTCAGCGTAATAGTAGTTTAGTCTTGACAAACGTTTTTCTTTCTAACATTTTTTCCTTCTTCGTTAATTATCCACAATAATGATGTCATCTGCCCTCGAAAAATTGAAAAAAAAATTAATAAAAAAATTGTTTGTGTTGATGTGAACATGATAACAAAAAAATCTCGGTCAAGCCTTAGACAAAATCGTCCATGTTGAGAAAAAAATTCTTTTTTGTTTCAGATCAACTGGGTGGCCAAAATCGAGTACACCCTTGAGCCTTCACGTACAGTGGTCCTTCACGAGATTGTTTATAACTTCTTCAATTATTAATATTTTTTAAATTGAATTTGGTACACAGCTTTGTTAATTTAAATACGAATAAACGTCCAAACGATTTTTCAATCATCTTACTTAATCCATAATTTTTTTTAATAACCCTGATTTTCGGGGCGTAACAGTAGCCTAACCCCTTAACGAAATCAAGTGGGATAACCGTATGTTGAGAAGAATGGTCAGTCCAACTTTCCGTGTGTCCGCTTATAACCCGAGAACTACTAAATAGGCTTCAATGAATATTTTCCAGAAACAAAGTTTAGTGTTCTGCACAGAACGTAGGCTATTGAGCATTGCGCTATATAGTTCATTCCAACGCCAATTAGTTCTCAACACTTAAGAAAATAAGCGAAAACAATTAATAAATAAAGACCAATATATGAGTAATCAGGGATTGCATGTAATTCTCGAATTGTCGCAAATGTTGCAGATCATTATTTTCAACAAGCATCGATTCAATAAATTAAAAAACAAGATAACCATCACATGACACGACAAAAAGGACATACCTATTCGGTCGATAAAACAAAATAATATTTTTCAAACGACTGGTTTCGTAATCCATATTTGTGCATAGGGTAATTCGTGAATTTCGCTATAATTGTTGAATGATCAAGTCACAATGCAAGGTACATATGAAATACAGGGTGTTTGGTGCATGGACCGACACATTTTTTTGGGTGGATTGGGGGGGGGGGGAGTCATTTGCTAATTTTTTTCACCCTTAGACCCTATCCTGAATATCACGGTAATTGAGATATGATTTTTTTTTTGAGTTTTTTTAACACCCGAAATTTCGCTTTTAAATCGTCATAACTTTTTTTCTGTGTAATAGCACGAAATAACTTTTGTTGTATTCTGCAGTGTATGTTTATTATAAATAAATCATTATTTGATACAAGTGGTTTCAAGAAAGTGACTCTTGACCTTCCAGTTTTGAAAATGTGTAAATGTATGAAAAATTTCAACTCCTAATTTCGTTATAAAAAAAAACTTATTCTCTTTATGTTGACTACATAATGCATGATTTTTATGACCGTAGCATATCGTTGGTAAGAGTATAAACTAGAGAAGTTTCTAAAAGAAAGTTAAGTTCAAAATAGCTTTTACTTTTTTTTTAAGAATTGAGAAGTTGATATTTTTCATACATTTACGCATTTTTAAGACTATGGAAGCTCATGAGTAATTTTCTTAAAACCCATTGTATCAAATAATAATTTATTTAGAATAAACATACATTCCAGAATACAACAAAAGTTATTTCGTGCTATTACAACCACAAACAAAAAAGTTATGACGATTTAAAACCGAAATTTCGGGTAATTAAAAAGAAACGAAAAAAGACCATATCTTAATTACCGTGACACTTAGGATATAGGGTCTGAGGGTGAAAAACTAGCAAATGACCCCCCCCCCCCAATCCCCCCCAAAATCATGTCGGTCTATGTGCCAAACA
Organism: Ophion slaviceki; assembly: GCA_944452715.1. Classification (NCBI taxonomy): domain Eukaryota; kingdom Metazoa; phylum Arthropoda; class Insecta; order Hymenoptera; family Ichneumonidae; genus Ophion; species Ophion slaviceki. The sequence continues at coordinate 41,111,916 of OX101783.1, forward strand.
CCCTGTATACAAAAATAGAATATACAAGTCGATATGTGAACTTGGCGTTCACATCAATTGACTGACGTTAAGATAATCCTATCGCGTCACACTAGTCATACCACTGATCATACTTGAGAGTCCAACAATTTATATTTTTAACATGAATTTTGTTATATTTGTTTTAACAAAAATTTGTAATAACTGAAATTTTCCAGGTGTAAACTGTTTAATGAATGTGCACATTAATTGCAAAAACGAAAAAAATGTTATTCAAACGATTCGCGCAGTACTCTATTTCTTTTAACTCAACAAGGCGAATTTAATCTCCATGCTTTTCAACGTCGATCTGTCAAAACAATGTCAGGTGCGGGAAATATAAAGCATTGTATTCGGACCGCGACTGGCAAAAAGCGTGTACAAATTGGCGAAATATGTCGGGTTAAAAATGAAATATGTGTGGAAATTTGAATGAGTGAGATGAGGTTAGGACTATAGTCAGCTGTTGCCTTACTAGCAGGTCTCTTTATCGTAGCAAGTGGAAATAAATCCAATACCGGAAGTTCAAATTAAACTTGATATTACATTAAAATTAGGTCCTAGGAATACACCTGAAACCAACTTTCGATCTAAAGCAAATATGAAAAATGATATCTGCAAGGCATAAAACGAAAAGAGATAAAGTAAGGAGATGGTTCGACATCCAATACGAGAAAGCAATTTATAATCGATTCGTCTATGTACTTCACCATTTATAGATTTCCAAAGAGTACATTGCGTACTGTACATTATATCTGAATGGCAGGTACACCCACACTGGTATGTCTGTCTCGACGTACTGTACGCAATTTTTCAAACTCAAAATATGCCAAGGTCCGAAAGCAGTTAATCACTTAGAAAAGACGGTAAAAGGGCCAGACAAGCTTCGCAAGAAATTTGTTGTTAGACAGTGAAACACAGCTCGAGTCTCGTCTCAGCGTGGAATGTGTAAGATTAGCTGCGGCAAATGCTGCGGAGTTTAAGGCTGAGCATGATGAAAAATTAACCTCTGAGCGAGCTAACTGGCTGGGAATCCCAAACGCATGAAGACACAACGACAGTGGGAAATAATTCCACGGACAGAGGTAATGCGAATCCTCTTCTCGGATTTATGGGGTTACGTGGGCTTGAAAACTTCAAAAAATCCATTTTTTTTTTATTTTATTATTTATTAGTACAATATGTCTAAAATATTCTTCCAAAGTTTTATGTCAATCAGAGTAACAGTCTAAGAGAGACAGAGAGCCTTTGGGAATTCCCCCCGTTGGGAAAGACCGGCCGGGAGCGACGCAAATATGTCGCATTTTTTCTCAAAACACTATTTTTTAAGTCGGTGGACACGATTTCCCAAAAACGAATGCACCGATCTTATGGAAATTTTGCACACTTCTTCAAAATAGCATTGACTAGTGTTTGAACAAAGGTTTTTTTCTCGATTACAACTAATTTTACAAGGCTACACGTAGTGTAAATCGTACCAAAAATTGAACTATTTTGCATACAACTCTGTCAAAAATTCAAATTTCAATTTTTTAAAATCCTTCGTTCAATCACGAGCTATACGTATCTACTAACAAAACAAATTTGGTTTTTCAATTTCAGATAAAGCTATCATGAGTTATTCAGACCACCACGCGGACATTTTTTTAGGGGTCTCCGGAAACCAAGTCCCATCGGCTGAATTTCCCAAATTTTTGGATGACATTTTTTAAAAAATATTGTTGAAATTTTGCTCTTTTATGTGCTTAACATTTTGAATAAAATAATGTATATATTATTTTTTTTAACAGAGAGAATATGCTTTTTTTAGCTTCGAAACCCACGTAACCCTTTAAGCCAAACCTTCCACGATGCCTCCGGAAAAAACAATGCTATTTGTAATAAATAGTGGCCGATATCTTCCACCACCGAGGGCACCACCAAGCATGTTCATAATATTGATAGATAAACATAAGGATGATAATCATTTTCATTATCTTAATTAAACGATAATAATAATAACTATAATTAATAATAAAAAAATAAAAACAATAGCAATCATAATAATAATGGACATAATAATAACTATGGGCGTACTGTCTCCAATGTACCTCGCACGCTACATTAAACCGCACGGCGTATTCCTCCACAGTACACGACAAACCTTATCGATAAATCGCGATATATCAGACTTTTTCCACCCCATTAAATCGACACACCTGCGGCGTGGAATTGTTGCTGCTTGAATGAATAGCCATTTTATTTGACTTATCTGTCAATTATTCTTAAGAATATTTGACGATATTTTCACACCTTTCTCAACATTCGTTTTACTTTCTTTGGTTTTTACTGCGTTTTTTTTTCAATAATAGCTTATTATATTTGTTCATAGCACAGCGTCGAACATGCGTGTGCAGCAATATCCCAGTACACTTCTTTGCACGTGGAGAACGAGATTGGTCGATAAAAGAATTGGAGGCTGGGTCTCGGTATTTTATTCCGGAACCCGTACAGTACCGATCAGGAAGATCAGAAGTAACCTTTGACGGTCTTCAACGACACCGATATACGGATGAACGAGCATACACATGTTCTCTCTCGCCACTTCTCTCTCGTCCCTGCCATCCTCCATCTTATCTCTTCCAATAGTTTCACTGAAACCGATCGCAATTTCAGCAAGCAACGACCATACGCATGCCCGTCTTTTTCCCACCGAGAGCAATGTGGTTCTCTTCTTTTTCTTCCCCAAAATATAACTTGTTTCAAGGAAAACCGTGTAGAATTTGCAAAATGGCTACTCGTGCGGAAAATGTCCCAGGGACCCAATTGAATTTTTATACTCGTCCCCACTTCCTGATAGGGATCGAATGAGTTAGCATTGGATTCAGCATTGGATTCCCATACTAAAGCTTCATCGTACATTGGATTCTCCATTGGAATCCAATCCATTTTGAATCCTAGAGGATTCCCACATTATCCAACAGAAACTGATACGATTCTTGATAAAACCCATAACATTCTGTACGTTGAATTTTCTAATCAAAATATGTAGATATACAAAATGAGTAGATCTTCAAAAAGTACAAATCTTATCTTAAAAAAGTGTAAATCGCTTAAAAAAATATACTTTAAAAATCAATTCGATTAACATCACTGGAAATCCACTGTGATTATCTTCGTTATTTATTTCACTGCAATTTGCCATATCACCACACACGTACACGCTCACCAAGCGCGCAGGTTATACTTCAGAACGCCGAGTTTTTTCTCGTGACTTTTCGGATATTTCCGAGTCGCACGTGGTAAGAATTCTCAAACGACGTTCAGCGGTGAACAGTGCAGAATCCAAATGAATCCTAATGAGGACTCCCTATCTGCGATGTCCCCAACAAATCCCTATAGAGATGTGGGTGCATGCTACAAGCAACATCGCTCAAGTGTACTTCGATTTTGTTGAAAGTCATATATGTAATAAAGCATTGAAAACTATTAGAAACGTATTTTTTTATCTGCGGAAAAACGGTTTTAAGGGGGAAAACCACCCCTCGAAGAAAGGCGTGTCGGTGGTTTTGCAGTTTCACCCACAAGCAGTCCGTCGATCCAAATTAAGTAAAAACCAGAATTCTTCCAATGTAAAGCGGTAGAAAATTCACTATAGAATTCGTGTAAAGAAAAATGAAGTGGTGACACGCCTTTATTTGATAGGTGATCTCCCCCCTCAAAACCGTTTTTACGCCTATAAAAAAAATACGTCTCTAATAGTTTTCATTTATCACATATATGAGCTTCAACAAAATCGAAGGCGGGCACTTAAGGTAGTACTAGCGGATTGACTAGTCAACAGAAAATCTATAAATTATCGAATCTGAAAAAAGCAAAATATAATGTATTTGGGTATAATAACAAACATGACACAGAAAATAATTATTTGCGAAGTGCATGTAATAACTGTATGTATTATAGTTTGGTAAGTGAAGTAAAATCGCAATCAGATTTGACTTGAGTTGTCACAGGCCGCCATTTCATAATTCTGGCAATATCCGTGGCAACGCTGTATTCAGGTGCTTTCGATACATGTCAAGCATGTGTTTGTTTACCGTATGTGTAATCGTGTGTTGTAGTGTATTACACATACACTACAACACACGATTACACATGTTCATATTGTAACAAGAGAGATGGTAGCCGCGGCAAGCGAACGCAAAAATGAGTCGATTGATTCGATGATATCTGCTCGAAATGTCCCGTAACCTGTATTTTTTATGGAGCATACGTGACCGCGACAGTTTTCTTGTTATTCGTCGCTTTTCGCATCGCTCTGATCTGACCGGGAAATATTATTATTTCCGTTCCAAAGTTCGATCCGCACGGATTCCCTATATGGTGCGGGTTAAATGCGTTGATTTCGTGAATTAAGGGAGACTTTGTCCTTGAAATTTTCAAAAAATCAATTTGAGCTCAACATGAGCAGCTAGAAGAAGAGAAGGGATGCCTCTATGGACCAGGCATTGCCGATTAGCGGTAATTATAAACACATTACAAAACTTTAAACGCGTTTTTCTCGAAAACACGTTTTTAAAAATGGCTGACATTCTGCTGACCGCTGTAGATAACATATCGACCTGAAATTTGGAGAGCATACTCAGAAAATATGTCTTCACGGAATGACGGATCGTTTTTTCGATAGATACATTTTTGCATTCATTATTTATCTTTTTATGCGAAAAAAACGGGAAATTTCAATTTTTTTTAAATTGCCGCCATTTTTCGAAATTTGTACTAAACGAAAAACCCATCCGTCATTCCACGACCAAAGGGTCACAGATTGATAATATGCTTTGAATTTGTGTTTCAGATCAACAAAGAGGGGGCAGTGATGTCAGCCGTTTACCTCCCGCGATTTGAGGACCTGTTTTCGCGGAGCTGCAACGGCAGCCATTTTTTTTTTTTTTTTTTCGAAAAAAAAATTTTTAACATTCTGTATATCATGAATAAAAGCAAGAAAAAACCGCACTCAAAAAGCTTTACTCGTTTCCTTTAAAAAAAATAAAATGTAAACACCTGAAATATGGCACTCCAAGGACAAAGTCTCCGTTAATTACTATTGTATTTAGCCGGTAAGGCCTGCAGAGTTTTCGCGGACGTCATTTTTTATGTCTCTACTACAGCATACAAAAAATCAACTTTTTTTCTAATGAGGAGGTTCGCGCACGTACTACCTTAAGTGATGTTCCTTGTTACTTGCGATACGGCTGTGGGCAGTAGATGTTTCAAAGGCGAAAACGCAGGTTTTTATGAGTTTTGAGGGTAAGTATTACTTTGATTACTTAAGATAGAAACAATCATCGATTTTTCTGCAAAATTTTAAATTACTTCGTAACAAGAAGCCAGAATTAGACAAGTTTCCGAAGGGAGAGACTTAAGGTCATCCTATCGCCAAGCTCCAATCCATAGGATTTTCATAATTTTTTTTTGAGCTCCACTAAATATATCAATAATCGTCTCTGTAAAATTTCAGGGTCGGTTATTGACCTAATTACAGAAAAAATAATATTAAAATTGCGTATTTTTGTGAAGGGATCTCGAGGTGACATACAAAAACCCAATTTCCGGTCGCTAAAAAAGTGTATATAATAGTGGAAATCCGTCAGATTCTTAAAAATTATCAAATTTACATACTTAACACTGGTAGCTCTAATGCTCTTAGAAAAAATAACGCTTATTGACCTAATTTTTATGTAATATCAAGTCTAATTTGAACTTCCGGTATTGGATTTAACCACTTGCTACGATAAAGAGACGTGACAGCAAGGCAACAGCTGACTGTAGTCCTAACCTCATCTCACTCATTCGAATTTCCACACATATTTCATTTTTAACCGACATATTTCGCCGACACAAATTTCCCACGCTTTTCACCAGTCGTGGCCCGAATACAATGCTTTGTATTTCCCGCACCTGACATTGTTTTGACAGATCGACGCTGAAAAGCATGGAGGTTAAACTCGCCTGGTTGAGTAAAAAGAGACGGAGATAGTAACCAATGTTGCCAAATATCAAACCTAGAAATACTGCGCAAATCGTTGGAATAACTATTTTTCATTTTTCTAATTAAATGTGACCATTCATTGATCAGTTTATACATGGAAAATTTTACTTATTACAAATTGTTTTTTCTGCATATGTTAAAAATATAAATTGTACAAGTCTCAAGTATGATCAGTGGTGTGACTAGTGTGAAGCTATAGGATTACGTAAAGCGATGTTCCTTGTTAGGACTTCTCAACAAATTTGTTCACGGGATCACGAAAGGATACTCCTTTTGAGATCCAATAAATTCCAGTTGACAATTTCAAATAAAAAATACTGACACGTCGTCAATGGGGAAATAGCGCGGAATCCACTTGAATTGCAATGTGGACTCTCGACGTGTGACGTTCCTGTCAAATCCTTATATGAATGTGGTAGAATCTGGGGATTCCCCGCCAAATTTCTGCACGGGTATGTCGCTCTCTCGTTTGTGACAGCTCGGTCGGGGTGTGCCCCTGAACTCTCAATTCCGCAGGTCTATCAGGACCACGAGTAGTAACGCGGTTAACAGTCTGCCTCCCATGGAAATGGTAATTTCCAGCAAATGATCGTTGCATTAGCGTCGACGGATGGCGGTGACGTTATACGGAATCTTGCGGAGAATCCGGGGACACGATGGTGTTTTCGTCTTGCGGTCTTGCAAGCGCCTCGCGTTGCGACAAACTACAACACGTCCATTTACTCGACGAGGCAACGGCCAAACATTCAATTACTGGCATACGTGCGACCTCGTTCCATCCGATAGCTCGGCTCGGAGGTGGCACACGGAGGTGGCACACGGACGTAAACCGTTTGCCGTTAATTAAGCCACGAAGGCGAAATTCTCGGTGCCGCACGCTGGCTCAGTCATTGTCCAGACATTAACCCCAAGTCAATTATCCGAGGGTCACGATTATGTCTTGTTGTTAGTTGTATTGGGCGTGGTACGAGACGCTTGCATTGAAGACCGCGCAGACGTATGACGGTGGCGTAGATTTCATTAGTATTGAATGATGTTTTGAGAGAGGTTGTACAATAATGACAATCCAACATTTTTTAATTCATTTATGCAGATAATGATGGGATGACGCTGTAAATAATTTGCTGTCCGGATGAGTCTTCGATCTAATCGCGCCAGCAAAAAAACACGTTTTATCAACGTAAACAAAATAATTACTTGAAGAAACTGATTAATTCATAATTATGATGAAAGTGCCGAATCTTTGTTTTTGAACGCTTATCCGGTTTGGTTAATTTATAGTTCGTCTGCACGATTTACCGGGTAAGGCAACAACTGTTAGCAGTGGTAATATTTGTCAACCTATCAGACTTGGGAAAAAACTTTTCCTACCACAATTGTCCAGTTTGATAGAGGTCATTGAGTGGTGGCCACGAGGTTTTTCGGGTGGAGGCGCTTCAGAGATTTCAAGTTCACCTCGATTTATTTTAATAGGGCCACTATTTTTTTAAATGATTTCGCCATGGAACCAAATGTTCGCACACACGAAATTTCACGACGAGCGATCAAGATTTGGCATAAAAAATCGATGAAACAGGAATTTCGATGTTTCTATCCTAAAATTGATTCAAAAAACGGTGCAAACACTTACTCCTATAAAAGGTGCTCAAAGTGATGGCCACTACTTTCAATGCACGCTCGCAATCAGATTCGCATTTATTGTATTGTCTCATCAATTACCTTGGTCTGTATTAACGAACGAACGAACGCTGTCATCGAGGTTTAAATAGTTTAATACTAAACAAAATCCAAGTAAGTTGGACGGCTTTACATTTTTGGAAACTAAGAATTTTTCTTCGATTTCTTTCTGTTCTTTCTTTTATTTTTTCTCGTTTTTAGATATAAAAAAAATTATTTGACATACTAAATCTTGATCGAACATCTTGAAATTTGTCGAGTGAACTTATTTTGACTTCCTTGATGAAACTCTGAAAAAAATAGTGGTCCCTATTAAAAAACTTGAAATCTCCGAAAAGCCTCCACCTGGAAGAACTTCGAAGCCATCGTTGAATGACCACCTCTGAATTCTGTGTGTATATATATATTCGGGAAAAGAATATGTAAAAACCGTTATATCGTTGAAATGTTGACTATCAGCACATCTGCAAATATTCTAAGGACGGTCCCTAAAGTTCGTATAACGAGCCGCCGATTTTTTGATGAGGGAGGCCCTTTAATAGCCTGCCAATAAATATGCTGACACTCATCTATCATGATTTCAAAGTCATGACGAATTACACAATGTTAGTCATGAGGCACCAGACAACTATGAGGAAGGTCCTCGAAGTCCTCATAGTCCTCGAATAGAAAAAACTATGAAGCTGTAGTAAATTTCGTTCAACCCTGTAATTCAGCAATTCCATTTGGAAATGCGAACCTCTCTGAGCAGCTGCACCTTATACACAGGTATAATTAAAAACGTTTATTTAAAACGTCGATATCTTTCGAACTCCCCTACTTTAATTCAAATACGCGAATAATTATTTTTCGCACTACTAAACAAACAAACGGAGCAAAAACACCGAAGATTCAACATGTGAAATAACATGAGTTACATCTGTCTGTTTCATAACAATTGTCACGAATCCATGTACAGTTTGCAGCTATGTACGCCGGCTCCAATGAAGCATGTAGTGGAAACCGTTCGCTTTTTTTATTTCCAGTTGAAAAAAAAAACACGGAGGACGAAATGTACGATAAAAGCAGGCCGAGCGCCTGCGTTTGAAAAGTGGCGCAGTAGTTGGAATCACTCCTGCCGTATTACCATCAGACTATACGGCGTGGTACTTCATTACATTCGCGACAGCCAAATTACAATGGGGTATGGAGAAAAGGAAGAAGATACTTTTTTGCAATTCAACTTCTATTCATGAACAACAATGACTCCCACTCCCTTTTTTTCGCAGCTGTAGACACATTATCGCACACGTCCTCGCGTTGCTAACGGATTGAGCTTCGTGACAGAAGCTCACATGTGCAGGATGCCAGGATGAAAGCCTTCGACATCAGGACATCCAATTCTCCAAAAATCAAAAGCTCCGAAAGTTATTTGCCTCTGCAGCACAATGGCCCGTGTGTACACGACCGGATAAACACGCGTTTGCAAACGTTCCACGTGATCGCATTTCATTTTAATTTAATTTTCAGTGTATACGTTTACAGTAAGGTAACGAGAGAGATAGAAAGAGAGAAGGAGAATAATGAAAGTGGAAAAAATAACGAGCCGTGCACAAACACATGTCGGTACGGATAAAACGTGACCGTAGAAACTATTTTCCCGAGTGTACTTAACGTATTTATAGGCCCGAATGGGAATAAACTCGTACTGAGCGAAACGCGGCAAATGTGGGCAATTTATCGTTGGATTTGCTTGCGTTTAGTTCTCCCGGCATTGTGGACAAACTCACCTATACGATCGTTCCCACCCCTATGAACGAGTGTGCACGTAGCACGTGTGTAACACAGCAGAATGTACAGGGTGGCACGGGCACGAGATTATTGCCCGGACGGATCCACCACGATGACCCATGCAGAAATTTTCGTATTGATCCAATTGGCTTCCCATACTTGTCCCTGCTTCCTGATAGGGATCCAAACGGCCATCGCATTGGATCCCTGGACTAGAATGTCACGCTCTTACATTAAGGCGTTAGGCCACAGTAACGGGTATGAAATCATGTGCCAATTTAACAATTTTTTTTATGATAAAGTGATTCACTCATAAAATTAATTACGCATCTATTTAGTATGAATATCAAGCTGTTAGAAAATATGTTTTTTTTTCGATGTATAAAATGGCCGACTACTCGAAACTTCTCGAAACAGCTTTTTTCCAATTGGCGTGACAAATAACTTCAACAGTTTTCACTCGATTTACTTCAAATTTAAAAGTTATGTTCCTAATTGCATTTCGCAGAGAAGTACGTACGGAATTTCTGATTAATCGAAAACTTTTCATTTTATGAGCAGTTTATGAGCAGTTATAACGAAATTTTTCACTGAAAATTCATTTCTTAAGGGAAGGGTAGGGGTTTCAGCGTGAAAAAAAAACTTTTTTGCGATTTTTTTTCATCTATATGGATAGAGTAAATTTATTGAAACCTTTTGTACATTGTTAAGTGTCATTTCAAGAACATTCCGTGAAATTTGTACGCGAAAATATCCACAAACAAGCCGGTGACAAAGCTTTTCCAAAAAATCTTCTCGAAAACAAAAATATATATTTTTTCTAACAGCTTGATATTCATACTAAATAGATGTGTAATTAATTTTATGAGTTACTCACTTTTTCATACAAAACAAAAATTGTTCAATTCGCACATGATTTTATACCCGTTACTGTGGCCTAACGCCTTAAATTCTAATTGGGATTCCTCATTGGAATCCAATGTACGAATCCAACTTAAATCCTAAAGGATTCCCACATTATGGAACGGAATCCGATCCTATTGATAGATCGCATCCAATTCTGTACGATGATTCTTCTGAACCAAATATATAGATATACAAAATAAGTGGATTTAAAAGAAGTATAAATCGCCTAAAAAAAGTATATCTTCAAAATTGATTCGAATGACATCACTGGAAATCCACTGTGATTATGGTTTGTCATTTATGTTACTGCACTTTGTGGACTGCAGGTGAACACAGCTGCAGGTTGTGTTTCAACACGTCATGTTTTTTCTCGTGACTTTTCACATATTTTCGATCCAAACGTGGAAAGAATTCTCTAACGGCGTTGTTCGGGGAACAGTGCAGAATCCAATTGGATCCCAATGAAGACTCCCTATGTGCGGTGTCCCTAACAAATCCCTATAGAGATGTGGGTTCATCTCGCGATATCCCGACAAATTTATGCACGGAACCACGAAGAGATATTTTTTGGGAGATCCAACAAAGCCAAGTTGAGAATTTCAAGTGAAAAGATCTCAAACGATGTCAATCGGGAAATAGCGCGGTATCCACTTGGATTTTGATGTGGACTCCCTACGTGCGGCGTCCCTATTGAATCCCTATAGGGATGTGGTAGGATCTGGGGAGTCCCCAACGAATCTCTGCCCGGGGAAGCTCGGCTAATTTCATCGCCGTGCATTCGTGCCAACTTCATTGCTAACGGACGATGGGGTGATGTAACTTGATGGGGGGACGATGTAACTTGATTCAAACCGCGGAAAAATTCGTTAGAGAAATACAATCGTGTATGCGGATGGGTAAAGTGAATGGATGGGAGGGCGTCGGAGAGGCACGGTACAGAGGAAATGCTATATGTGTACATTTGCATGGAACAAAGTGGTACACTGCGAACAGTCGAACTGTTCTCCACCCCGGCAGTGCTAAAGCGCCCTTGGCAATATTCGAAGCCCTCCGACATAGGATAGACCTCAGTCTCTCCGTTGCTCTCCGTACAAACAATAATTTCTGCTGGCAAATGATCATTAGCCATATAGCATCGCGACGACAACATCCCTGACAGAGAATCGCGCGGTTGTTTGCTCAATGTTTGTACCAACGGCGTCGGGCACATTTTCCCGATGGTAACGCTCTCATCGAATGAGTACACGACCACCAATCGACCCCCTCCCCCCCCCTCTCTCTCTCTCTTTCGCGTTTGGTTCCACTCATCAATGGATGCGAGAGTTGGTTGATACCATCCATTCTGAGCAACTAAGCCGCTCCTGTCAACATCAGTACTGGAGAGAGCCCTCCTGATAGCGAGTACGATCCATCAAGTTCGCGCAGACATCTTGCACAGACACGAGAAGGTACATCGGAACGAAATGGCCACTGATGCAATATATTTAGCTTTTTAATCCTCGGAACACTGTGCAGGCAGAACGAAAACGCCTCGTCCCAGTTCGGCTTTGGGGTACACGCATTGGATATCGTAACGCGGTTACGTGCGACGAATGACACGTAAATCGCAGATCTTCTCTGGCTCGAAGGTCTCGTTGGGGGATTATGGCTAGTTGTAAAAGTCAAAAAACCACTTTTTTCAACATCAATATATTTTGGTAGTATATCATCTTGTAAATGTTCCCTGAAAATGTTGAGGCGGGATATACATTTACAACGATCAAAAAATCGATTTCTTCTTTTTATCTTTAAACGATAGAACTATATATGTAGAATATTTTCCCAAAGTTTTAAAGCTAAATTCGAAAAACTTCAAACGTTACAGCCCGTCAATGCTGTGCCTCACCGCTCGGATTCGGGGCGGGCATGAACTTCAAACGCGTTTTTCTCAAAACTGCATTATCGAAATTGACGTGCAGGATTACTCAAAAACTATTAAGGGGTTAGGCCACTCTAGAGGCCGAAAAAATAGGCTTTTTGGGGATTTTTTTTCCAGAACAACTACAAAATAAATCGGGATGATCAAAACTGGTGTTTATCATACATATCAGTGACTGTATGCAATAATTTTTTTGAAGCGTTTAATTTCAAAATGGCGGCTGTGCACCGTTTATCTCAAAACTGCATTTTTTAAGTTGGCAGGAAACATAACTCAGACAATTTTCAACCGATACATTCGAAATGTTGAACATATTTCGAAAAAGACATTGTCTATGGAAGTACGTAGGATTTTTTTTATATTGCATAGTTGATTTGTTATTAACAATTATCTGGCGATTTTTTAGGCAAATTTTTCATTTTCCGAAAAATTTGCCTAAAAATTGTCAGTTAATTGTAGAGTGGCCTAAGACCTTGAATCGATCGAGTTGAACTTGGTAGAAATATTGATAATATTGGTACCTTCTACTTGACGAGAATTGTTTTCGAAAAATTGGAAAAAAAACTACTTTTTTAATCCACATTTTACAGAAATGTTGCGTGAAATGTTGATTTTTTTTGTTAACGCGTGCCATTTTCTTAAATTTGCATTTTCTTCATTTTAATTACGGTCACATAGAAACTATACATGTTCTAACTGAAAAAATGTTCGAACTTTTTTGCAAATGAAAGTCTACGGGAAGCTAGACTGCATGTCGATTCGCAACTCCCGCGGCGACCTTGCTGTAACACTCTGCCACAGCTCCGTCATTTTGATGATGACTTAATTTAAAAAAATTATCTTGTGTACTTAAATATACTATTCAAGTACACCTAAAGTTTGATAATTGTAAAATAATTATTTCTTAGTTTGAAAAATCTCTCAATATTGCTTTTTTTCGTGTCTAAATGTATATCCCGCCTTAAGGTTATCGGAACAAAATTGACAGATTTATAGAATGTTCTGTTGGCACCCGGAACGCTCGGAGCGTCGCACAGTGGACCGAAACGGTGAAAAAAGTGACATACGATTTTTTTAATTGACACACATTTTTGTTCCGATTTATAGAGCTATATAACCCAATAAGGAATGTCATATTACATTTTTTCCGAAATACGGCAACTTCGCGGACATTGAGGTTGGCAGGAATGCTCTTCATTCGCCAGCCAAGCTTCGTAATTTATTATCAAACCTTGATGGTTTAATATTGAACATAGTATATGGTTTACGATGGGCAAGATGGATTTTTTCTTTTCTAAATGCATACAAAGGTATACAATGTATACAAGTATGCGTTAATCCGTTGTTAGAAATGGTTTATCTAGGTGCTAAATAGCAAAAAAGTCACCACCCGTAGTGTGAACGTTTTACCGATCTAACCGCACGTAAAATTAAATACATCAAACTATTTTCTATCTGTGGTGTTTTGCGGTGAAAAAATTTCAAAAAAATCGTCAAGACTCAGCATAGTCTAGGCAGTAACATATATTTTCATTTTTTTTTTCAAATCTCGGATTGTGGCTAACGCTCGAACCTCCTTACATTAACAAACTCTATTAATCGATTTCCATGAGTTTGCTTCATGCTTGAACGTTGCTAATCCGCACAGTTAAGCGGGCATTGTCGAAGCCGATTCCCGAAGTTGCAGCCAAGTAAAGCTCGATGTCAGGTAGTTGAACCTGCCCTATGCAATAAACAGGCGAATGCCACTCGGGAAGGGTCGTAACACGTCCCCGGTCGCCGTCTAAGCCTTCTTAGTGAGAGAGACAGAGAGAGAGAGAGAGAGAGAGAGAGAGAGAGAGAGAGAGAGAGAGAGAGAAAGAGAGAGAGAGAATCGACGTTCTCTTGAACATAATACCTGAATGACTATACACGAAGGACCCTGGCCGACATGTTGTACTCTTTTTTTTGTTGTTGAAACTCTGGAGAAAGACGCGAGAAAAATACAAAAGATATAAAAATCCACTACCTCGGATCGTACATATACTTTACCGAGAATACAACGAGATCTACATTTTATATATGTTTTACGTGCACCGGTATTCATCCTTCCGGAAGGACGAACTCAACATACGTGGAACGTTCCTTCCGCCGCGACGCAAAACATCCTCCGCAGACGTCAAACCCAACTTCCATTCTCACGACACGCAAATATACGTCACTGCGAGGTAGTAGTTGCGCTACTTCAAAGCTAAAATGTCCCTAGATTTATAGACATGTCGGTAAAGTTTGTGGTATATTGAATTCAACGCTCCGCCCACTCTTTACGTATACTGGGTATGTATTGGGCACCAGTAGCAAAAAAAAAGAAATCACCACACGAAGAGCGCCGATGTCGAGTGGTTGCCAATTCCCGACGAACTGAGAAACGTTTGAGGAAAAATGTAGAAATTTGTCACACGTTCAAAGTTCTTCTGACAGCATCAATGTTTGTTTTCTTTTTGCCCTCTTCTTGCTCATTTCGTCCATATTTGCTCTGAAAGTTTGACGCAATTTTTTCTTTTTCTTTCCCGTCCCAACAGCCTTCATGTGACGGCGGAAAGCAAACAGATTCATGCTACGTTTTGTAATTTTCCTTAGAATTCAAAGCGACGATCGAGGACAGATGAACGTGGCAATTACGATGGCGGCTTTTGAAACGCTAATGGTAGGATAGAACCGTATTTTTCACCGAAAGTCTCTTTGCCAGTTGGACCCGACTCTTCGCAGAGTTTAGCAGAAGTGGTGCTAGAATTTCTGAAAAACTTTGAGAGTCCCGTTATATGGAAATTCTTCACAAAAGTTGTGCGGAGCTCGTTGACATTCCCTTAAGCGTTGCGCGACTTTTACTACAGTTTAGAATAGTTGAGAAGCGTGTAATGGCTCACTGAACGGCACACTGTCCGGTGATTTTCTTTTTCTTTCAACGCGGAGCGCACTTTGGACGGAATAACAAAAGTAACCTTTGACACGAGGCATTTAAGGGGTTACCCCCACTTGCGATTTTGAAAAAATCGATTTTTTTTATTGCATTTTTTTGAAGTATAAGTATCCGGGCCCATACTTCTGTATGGGCCCGGAATAGATGACTCTATGTAAGTTTACAAAAAAAAAATATTTTCTTCGTGTAAACTGAAATTGAAACTGTAAACGCGTTTTTCTCAAGATGGCATTTCTGAAGTCGGTGACCAAGATTACTCGAACACTAATGAACCGATCTTCTTGAAATTTTGCAGGCTTATTTAATACATAAAAATGTAGTCTTTAATCGTTCGATTTTTTTTCGAAAAAAATGGCCGTTTTATAGCCAAAAAACGGCCGTTTTTTTCGTTAAAATCGAACCATTAACTTTGACTGTCCGCCATTTTGTGAAAAATGAATATTTTTTAAAATCCTTCGATTAAAGACTAGTTTATACTTATATTTGACTAAATCCATCCGCATTTTTTTCAGATGATCCACTTCGCCGCAATGTTGGTCACCGCAAACCGTGTATATAAAAACATTATTTCATTGACGGCCATTTGCCACTAAACGATGTAATATTTTTCAATAAAAAAATTACTGAAAGTTCTTCAAGATGTGTTCTTTAAGATGGTATATTGATCGATTAAAAAAGTGTTGTAGTTTTCTTTAAAAAAATTCACGAAAAAGGCCTTTTTTGCGCTACAAGTGGGGGTAACGCCTTAAGGGGTTACGTGGGTTTGAAAATTTCAAAAGATCCATTTTTTTCGAATTTTATTATCTAATAGTACAATATGTTTAGAATATTCTCCCAAAGTTTTAAGTCAATCGGAGTAAAAGTCTAGAGGAGAGAGCCTTTCGGAATTCCCCCCGTTGGGAAAGACCGGTCGGGAGCGACGCAGGTATATCGCATTTTTCTCAAAACACTATTTTTAAAGTCGGTGGACACGATTTCTCAAAAACTAATGCACCGATCTTGAAATTTTGCACACTTCTTCAAAATAGCATTGACTAGTGATTGAACGAAGGTTTTTTTACGAAATTTTGGTACGAAAAATTGAACTATTTTGCATGCAACTCTGCCAAAAATTCAAATTTCGATTTTTTTTTAAATCCTTCGTTCAATCACGAGCTATACTTATCTACTAACAGAAAAATTTGATTTTTTAATTTCAGATAAAGCTATCATGAGTTATCCTGACCACCACGAGGACAGATTTTTTAGGGGTCTCCGGAAACCAGGTCCCACCGGCTGAATGTTCCAAATTTTTGGATGAATTTTTTTTGAAATATTGTTGAAATGTTGCTCTTTTATGTGCTTAACATTTTGAATAAAATAATTTATATATTACATTTTTTAAATAGAGAAAATATGCTTTTTTGGCTTCGAAACCCACGTAACCCTTTAAGGGCTTCGACCTAGTTGAAATTGTTGATTATATCGATTTCTGGTTTTCAATGTGTTCCCAAAATATAACGTTTTACGTATATTCTCTGGAAATTTCAAATCGATCCGTTCAAAATAGAGATTGTCACGGTGATTTCTTGCAAATTAAATTTAGAGAAACTGTTAAATCTACAGGGTTTTTATTTCGCAGTTATATTTATACATGTTTGAAGTAACATCGTAAATTTTTTCACAACATTTTATTCGACATTGTACATGATATTCGATGTTGCGCAGGTCATGTCAAAATTCAGGTCAGGTCAAAGTCAAAGTCAAAGTTGGCAAAATTTTGCATGTGTCGAAATTTTCAAGTATCAAGTTATATTGATACTTGAAATATGTATCAATATAACTGCGAAATACTAAAACTGTAGATTTAACCGATTCCGTGAATTTAATTCCCGAAAAACCATCACGAAAACAGCTGTTCACACTAGAATACGGCCTTAAACGCGCTTTTTTTTAAAATGACTCTTTCAAGATCGGTGACCACGATATCTCAAAAAACACTGCACCGATCGACTTAAAATTTTACAAGCTCCTTTTACATATGAAAAGGCAGCACCTGAACGAAAGAATTTTTTTGTGCGTAGGTTATTTTTACCAACGAAAATAGAGTTTTTTTGCCGAAAATCGATACTGACACTTTGGACTGCGGCCATTTTTCAAAAATCAATATTTCATTGAAACCTTCGCGCACGCCCTAGAATAATTTCATGCAAAAAATAAAGGCGATTGATTTTTTTATTTCGGACGATTTATTTCCGACCAGCAGTGGTCGCCGCAAAGAGCGTTTCGCGGTCGTCACAAACCATTGTATTTACCAAATTTATAAGTATTTTTCAATACAAAAATTGTAAAAGCTACTTAAAACCATCATCTCTAATGTAACAAAAGATAAATAGAAAACCTGCACACGTTTTTTCAGAAAAAAATCACAAAAATTCCTCTTTTTTCTGACCACGAACTAGATGTAACCCGTTAAGGCGGGATATACAGCGATAAAAAAATCGAAATGTATATAAAAAAGAAATATATATGTAGGATATTTTAACAAAGTTTCAAAGCGAAATTCAAAACACTTTAAAGGTTACAGCTCGTCAACGATGTGCCTCACGGTTCGGATTCGGAGTGTGCGTAAACTTCAAAGGCGTTTTTTTCAAAACTGCATTTTCGAAATTGACGTGCTGGATTACTTGAAAACTATGAAGCCGATTGAGTTAAATCTTGGTTGAAATATTTATTAATAATATAGCTACCTTCTATTTGACGAGAATTGTTTTTGGAAAATTAAAAAGAAAACTACTTTTGTAATCCAAATTTTACAGAAATTTTGCGTGAAATGTTGATTTTTTCGTAAATGCGTGCCATTTTCTTAATTTTAATTACTGTCAAATAGAAACTATACATGTTCTAACTGAAAAATGAACAATTTTTTTTTGCACACAAAGTCTACGGGAATTTAGACTGTACGCCGATTTGCAACTCCCACTGCAACCTTGCTTTAACACTCTGCCACAGCTCCCTCATTTTAATGATAAACAAATTAAAAATAATAATTTTGTATACTTAAATGTACTATTGAAGTATACCTATAGTTTGATAAATGTAGAATAACTATTTCTTAGTTTAAAAAATTCCTTAAAATTGCTAAATTTTTTTCCGTCTAAATGTATATCTCGTCTGAAAAAAGCACGTCCATTTAGTGCGCAACACCGTGGGTAGTCATGCGTTTTAATTAATACTTGCGTGAGGGGGGGGCTTTATACTTTGGACGACAGAGTTCAAAGGCTAATGGCGCGGTGGCGGTGACTTCGATGGAGTTGCTCCACTTCGCGTTTCGTACGCGTTTAAGGGCGACAGCGCCCAAAAGAGTTCAAACAAAAGTCCAAACAGCGGGAACTGAATCAACACTGGAGTCGACAGTACAGTAAACTGTAACATGCCAAATGTGAAATTGTAATTTCGCGCCGCAACCGAGACCCGTCTGCGTGATTGAATGTGGAAACCTCGGTCTTTGCCCCTCCCCACATCGGTTCACTTTGCGTGCTGGATAAAGGGAGCGAGCCTCTTTGCTCTGGAACCGTTCACCTGCAAAGACGTACTACCAAATTCGGACTTTCTCACGAGGGCGCCCATATTTCCAGACATTGACCATCTCGCTGTCCTAACGAAGAAGCCCGTAACCGGCGAAGAAGTTTACAGGTCTCTGTCAACATATATACGAGTCAGTCAACTTCAATTACTCTTTTAAACTAATCAACATTTATTAATCTTTAAATCTTCAAAGCAAAATTTATATGAAAATTATTTTTAACAAGCTTTCATTTAATGTACTGAAAAGTAGAAAATACTTTGTTTTACCAAGTCACCTATATGTGACTATAAATGAAAGCTTGGGGCGCTCAACTTTTTTTATGTTTAACAAATTTGATCAATTCAGTTTCATTAACCGTATTTAATTTGGCAGTATAATAATTAGAGATATTATTATCACACGTTTACACACAGTTTCAGGATTTTTATTTAAGAATTCTAACGTTATTTTACAGTAAATTAAATACAGTTGATTTGTTAACGGACTTATGTATATTGAAGATGATGTCTAAATGTTGAGCGCCCCAAGCTTTTATTTATAGTCACATATAGGGGATTCGGTAAAAAAAAATATTTTCTACTTTCTAGAACATTAAATAAAAGCTTGTTTTAAGTTGAATATGTTTACATATAAATTGTTTTCTACTTTTTAGTCTTTGGTTGATTTTACTACAGCTCTGAAAGGTTTGCAAAAAGGAATTAATCCTTCCAAACGAACCAGTGTTATTATTGGTTGATTTTCAGGAGAGATCCTGGAGAATTGTCATAGGTGGCATTTGTCATAGATGTCGGCTCGTCACCTATTGGACCTTACCTTTTAACCAATTTTACCTATTGAACCCTTTTAACGATAGTGCGATCCGAAAGCACTTAAAGCCAATTCATATTTTCTCATACACTTTCCATGTAGTTTAGCTCTATTCAATGTTTCTTATTCTGTTCATTTCTGCTAACGCTTCATTATTGCAAGGTCTCTTTTCTGTTAGTTATTCGGAGTCCAATTTTTGAAAAGTTGATCCATGCATTGGCACCCATTAGATGCATGTTTGCAAAATTTCAGAGCTCTAAGTAGTCCGGAAGTGGGTAAAATATCGATTTTCCGTTTTGCATCTCACGGAAAGTCTTTTTTTTATGTTGAATCATGAATTGTCACCTTCGATGCATGTTTGCAAAATTCCAGAGCTTTAAGAAGTCGGCATGTGGGTGAAATGTCGATTTTCCGTTTCGCATCTCACAGAAAGTCGTCATCTCACACCAAGTAAAGTTAAATGAAATCGTGTAAAAATCAGTCTTTCTAATTTTTACCTATAATATATATGTTTAATTAAACCCTTATTTTTCTATCTTACCCCTTAAGCGGGGCGAGATGAAACAGCGCTTGAAGAACTATGGGACGCGAATTATTGGCATCTTTCGCATATAAAAGTGGTTTCATTCTTAAGGCGGGATATACATGTAGACAGGAAAAAAATAAGCAATATTGAGAGATTTTTTAAACTAAGAAATAATTATTCTACAATTATCAAACTTAAGGTATACTTTGATAGTATATTTAAGTATACAAAACAATTTTTGTATAGCAAGGTCGCCGCGGGAGTTGCGAATCGGCGTGCAGTCTAGCTTCCCGTAGACTTTGATTTGCAAAAAAGTTCAAACATTTTTTCAGTTACAACATGTATAGTTTCTATGTGACGGGAATTAAAATTAAGAAAAAGCAAATTTAAAAAAATGGCACGCATTTACAAAACAATTAACATTTCACGCAACATTTCTGTAAAATGTGGATTAAAAAAGTAGTTTTTTTTTTCAATTTTTTAAAAATAATTCTCGTCAAGTAGAAGGTACCAATATTATCAATATGTCTACCAAGTTTCAACTCAATCGGCTTTATAGTTTTTGAGTAATCCCGCATACCAATTTCGATTATGCAATTTTGAGAAAAACGCGTTTGAAGTTCACGCCCGCTCCGAATCCGAGCGGTGAGGCACAGCGTTAACGGGCTGTAACGTTTGCAGTTTTTCGAATTTCGCTTTGAAACTTTGGGAAAATATTCTAAATATAAAATTCGATCGTTTAAAGAAAAAAAAAAGAAATTGTTTACTTGCTAAGCCAATCTTCTAGTTGAATAAGCTTACCAATCGTTTAAATTCGGTAGTTTATTCCGAATAATCTTGCTTCCGTATAATTTTAATCATTTGTGAGTTATTTTTCTCCCCCTGGTAGAAACACCGCTTGAAGAGGAACCAAAGACTTTACTGGTTTCATTCACCCTTTCTAACGTAAATGATGGTACGTTGTAAATCATTGCGGCTTTGCGATAGCTCGTATTCATCTCGCCTCATTAGACGGTTAACGAATTAACAAAAAATGACACGATAACCTTGAAAAATTCTGACAAACCGTTCTTATTATATTAATAATTAGTACTTTCATCGTGTTTACCTACCTGTCTCTAATCATTATCAGTAACTCAAATGAACTGAAACGATGGTAAACTTTACCAAAAATTAGATCGTTTTCTCAAAAAATCGATATTGTTTTCTCACTCGACACGCGTGCTTCCGCCGCAGTTGACACTTTCACACTCATTCACCTCCCCGCCTTGCCGCCAAACTCCAACGGGAGCACTGAGCTCGCACACACTGTTCAGTAGCTAGGCTTATGATTCATCTCACCCCGCCTATTCGTCTTGCCCCGAGTTCCCCTACTTGAAATATCATATTCAAAAGTCATTCAAATTTCATCTCGAGCGCTGAAATCACTGTACTAAATAACGTGAAATCTTAAAAAACGTGAGAGTCTGCGTATTGGAATGGGGGACACACTTTAAGGAGAGAAATACATCTAGATGGTTGAGATCGAGGATATAGAAGCTATGAACATTCCGTCGACCGTAGAAGACCTACACTATGGGCCTGGTATCGATGATTCCATGTAAGTTGACAAATTTCATGGGTTATTCATTCCCAAATTTTTAAACGCGTTTTTCTCAAAACCACGTTTTTCAAATCGGTACCCAAAATTTCTCGAAAACCAATGAAACGATTGCCTTGAGGTTTTTTGTGGTTATTCTATACACCATTATCTCGTACTTGTCATAGGATTTTTTTTCCGTTACTTAGTTTTTGTTTTATAGGCAAAATAATAACTAATTTCTGGTCCAAAAATCACTATTTATGTTCAAACGTCCGCCATTTTGTCATAAATCGATATTTTCAACATCGGCTATGACAAGTACTAGATTATAGTATCTAATTTAATAATCTTTTTGGTTTTTTTTTTCAGATGATTTTTGAAGAAACGCCAGTGGTCACCGTATACGCAGATTTTTTTACGACGCTCCAAGGATCATACAATATCCTTGTATGTTTTTGATATTTTTAAATAAAGAAAATTAAACATATTTTTGAATGTATATACTTTTAGATAATTAAAACCCCAATCCGAAATTTCGAATAGTTTTCCTTGAAAAAATTCACAAAAATGACCTTTTTCCGGCTCGTGGGTGTATATCCCCTTAACCAGAGTCAATACGCCAGCCAAGTAGTAAAGTCCGCGTTTGGTCAGACTATTGATCTTACGCTCCATCTTTTTCGCCGCATTGTCATGCATTAACAATATAATCGAACATTCGCATCGTTTTAACGTTGGAAGGGGCTGGTCGAAGTCGAAAAGTTGACATGCCCAACGTGGCGTAACGTTCAATCAAACGGGACCAACGACCTCGGCGCGCAAGGGACTTGCTTCGTCCGGAAGTTTA
Organism: Ophion slaviceki; assembly: GCA_944452715.1. Lineage (NCBI taxonomy): Eukaryota > Metazoa > Arthropoda > Insecta > Hymenoptera > Ichneumonidae > Ophion > Ophion slaviceki. The sequence continues at coordinate 41,134,519 of OX101783.1, forward strand.
CCTTGCCCCTGCACGCAGCGGAGCAAAGGTTCCTGCAGGTACGCGAGCTTCATAGGCACGTATATTTACCATTAGAGTCGTTCTACATGGGATACGAAAGGTCGGGAAACCTCCCTCATGGCAAATCTCGGCTCCTTTGGCTAGCCGCTGAATCGAAAATCGATTTGAGACCTGCTGTGCCCGTAGCAAATCTGTGTGTGTATGTGCGTTCTACGCTCTCTCCCTATCTCTCCTTCTCACTCACACGCTCTCTATTACACCCTCGGTTCGACGACACTGCATGTAGCACACAGAATAACCCTGTGCTTACTCCTGGACTTTCGATCCTTTGTCGTTAACAATCTCGAACCGCGTACTCGCTTGATTTGGCTTTACGGACATCAATGCCCCGTTAATATCACGCCCTCGTTCCAGTTACTTCATCCATTTATGGACCAGCGAGTCTTTTAAGGGCTATCAAGGGACCTTGAAGTTAAAAAAGAGCGATTTTCAATCAATTTTTTTCGTCTCAGGTATTGGGATGATAAAGTCGATCTTTCGCACACAGATAGTACATAGTGTTGTCATGTCACCGTTTTTTTATTGCAAAATATATACAAACAACGTGATCATTGTCACTTGCAAGGAACATCCCTCAGGTGACAACCTTCGATTTTGTTAGAATTTGGATGTGTTATAAAGCACCAAAAAGTAAGCGATACGTATTTTTTTTATTGGCAGAAAAACGGTTTTGAGGGGTGAAACAAACCCTCGAAAATAGGGGTGTTTTTCGTTTTTCGTCGATATCGTTATCGTTCTCATCTCCAATGTATAGTGCATAAAAAAATAAACATTGTTGCAATTTGACATTTTTTAATATCTCGTACCGTTAAAACGTTTTCGACGAAAAACGAAAAACATCCCCATTTTTGAGGGTGCGTTTCAGCCGTTAAAACCGTTTTTCCGCCGATAAAAAAATACGTATCGCTTACTTTTCGGTGCTTTGTAACATATGCAAATTTCAACAAAATCGAAGGGTGTCACCTGAGGGATGTTCCTTGTTAATCTCGGGACTGTAGCCTCCGCACGGCTCGGTCGCGTACATGATTCCGGTAACTAGATTCAACTGAAGTAAAAAATGGAAAAATTTACTTTTAGTACAATGGTGAAGCTACTAACCCATTGGATTCTTTTTCGAAATTTCAAAATTTGCATATATTGCACTGTTTTAAAAATAATGTCGATTTTCGACAAAAAATGACGACTTTAAACGTTTGTTATTAACAAACGGAGGAACATATGAAAAAATCATCCAGTCTGCCGATGGAATATGTTATAAAATATGTTCAGTCCAAATTTGAAGTGGATCGGACGATTAGATTTTGAGATATGACGTACACCAAATTGCAAAGTATACTATCGAGATAAACGCAAGAGAAGAAAACGTACTAAATCCACTTTTTCCGTATACAATTTTCGCATACATGTTTGGGTTTGCTCAATATATTCGGTGGTTCTTTATGATTTCGGGTACGGGCAATACGAATGGGACATTTGTTTATTCTAGAATCGTTTTTTTTTCGTTATAAACAATTTAATTGTCATAATGACGATTGTGACGAAAAAATGCAATTTGTAGTAAAAAGTTTGAAATGAAAGATGTTTATTTTCGAATTGACAATAAAAAATGTCTCTATTATTTTTTTCGCTAGCTCCATTAGTAATGGAGATATGAACAAGGAACATTTTTCTAAGAGAGACAGAACGATGAGTTAAAGGGACGAAACGATGAGTGAGAGGCGATGCGATTAATTTCCGTCGCTTATATCTCCATTACTAATGGAGCGAGTGAAAAAATTAAACATCTTTCATAAAAAATGTCTATCTACGCAATGCACTCTTTCGTCCCAATTGTAATTGAAAATTTTAATTGTAAGAAAGTGCCTTGGTGTATGGACTACTTGCTTGAAATAAAATCACAATTATTATAACAATTCTTCCAATAATGTTATAGTGAGAATCCTCCGAAAATTTCAGCCATATCGATCAATAACTTTTGAGCTATAATATGAGCAGTTTTTTCAAAAGATGCCTAAAGGAATACCTTATAAGGCCCCCATTTTGTTGTGTTTAAAAAGAAAGAAAATGTAACACTTGAAATTTGTAATAAAATTATGTAAAAGAATTTAAATGATACGATTATTTTATCAGCTTTAAAAAAATTCATGAAAAATGACTCAATTTCGGGCGTCTAAAGGGATTTTTCCCTTTAAGGCCTTAGGCCACAGTAACGGGTATAAAATCATGTGCGAATTTTTTTTTCGTATGGAAAAGTGTTTCACTCATAAAATTAATTACACATCTATTTAGTGTGATATATATATATATATATTTAGGCGCTCCGTAGCGTGACATTAAGCATCGATAATTTTTTACCTAGAACAAAAAACAAAAATTCTCGTCAATGTACATTAGAATACCTAGAGAAGTAGGTTCGGAATTTAAGGGGTTACCCCCACTTGCGATTTTGAAAAAATCGATTTTTTTTATTGCATTTTTTTGAAGTATAAGTATCCGGGCCCATACTTCTGTATGGGCCCGGAATAGATGACTATGTAAGTTTACAAAAAAAAATATTTTCTGCGTGTAAACTGAAATTGAAACTTTAAACGCGTTTTTCTCAAAATGGCATTTCTGAAGTCGGTGACCAAGATTAATCGAACACTAATGAACCGATCTTCTTGAAATTTTGCAGGCTTATTTAATACATAAAAATGTAGTCTTTAATCGTTCGATTTTTTTTTTTCGAAAAAAATATCCATTTTATAGCCAAAAAGCGGCCGTTTTTTTCGTTAAAATCGAACCATTAACTTTGACTGTCCGCCGTTTTGTGGAAAATGAATATTTTTTAAAATCCTTCGATTAAAAACTAGTTTATACTTATATTTGACTAAATCCATCCGCATTTTTTTTTCAGATGATCCACTTCGCCGCAATGTTGGTCACCGCAAACCGTGTATATAAAAACATTATTTCATTGACGGCCATTTGCCACTAAACAATGTAATATTTTTCAATAAAAAAATTACTGAAAGTTCTTCAAGATGTGTTCTTTAAGATGGTATATTGATCGATTAAAAAAGTTTTGTAGTTTTCTTTTAAAAAATTCATGAAAGAGGCCTTTTTTCGTTACAAGTAGGGGTAACGCCTTAAAAAATATTGTTTTATTCAAAAGTTGTAGGGATTTGGATTGAGTTGCAGGTATTTGAATGAATTTTCAGTGAAAAATTTCGCATCAAACTGCTTATAAAATGAAAAGTTTTCAATTCATCAGAAATTCCGTACGTACTTCTCTGCGAAATGCAATTAGGAACATAACTTTAAAATTTGAAGTAAATCGAGTGAAAATTGTTGAAACGTAAGTTGCCAGCCAAATTGAAGGCTCTGCTGATTGAGTTACATGACGCGACAATTCCAAGAATGGGACAACTTTTTTTTTGTGGTGCATCCTTCAAAGTATCTTCTTTCCTGTGCTTAATATAATTCATGTGAGACGTGGTTTGGCGTTTTGCGAAAGAAGACAGAGAAATTCAAGAACGGGAAATGACACTCGAAACTTTTTCGCGAAAAGTAAATGTAAATTCAATGAAATCGACTGCATTTTCCCAGATAAGCAGAATCCGCTGCGGGAATCTTTTGTCTGAAACGTGTTCTTATACCATCCTCTCTCTCGCTCTTTCTCCATGGCTTTTCACAAAGTCTCACTCCGTAAACAGCTGAGAATTTCCGTCGATGAATTCGCTTCAACGAAATCGAGCCTGCCCAGCCCAAATCTCATCCTTTGCGCCCGCTGAAAGTTTCGCGCCTTCGAAGTCGCTGAGTTCATCGAGGGTAAACTATGCATAGCGACTCTCGAGACTTTCACGTTATGTAATTCCATGCAGATTTACACTGAATAATGTCGAGAGAGATCGTTATTGTTGCCGGGACATAGAAATAAGCGAAGAAGAGAGTTTACTCGCGACCTCGTCAAGTTTCTCGCGTCGAAAAATATTTTTCTCCGGTCGTAGGAAATAATGTTGGGTCGTGAGCGAATGTTCCAATAATTCTCGACGATTTCTGCCACGGCTTTTTTTATTACGTAAATTCTGGCATAATTCTCGACGCCGCAAATTTGTAGGAGCAATTTGTTTACGTAATACTGAGTGAATTGCGAGGCAGATTATTGGAAAAGGACAGTATTTCGATAAAAGTACCGGAAGTGCCCCGCTGCAGAGATAATATTACATATTTCTTGAATATACAAACGTTTTTTTTCTGCAACTCGTAACACTATGATTTATCCATAAAATCGCGATTCACATTCATTTTTTTGCGACGCAAAAGAGATTTCTTGCATTTTTTTATTTGTAATGACTCTCTAATTGACTTTAAGCTATAGGAAGATTATTGCAATGAATAATGTGTCCTAAAATATTGGGTTTTGTAGAAAAGAAATAATAAAACTATATTTTTAACTCAATTTTTTGTTTTTTTTTTCTGAAACTAAACTTCATATATTTTATATAACTAAGATAATGATGAGTGCCATGGCTCTTCTTCGTCCTGCTTACTCTTTGTGTCTTCAGGAACCTCCTCCGAACCTGAATTTGACGAGCTATGATTTTGTTGAAAGTCATATATGTGATAAAGGATTGAAAAATATTAGACACGCATTATTTTTTATACGCCCAAAAACTTTTTTAAGGTGGAAACAACCCCCCAAAGATACGCCCCCCTTAATTTAATTTTTTTTCAATTATTCTAAAATGAATTTTTCATCGCTTTACATGAGAAGAATTTTGGTTTTTGTTTCATTAAGATCAGTGGACTGCTTGTGAGTTTTTTTGTGATTATTCTACACAGCATTATCTAGTACTTGTCATAGGATTTTTTCCGTTACTTAGTTTTTGTTTTATCGGCAAAATAATAACTAATTTTTGGCCCAAAAATCACTATTTATGTTCAAACGTCCGCCATTTTGTCATAAATCGATATTTTCAAAGCGGTTATGACAAGTACTAGATTATAGTATCTAATTTTATAATCTTTTTGGTTTTTTTTTCAGATGTTTTTTGAAGAAACGCCAGTGGGTACCAGATTCGTCGTACACGCAGATTTTTTTACCACGCTCCAAGGATCATACAATATCCCTGTATATTTTTGATATTTTTAAATAAAGAAATTTAAACATATTTTTGAATGTATATACTTTTAGATAATTAAAACCCAATCCGAAATTTCAAATAGTTTTCCTCGAAAAAATTCACAAAAATGACCTTTTTCCGGATTCTAGGTGTATATCTCCCCTTAAGGCAGGATATACATTTAAACAGGAAGAAAAAAGCAATATTGAGGGATTTTTTAAACTTAGAAATAATTATTCTACAATTATCAAACTTTAGGTCTACTTTAATAGTATATTCAAGTATACAAAATAATTTTTTTTTAATTAATTCATCATCAAAATGACGGAGCTGTGGCAGAGTGTTACAGCAAGGTCGCGGAGGGAGTTGCGAATCGGCGTGCAGTCTAGCTTCCCGTAGACTTTGATTTGCAAAAAAGTTCAAACATTTTTTTAGTTAGAACATGTATAGTTTCTATGTGACGGTAATTAAAATGAAGAAAATTCCAATTTAAGAAAATGGCACGCACAAGAATCCACATTTCACGCAACACTTCTGTAAAATATGGATGAAAAAAGTCGTTTTGTTTCCTATTTTTCAAAAACAATCCTCGTTAAGTAGACGGTACCAATATTTTGAATATTTCTACCAAGTTTCAACTCAATCGGCTTAATAGTTTTTGAGTAATCCTGCATGCCAATTTCGATAATGCACTTTTGAGAAAAACGCGTTTGCAGTTCACGCCCGCTTCAAATCCGAGTGCTGAGGCACAGCGTTGATGGGCTGTAACGTTTGAAGTTTTTCGAATTTCGTTTTGAAACTTTGGGAAAATATTCTACATATATAGTTCTATCGTTTAAAGAAAAAAAAGAAATCGTTCTTTTGATCGTTGTAAATGTACATCCCGCTTTAAAAACAAAACTTCAAAATTCAATATCTCGAAAACTATTGTGAGTCGCCAAAAATCCCTTTAGGGGGTGTCCTAAAATATTAAAAGGACGGTTTGTGAAAAATTTCAGCTTGATCTGAGAGGGGGGGGGCGGTTTGGAACCTTATCCAACATATGTATTTATTTATTTTTTTTTCACGTATTCCACTCCATTTTTAAATGCCCTCCAAAAGAGCGCTCTGGACAACAATATTGCCTTAATAATTTGTATACCCTTCTCTCGAAACGCATTTCGCTTTTCCAGAAAACGGAAGCGAAAAAAAAGCCGTATTTCTATCGCAGGCTCAATTGAACTCAGCCCGCGTGACGTTCTAAACCGTCAGCACACATCACCGAAAAAGGAGGGCCGTTGCGGCGTGTGTACTTTCAACGGTAAACTCGTTGCGATGTTAATAGATTTCCCGCGGGTGAATTTTTTTTTTTCGGCCCTCGTGAATGTTCGTTTGTTTCGTCAGCGTGACGGCCGATGGAAGCGCAGGACGAGGATTTGTCAGATGCAAAATGTACGGCTAAAACGTTGCTGCCGGGCTTGCGTCGGATATCTCGTGTGTTGTCCAGTAGTCACGGACGTCGTGGTCAGCCTTCGATGCCACGGACTCTATACATCTACCGCGAATCGTTGGCCTCGCGTCCCTCATCAATCCCACGACCCTACGAAGTACACGAATTAATGGCCCCCAAGCTTATTGTTACTGACACGTGGACCGGAAGATTGCCGTCGCGATTTACTACTGGTGCGCACACGTTCCGCGAACAGGATGGAAACGCGAGCTATTTCCGCAATCTAGAAGCTTATAATTGAAATATATTTACGTTTCAGCAAGGACGCATTGTTTTTTTGTTTTTTTTTTCGTCACCTCGAGGTTGGTACTTGACACATGAAAATGATCGGCGAGGCTTCACGGACTGTTGAACCGTGAATTTTGTTGCTCTGGGGTAGTTGCGCGCGAAACTGATTTTTACCTCATGCGATCGTAAATAATACGATGTTGAAGTTTGCATCGTTCGAATGCAACGGAAGGTAATTATTTTTAATTGCTCCAATCTTTTCTGGCCGATTTAGGCTGCGAAAATCATTCGAACGTTTTTAACATAGTCGTGGTAGAGATTTACGACGTCAATTTGCAAAAAGAAGACTTTCCCTAAGGCGGGAGCCTCAGTTATAAGGTCTGAAAAATCTTTGTTTTTTGTTGCTTAAATCGATTGATAAACTATCCAAGAATATATTTACAAAGTTACAGAGGCCAATTCTAAATATTTTCGAAGTTACAAGGCCAAAAGCAGAGAAGCGATTGATATTTGTTATTGATATTTCCTCATATTGAAAACTTTGAAGCGCGTTTTATGCAGTTTTCTAAAAAAACTAAACGACGTATTGAATTAAACCAAAGTTTATTTTCATCGACATAAAAATATGTTCTAAGTGAATTACGACAGTCGGTGAAAAAGTCTTTTTAAATCATTTTTATAGCACGTTAAAGTGTTTTTCTGTTTATTGAATACATTTTTTTTTCAAACCTCAGAAAAGTTATAATTTCACGATTTTTAAGCTTTTTCTTAATTCACCATGAAGAAAAGTATATGACAATTCAAAATGTTATGGGTTCATTTCGTTCAGTCAAGAATTACGAGCTGCTTCTTTCCCGCCAATTGGGGCCCATGTAGAGGTTGCCATGAGTTGCCCAATGTTACGATCAGGCCAATATTGGGAACATCGTATAAGCCAACAAAAGAGAAATAAAATTGGCCCATTACTGTTCTACTCTAAACTGAAAACTGGCACAATATCGGCCCATCCCTAAAGCCTGTCCTGGCCTATCTTTAAAAACTAATAAACAGCCGTAATAGTTAAACTAAATTTGCGAATTTAAAAACTGGGGATACTAAAATACTGACAATTCCATTGGCCCAATATTGTTCCCAATATTGGGTAATGGTAAAATACAAGCAATTAAATTGGCCCATTATTGTCCCGTTATAAATTGAGAACCGGCACAATATCGGCCCATTTCTAAAGATTATCCTGGCCCATCTTTCAAAACCAATAAAGAGCAGTGATAGTTAAACTAAATTTGCCAATCCTAAAGCTGGCAATCCTAAAATACTAGCTATTACATTGACTTATTATTTTCTCGTTCTAAATTGAAAACCAACACAATATCGGCCCATAGTTAAAACCTATCATGGCCCATCTTTCAAATTCATTAAACAGTCATGATAGATAAACAATATTTGCCATTTTTTTAACTGGTGATGCTGAAGTACTGCCAATTACATTGGCCCATTATTGTTCCGTTATAAATTTCGAACTGGCACAATATCAGCCCATTACTAAAACCTATCCGGGCCCATCTGTTAAAACCAATAAACAGCCGTGATGGTTCATCGAAATTTATCAATTTTAAAACTGGCAATGCTAAAATACTGGAAATTACATTTAATTAATCTAAGCTCTTTATTGGCTAAGTGGGTTAGACCATACCTGCTTTTATTTAATTTAAGCCTTGGGTTATTCATTATCTGTATATTGTGCCAGAATAGGCAAATAACTGGCACGTCATATATTAAAAGTCTATATTTTGTAGTTCAGTTTTTGTAATCAAGTCTTGGCCTATTATTGGCATTTGTAAATAACCAACATAAGTAAGTAAAATATGCCAATTGTTAAACCTGTCATATACGCAAATCACAATTTATTTCAAGGTTATTCCATGAAATATGTATCCATAAGGACCAATCTCGGGCCAATCTTGGCCCGATATAGGTTGAATATTTATCACGCACCCAAACAAACCCAAGCAAACTCACGGCCGAATATTCTAGATAGACTAACTTCTAGATAGACCAACTGTGACGGCCCATCATAGAGCCAGTGGTCAATTTCTACGTAGGCCCTTTAAGGGGGCCCACATAGGGCCAAGTGCAATCACCAACATTGGCACTACAATGAATTAAATCATTGGCCCAATAATTGTCGGCTTTGTTGGCCGATATCGGGCCGTTCTTCTCATTTCTACAAAGGCACCTCATTGGTAAATACTCACGGCCCAATATTCTAGAAAGGCTAACTGTGAAGGCTCGTCCCAGGCCCAACGGTCAATCTCTACATGGGGGACTGCAGTGCCAAGATACACGTGGAATAGGCTGATAAGTCTGCAGTCAATTATTGTTTCATGGTGAACATTTTTTTTATACATTTCAAATATACATGAAAAGATACCTCAATGTTTACTAGGCTCACTTGTTTTTTCCCTTCTAGAAAAATTCCCGCAAAAACGCTTTTGTGGATCTTTTGATTCAGGCTGATAAATTTTTCATAAATTTAATGATAAATTTCATTTTATCGTTATTATATAATAATAATTTTTTATTATTATACACATTTTTGTTATTGTTTAATAAAAAAATGATATATAAATATCATTTTAATGATAAATATAAACCAATGGAAAAATGAAAAGAAAGAGTTGCATTCCCATGATGCAAACTTCAACATCGTGAAAAAATATATGGATAACGTTCCGAAAATCCCCAACCTCCGATCGAGCTAGAATTTTGCACGAGCCTTTCTTTTAATATTGTTTAAAAACTCCTAAAGGGTCTTTTGGCGACTCGCAATAGTTTTCGAGACATAGAATTTCACAGTTATTTATTTTAACGGGCGCAAACAAACTCAAACCCAAACCCAAAAACTATTGCGCGTCGCTAAAAATCCCTTTAGGGGTTGTCTCAAAATATTAAAAGGGAAGTCTGCAAAATTTCAGCTCGATCGGAGGTTGAGGATTTTCGGAACCGTGCTCAAATATACTTTTCATCAGTAAGGGGTGTGCATTAATCATGTGAGGTTTTTTAGGCCACTTTTTGAGCCCCCCTCCCCCGTAGTGATAAGTGGTGAGGTTTCTAGCCCCCCCCCCCCCTCCCTTGCACAAAAAAATACACGTGATAAGTCACAACACGCCCCCCCCCCCCCCCCAGCATGATCAATCGTGATGTTATCCAAATCCCCCCCCCCCCTATTTGAGCATCACGTGATTAATGGACGGCCCCTAATTGGAAAACAAACCCGAAGAAACCTAGTAGTAAATAGAGATTGAATAATAATAAGAATACGAGATCCCTTCTGTCAAGCGTTGATTATCTGGGCTGATACTTCGATAGGTGACCGCTCGGCTGTGCATTGACTTGCGCGCCGACTATTGAGCAGAAACCGTTTTACGAATAATGAGTTTTCGGTGGTGAAGCAACTACACCTCCGGAAAATACAGTCCCCAATGTACGGCCAGATCATGACAGCTCGCAGGGGCGAATGAAAGAGCATGAAATCATAATTTGTCAATATTGCGTCGATATTTATTTTCTTGATGGTTACTTTCCGTGCTTTCCATTCTTGAAGAACACATAGGTTATTGGAAACGCACATAGATCATCGCACTACAAATGGATTTGATATAGCAAATAACGCGTCGTCGCTGAATTTATAAGCAGGACAGGTGATTTGTGTCGAACACTCGTGTGCCATATACCGGCGATCAGTAGCGTCGTGTTTTCATCGGGTAAAGAGCAAACAACGTTGGAGCTCACACGATCGATACAACCCGCAAAGGATCAAGGGACACGTGAACGATGTCCCGTTGTTCATCAAACAATCAAACACGTTGTTTCTTCCTTTCTATGCGTTTTCTCACTCAGTATTGTCATTTGCTCTTGCACAAATACGATCCGGATCTTCTCGATTGCAAATGAAAGCTTGTGAAAACATTCGAACAGCCTTTCTACATTTCCCAATAACGCCTTTGCTTCCGACCAAAAAGCAATTACCTGCTTCCAATAATCTCTTTACTAGGGCACATAAAATCGACCACACAATTTAAATAAATCAGCTCTCATCAATAGAAATCATACGCATTCGTACAAATCCAAAACGCACCTACCCATATCCTATCTAGATGATTGTCCAATAGACTTTTCTATGATTTCCCGCCAGCACATTAAGCGCGGAAAGACAAACGAGAAAGATGAAAATTTCGTGACCACAAGCTTCGAACGTTTAGCATGCCCAGCATTATAACCGCGCGCTCACCACGAGAGTGGCCGATTTGGCATTGAATGAACAGCCGGACGGACATTGCTGTCCGTTCTGGCTGGCAAATTGAATCAAGCTCCGGTCCTGGAAATACGGCCGTGAGCCAAATGCGTTCTCCCGTCTAATCACGACTACGTTTATCCGTTCGGTAGACGAACGCATAGGGTTATCGGATAGGAGATCCGTCATTGATGCGACAAAGAGACTACTTGAAATGACGCAGAGAAGCATCCCTCTAGGACGAATAACTACATCAAGTTTGAAGCCCGTTCGAGCGTTTATGAATATCCGGACGAAATGCTGCGCGCATTATCTGAAAACCTGGACGCGCTGGGTCATACAGGTGTATGATGATGATCATCATCGTCATCATAATATACAGGGTGGGAAAAGAGTGTGGAAACCCCTGGAAATTTCGGAGGGTTGGTTAAAAAAATAAAAATTCAAGGTCAGATCTTAGGTAATTTTCAACGAGGAATCCAATGGTGTCCTTCAAGTTGACTTTAAAGCTTATCTTCAAGGTTATTTCAAGGTAAACTTGATTTTTTAAAATGGGAACCCCTATTTTGACATCGGCAATCGAAAGAGCGGAACATTTTTCGTTCAAATATGTACTCAGGTCATTGGGCAGGTGTGACCCTGAAGGTCAGCTGAAGGTCATTTGAAGTTAAGAAAGGTCTGGGTTAGGTTTACGGGACGGTCCAGTATTTTCTCAAGTCAAGATCATTCTTGGAGCAATCTTCAACGAGGAATCTAATGGTTACCTTCAATTTGACCTTGAACCTCATCTTCAAGGGGAAACCACTATTTTTGAGATCGGCAATCGAAATTTCACGTTAAAAAATGTTGATACATTTGATTTTAACAATGACCTTTATGATTACCCACAAACTCCATTATTCTACTCGTATGCCAAGTTTTATTTAATTCGGTGGGTTTCACTTGGGTAGGTTTACTTGTTAGTAATTTTTCATAAATCAAGCGTAAAAGCAGCAGCTATTCCATTAAAAACCATTGTTTTATTTCATAAAATAGATTTGTCAATCGACAGGCAATTCGTTTACTGTAGTAAAAAAATTATTACGATTGCAAAAATTTCCGGCCAGATAAAAGTTCAATCACATTTTTTTTAAATGTCTCTGCTACGGCGATGCTTCGCTCATTGTCCCGTTAACCCAACCCAGAACTTTCTTAAGTTCAAATGACCTTGAACTGACCGCCAAGGACACACCTGACCAATTACCTGAGTACATATTTGAACATAACATTTCCCGCTCTTCCGATTACCGATGTCAAACATAAGGGTTCCCATTAAAAAAAAATAAAGTTGACCTTGAAATAACCTTGCAGATGAGGTTAAAGGTCAAGTTGAAGGCCACCATTGGATTTCTCGTTAAAAATTACCTAAGACCTGACCTTGAATATTTATTTTTTTAACCAGCCCTCCGAAATATCCAAGGATTTTCATACTTTTCCCCACCCTGTATATGGGGTAGCGTGGGTCTGAGGGAATTTTACTTTGAGGACCAACATCCTAGTAGCCTATTGTCACCACATTCAAAATTATACAAACCCCAGTGGCTCCAAAATCACCTGTAGATAAATCTAAGCATATTGGAAATGAGGTACCATCCCATTGGAATTTGCCATCCCATATCGACGTTGTGTCTCCGCAATATGAATTTGCACGGATAATTGAACGAGTTGTGCCGTTTACGCACATGAATTCGAACAATATGAATGCTCTAACGAGAATTTACGGATAAGCTGCACGTCACTCTATTCGAAATGATGATAAGTACCGTAAAACAGGGCTACTTTGAATAAGTTTTGGAAGTTTATAGGTAACTTTTTTTTAACATCCTAGATTACCAAATTTTGTTGCTCCAATAGAATAGTGTGTCCTTTGGCTATCAAATGTATAAGAAAGTCTAGCTCCACCACTCCCTCACAATGTAATATATATATTTTTTAAAGTGTCAAAGTAGCCCCGAGTGTGGGGCTTCTTTGACAGGGCATTGAAATGCAACTTATGCCAAAGATTAAGGGTTACTTCGGAATCATTTTGATAAAAAATGTAATATTTTAAGCATTATACATGGAATTAACGAAAAACAACGATTTTTTATAACCAAATTGTCATCGTTACTAGGGCAGCAGAACTCGAACAATTTTCGTCCAATCGACTTGAAATTTTAACTGTAGCTTCTTAGATTGCTTTGACAGTCAAGTACGAGCGCTTTTTTTGATTAATCGAAAATTGTAAAAAATGTATCAGTTTTGAGATAAAAATTTTGGTCGAAAAAACGAACTTTTTTCAAACTCTTCCCTATTCTTCTTTTAATTATTTTTTAATCCCCCCCTCCCGTGCTGCTGAAAATAATATAATTAACGAAAATATTGAACTCTTAGTTCCGGGATTGAATTTACAACAGTTCTACTGCATGCCACGGAGAGGGTTGGCTGAAAAACAGTAGTGCTATAGTGACTCGTGCGCCGCCATTTTATATACTTTTGACAAATAATTTTTTTTTGCATACTTCAATATATACCTTATAAAACCTAAAAGCTCTTTCGACCGTGTATTTTAATCCTTTCTTAAAAAAAAATCCAAAGAAAACGGTCGAAAGTGGGCAGTTACAGTGGTGCCCTCCCTTAAGGAGCCAGTCCACATTGGAGCCACGAAAAAAGGCTATTTTCGCGATTCTTTTTGAGGATTTCATAAAAGATATGAATATAAAAAGAGTTGGGCTTGATAAATGAAGTCTTGAAATACATTTAAAAAAATGTAATTCATTTTTATTCATTTTTAAGTACAAAAACTATAGTTTAACGTAATGCCTCAAAAATAGGTGGGCTAGGTCGCTCCATCACAACTCGGCAACGGCTTGTCAGAAACAAAAAAAAATCAAAGTCCATTAGATTCAGTATGACACCAGCTACAAAATGACTCTCGGATATAAAGTTTTATCAAAAACTAAAAAAATGGCAGACGAAAAACGAAAAAAGTAAAAAAAACGCGTTTTTCTCAGTTTTTCGTTAAAAAAAGAGTAAAAATCTAAATTTTAAAACCATCGAGGTTCATCTTGTTGCGAAACATCTGTACAATATGTGGTTCAAATTTCAAGAGAATCGGTTTATTAGTTTTAGCGATACGATGGAGCTAGATTTTGAAAACGTTGTTTCGAGAAAAACGCGTTTGAAGTTTATACTATGAAAAACTCTTACCTAAACTCAATCGGCAATTCGCGCACCGTACAAAATTCCTTCTGATTGCTCATCATCGTCGATTTCTTCAAGTCTTGCTTGCTTTCGATTTTTTGAAATTTTCAAAGTGGCCCCTTAAGGAAACATTTTACATAAAAATATCAAGTACCTGGGGTGCTATTGTAGACACTTAATGAGTCTAATAATTGTCATTGAGATCAAAATGAACTTGCGTAACATTACAATCAACTTGGGCAACGTTATAATAAACTTTAACAACAAAATATTGTTCAAGTTTCGATAGGTAGAATGGGTTACAAAAATAAGGGAACGACACGTCTGAGCGAATTACGGTCTTGGACGTTCGAGTCTTGTATTGGTCCGTCCCTTCTATCCCGGCGGTATATAACTTTTCAGGAGAAAAGTTGGCGAAATCGTCGAACTGCGTTCTCGCCCCGGTGGACACGTACACGAAAGCTGTGTACGAATAAACGAAAGTTCAATCGAGCGTCCGATGAAAATGACGAGTCAGTAATTGACATTGCGCGTGTTATGCCGCGAAGATTGCTCTGTGCCAGGAAATCAAACGGAAAAGCGAGCACTTACCGTTGACACGAAACTTTGAGGGAGCAATCTGAGATACAGTTGTCAGAGAGGCTTGCGAGCTTTGACACTAATATTTGGACGTTGAATTAGTTCTTGCTCTTTTCCAACAGATGGCGTCACCAGATCTTGCTATAAGCAAGCTTGCAATTCGGTGTATGTCTTTTCGCCGATGTGTAAACAACTTTTCTTTCATAGTGTTAATGCATGTCAAATGTCATGCCAAAAAAGTATATTTGAGTGGATTTTTACTGCACTACTTTATTTAAAAAAATGTGCAGCTGAAACACACAGAATTCTTGTTGAGACTTACGGTGACCATGCTCTGCCGGCAACAACATGCAGAGATTTGTTTAGACGCTTCAAAAATAATGCTTTTGATGTGTTGAATTGGAGGCATTACTTCATGAAGACTCAGACGCTAGCTGAACTTGCAGAATAATTAGGAGTCAACCATAAGCAGTTTCGAAACGTTTGAAAGCATTAGGAATGACTATTTTGAATGAAGCATTAATTTTCACGTCAAAAAACAGCGAGAACTTATTCAACATTTCAATATAATGTACTATAGATTCAGTGGCACATTCTACATAAGGGGGCGTACGCAAATTACGTAACGCAATAGGGTATTTCACTCTATGTAAGAAAAATACTAAGAATGTATAAATAAGGTTGTTTTCGCAATCAGCAATCGAATAATGTTGGTTTCAATTTATAAAAAAACAAAATAAATGTCATAATTCAATTTGAAAAAAAAAATAGTTTTTCTATCTGTTCAACGAATATGCGAAACGGTAGCCGCCATAATGGATTCCGACGTGACGTCATTGACATAGCAAACAAAGAAAGCGGAAGACGTATTACTCTCTAACCTAACCTAACAACTATATATTCTCGTTTGTCATAATCAATTGCAAATTTTCAAATACGTATCTATACGTAAAAAAAGAACAGATGAGTTTTTTTCGGACTATGATCTCTTCTTGCAAGTTTTAACCAAGTCTTCCTCATATTTATATCAATTGGCAATTTAATCCACAACTTTCCCGGTGTTTTTACACTAGTATTCTCACATTTAGGAACAACACACCAATGATAGGGATTGTAACTCACTTTTAACCAAAAAAATTCACGGATTCACAATTGGCGCAGCGTCGATGTTTACTATGCAAGTGACATCACGAACCAAAGCAGCATAGCGGGTAGCGTTTTCGCGCACAATTTGAAATGTAAAATTTAATTGCACTTTTATGGCACTTATCGATTTCATAAAATAGAAATAAAAATTCTAGTAGTTTATTACCACCAAAGGATCAAATTGAGACAACTTTCCAAAAAGGGTGTAATACCGTATTTGGGAGGGGGGGGGGCGTCTGGCCAGGCGATACGGTCTGCGTACGTGGAGAGAGGGGGAGGGGTCAAGGTTTGCGTTACGATTTTCGAACTGCCAGAAATAGCAAAATTTCTGCACGTTCAAGTTTCGAATTAAAAACTCGCACGCTATTTTACCGCGGAAAGTTGACAGCTTTCCATACGAAATATAAGTTAAGGGAGGAAGTCACTGTGCAAGAACTTGCACAGTAGCTTTCCTACTTTCGCCAAGCAAAATTTGAAGAAAAAAATGTTGTTTTTTATAATTCTTGAAGGTAAATATATTCAACAATATGTTGACAACATTTTTATTCACAAGTTCGAAAATTGACGGATTTACAGTCACTTTAGTGACAGCAGGTAGTGCGACCGGTTAGTGCCCTCAGTCCCTACAGGTGTGGCATCGTTCATAATAGATGAAGCGCAAGCTCTTATTATTTTGTGAAATATAATGAAGATGAAGACCCGTCATTTCGCCCGCGACGAGATACTTTAATGTAAGTCTCAATATTCTAGAAACAACATAACATTATATCAAGAAAAACGGAACAAAAACTTTGAACGCGTTTTTCTCGAAACTACTCTTTTCGACCTTGTCCCAGGGAATACTCAAAAACTTATCAACCGATTTCCAATTTTTTTGGTGACATTTTTGTAATCGCGGTAACTAACGTTGTACCTAGCCGATTTTTAAATTTTCGATTATTACTATTTCAAAGGCTGCTTGACTAGAAAAAAAGAGCCCTGAAAATAGAAAAAATAATCCAAAGTCGGAATTTTGTAAAAAAAAAGCCAAAATAAAAATACGGCTACACATAACGATAGCTACATTTGTATAGATATCGATAAATTGTCGACTTTTTATTTACAGATAACCTTTCATAGAGATATTGATGGGACAATGAAGAGAATTTTTTTTGGTCGTCAAATCAAGGCATTCATCTCGCTTAATTCTAACGATTTTTTCATAAAAATTGGTATAAAACTAGATGAATATATACTTCATGAAATGAGGATAAACCCGATCCTTTCATAATTAGTTATGTCTATGAAAAAAAGTCGCAATTATTGACGAAAAAGCAACCGTTACGTAACGGAATAGAGGGAGAGGGGGGGGGGGGGGGTAAAAAATTTGAGAATTTGTCGTTATGTAATTTGTGTACGCCCTCTAAGTAGATGGATTCATGGATTTATGGATTCAATCAAGAATCCAGTCATTCCGTGCGAATGGCGATCGCGTTTAGTGAAAAGACCTTGCCTGAATCAAATTTTAATGATCGACACGCACCGTAGCGATTTTGAAAAACGCCTTGAATCGCAAAATCCCTTTTCCAAAGGCCGTAAAATCGACCGATAGCCTGGAATTCTCCTTGGACATCCTGCCACTTTATAGAGAATGTTCCTCTGTATGGGGTAATGCATCACGCTGCTAAAGTTCGAGGGCGGTACATATTTCTTCCTTCATACATACAGTAGTGACTGGAGGTCATTGAGGACGCGTCGGGGACGAGGCCACTTTTATTTATCGTGAATCGAGAAAAATCGATGGACGGATGAGACCCGCCGAGAGGAAAAGGGCGGCAGATGGGAGGATGAACGGATAACGTGCAGATATATCGTATGTACAGGGTGAATCACACGAAGTTGAACATCTGAATATCTCTGCTGGATTTAGAGATGCGAAATATGGAGGCATCCGAATTTAAATGCCCGCGTTGGACGCATATTTTCATGATGTGTTTTTTTTTCGATGTTATTATTGACGGTGGTTTGACTATGTGAAAAAAAATATTTTGATAACCTTCAAGGTTATCAAATGTTTTTTAAGTAGCCCTTTAGTAGCCCTTCAAGTAGCCCTGTAGGGGCCTTGCCTAGTTGTAAAAGTTAAAAAATCACTTTTTCCAAAACAAATATATTTTGACAGTATATCATCTTATAAATGTTCCCTGAACATTTTAAGCCGATCGGATCAAAATCGACCGATTTATAGGATGTTCTGTTGATGCCCGTCAGAAAGCTCGGAACGTCGTTCGAAATTTTAAACGCGTTTTTTCCGAAAGTACATTTTCAAAATTGGCTAGCAAAATATCTCAAAAACGACTGCATCGATATTTCTGAAAATTTTAGGGCTTTTTCTGGCTTCCAAAATATAGTATTTTATGAAAGGACTTTTTTCGATTTATCCTTTCCATTTGATGAACGAAAAAAAACCCATTTTTCGCAAAAATCAAGACTCTTGAACACGCACTATTTTATTGAAATATATTTCGGAAATTCCTTCGATTAATAATAGGATAAACTAATCTACTAACAAAAGCTGTTTGATCCATTTTACATCGGTTGTAAATATTTTCACACATCAAAATTACAGCATGTTCTTGAGATGACACTTTTTCAACAACCTAATTTTTGTAGAAATGTATCATCACGATTATCTAAAAATAAATTCCAAAAATGAGTTGTTCTCGATTGTTACAACTGGACATAACCCGTTGAATTTTTTACGTATCAAACGACCGACAAAAATAACATCGAAGGAAACCATATGACGAAAATGTGTATCCTTTGCTTTTATTTTTTAAATAGAATTGCACACTTTCTCCCTTGCATATTCTAGCCGATATCCAAAAAAGTTCAACCCTGTAAAACAGTATCGTGTAACGCAATATTGTCGGCTAAAAGGGATACGCAAGGGACAAAGTACGCAATTTCATTTAAACAACCGTTGGTGCCTTTACAAGCACCAAAAAAGACTGGGTAATACAGTATGGCGTTACATGTTAGAATTCATTTACATGTCGGCCACAATATTCAAAAGAAAAAATGAATAGTCCGTTTTGAAAAACGACTGTAATTTTAACATCACCGAAGAAAATAACATTTAAAAAATTGTGGCAATGTGGGTCTTTCCGAGGCATTTAAATTCCGATGCTTTTACATTTCGTGTCGTTGAATCCGAAGAAGATTCAAAGGGATTCTGCTTCTCGTGATGCACCCTGTACAACCGTTTATCCGACAGGTGGACACGACGGTACTGCGCTCTACCAAATGCGTGACGATGCGGCATCACTATATGCATAAGGGAATACATTTACCTAGAAGCCCGAAAAGAATTGCCAAATTCAAATTTTTTTTCTGAGAAACGTCTGCTGAAAAAGAAACGTATTTTTTTTAACACGAAGATACATATATTGAGATCCTTTAAAAAAATCACAAAAAAATACAGAAAAACAACAAAAACATGGCAGCCGGCAATGATGAAATTTTACTTAAGCGGTCCATCTGAAATCTCAAAACCGAACGCGTTTTTCAAGTCAACAATAAATACGAGCCGTGACGATCGTCGATTTTTTAAATCACTTTTTTAACAATGAGGCGACAAATTAAAACTCGAACATACAAAATCTATGAAAAATGAGGACTTTTTTCATTATTCCCTTTAAAAAAATTATGATCGTTTTATCAAAAAGTGAGATCGTCAACGACCTTTAAATGTTTCTCATCGTATCTCTTGTGAATTTTGAATCAATCCATCGAGTGGTTCTCGGGATATCATGTCCACCAATTTCGAAAACAGGGTTTCAAGAAAAACGCGTTCGAAGTTTGAAGTATGATGCTGCTGCCGCTCGCCCGACCGACTCACATAGAGGCGTTTTGCCAATCTAGACGGTCAAAATGATATTTTGCGATTTTTTTTATTTGTAATGACTCTTTAATTGACTTTAACCAATAGGAAGTGTTTTGAGATGAATAATGTGTCCTAAAATATTGGGTTTTATAGAAAAGAAAATGCCATGGTTCATCTTCGTCCTGCTCACTCTTTGTGCCTTGAGAAACCTCCTCCGAATCTGAATCTGACAAGGAACATCACTTGCGTGCCCATCTCTGATTTTGTTGAAACTCATATATGTGATAAAGCATTGAAAACTATTAGACACGTTTTTTAGCTGCCCAATAACGTTTTAAGGGGGTAAACAACCCCTCAAAGAAAGGCGTGTCACCCCTTAAGTTCATTCTATTCAATTATTCTATAGAGGATTTTTCACCGCTTTACATTAGAAGAATTTTGGTTTTTCTTTCATTCAGAACGGTGGACTGCTTGTGGGTGAACTGCAGAACCACCCCTCGATACACCTTTGAGGGGTGATTTCCCGCATTAAAACTGTTTTTCCGCAGATAAAAAAATACCTGTCACATAGTTTTCAATGCTCTATCACATATACACGTTTCAACAAAATCGATGGCGGACACTTAAGTGATGTTCCTTGTGAGTCATCTTCAGTCAGGTTCAGCGAGA
The DNA here is from genome assembly GCA_944452715.1 of Ophion slaviceki. Lineage (NCBI taxonomy): Eukaryota > Metazoa > Arthropoda > Insecta > Hymenoptera > Ichneumonidae > Ophion > Ophion slaviceki. The sequence continues at coordinate 41,155,173 of OX101783.1, forward strand.
ATCATCAATTCAATTGTATCCTTCGTGAACGGCATTGATTTGTTTTTTGGGGGTTGGTCTCATGCTAGTGTTCAGTGGGGCGGAATTTAGTAATAGCCTGATTGTAATATCAAGGTTACATTTCGCCCGAATATATATTCTCTATTCTTTTCACTATCACGGTTGTTCACCCCTAATTCGAAAAAGTGCAGATAAGTGCGGCTGATTTGATGATGATTATATTGTACAAAATATCATCTCGCAATAAAAATTCAAATAATGACCGGGACGAACCCGGAAATACAACAAAAAGCTCATTATGCATAAAAATCTGGTAGAAAATATAACCATTTTGAACCTTTTTTCAAATGACGAAAGAACAGTATTATGTGTTCTTACTGGCTCGATCCAAATCCATAACAACATTTTCAAAGAAATCGCTGTTAACAAAAATGTTTACTTTTTAACTGAGACAGTGAAACTTAGAAAGCCCAGAAGGATAGGTAGGGTCAAAGTGGGAACAGTGGCAATAGTGGGTAGACTGAACCTTTTCCGTTTCTCAGAAGTGGACATGTGTGTATGTGCGTCTTTCGCACATTAGAACCGCCCTCGGATGCCAATAGGTTTGAACCTGTCTGTGAGTCGCTGCGACGCAATTCGGTTGTGAGAGGTGATTTTATATTATTTTTTTGTGGCAAAATTAGAAAAACCAGCTGGGTTTGTATGTTTTTCGGTTTTTTTACCTATCGCAGTTATGTTTGAAGTCATTGTTCTCCCGCAATATACAGCTATATTGCGATATTTGATCATTGTATGTGTTGACCTAACAAAACTAGAAACTTGACAGTACCCGCTTTAGAAGAAAAGAAAGGGTCGGTACACAGTGGCTCAATTTTTCGAGCTACACAGAGGTAAGTCATAATATGAACATTTTCACGTTGTGATTTAGACAGGTACTGGTACTACCTCATTAGGTAGGGACTCATTGTTGATTAATATTCAATAAATGATTGTGATTGATCTCATAATACGCTGTTTTTTTTATTCATTTTTCAATAATTTACTGTACAATACTTCCCATTGTATAGAGCACCCCATTACCTACAAGTGTACACCCTTGTAGGTAATGCACCCCATTACCTACAAGTGTACAGTGGATCAGGGTAATTTTCTTCAAGTTTTGCTTGATTTTGGAATTTTGTTTGACTATGAAATTAGGCATGTTTCACTGTGTACGCCCCAAAGTACACAGTGGATCAAATACAATTTAAAAAAAATGGTTATTATCTCAATATCTATTGGCTTAGGCCATTTAGTGTCTTTTAACAAAATGGAGCCATTGAACACACCTCACGTTTAGTCCAGGCTTCATTGAGATTGTGAAAACGGTTAGGCAGCAATAGAGCTCTGAAAAAAAAAATGAGCCACTGATCCCACTCTAACCCTACACTTGCAGCGATGGTAAAGTTCCGACTGAAACTAGGGCGCGGGTGTAACCGATGAGAGACGGGAAAGGGTTGCATATCATTCTCTAGTCATTTAACAATAATGATAACTGGTTCTTTTAACCTGCGTCAAGTTTTCGAAATTTATTCATGACCGGGTAGATCGTCAGAATACCCGTGTGTGTGACTGTTAGAAGTTGTAGCTTATTCATTTCATGAGAATATTTCAATGAAATTTTCAGGGCATATAGCTAAAAGGTGGTACTACCGAATAGAAATATTTTTGGAAAAAGCAAATTTTTGACCCACCTAGGTATATAGCCCTATGCATATATACTTGCGTACACGGCTTACGAGCCTAACTACGTTTCGTCCCGCCCCGATGGGATTTAAATGTACTCGCGTATACAGTGAGCAAAATAGTAGACACAACTTTTCCACCCGGCTGTGAAAAAAAAGGAAAGTGAAGCGCGGCAAAGGAAAAGGCGAGGAGGAAGAAAGAAGTCGTATGAAAAGTTATAGGACGATCGAAGGATCAATAAAAAGATCGGGGTACGCGTGAGGGTGTTCGTCTGAGCGAGGATACGTCTTGTAGAACTCTGTTGAAATCGAATTTTACGCATGATATAGCTAAAAAGAGGAAGACACTACGAGAACCGACGTGGGCGAGCTTGTACTAGACCCTCTCTACTTGAAAAATACTGGCAGACGAAAAGAAGCTACTCCTTTCTCCTGTTCATTCCTTACGAATACGCATGTGAATTCAAAATGCGAAGGAAAGTGAGTTAAAAGTGTTCTCGTAAATGTGTATCTGCATATATATAGAATATGCTTACATCTATCTTAAAGTAATTTTGAAAACATTGGAACTTACTTAAGGCGTTACCCCCACTTGTAGCGCAAAAAAAGGCCTTTTTCATGAATTTAAAAAAAAAACTACAAAACTTTTTTAATCGATCAATATACCGTCTTACAGAACACATCTTGCAGAACTTTCAGTAATTTTTTTATTGAAAAATATTACATTGTTTAGTGGCAAATGGCCGTCAATGAAATAATGTTTTTATATACACGGTTTGCGATGACCAATATTGCGGCGAAGTGGATCATCTGAAAAAAAATGCGGATGGATTTAGTCAAATATAAGTATAAACTAGTCTTTAATCGAAGGATTTTAAAAAATATTCATTTTTCACAAAATGGCGGACAGTCAAAGTTAATGGTTCGATTTTAACGAAAAAAAAACGGCCGTTTTTTTGCTATAAAACGGCCATTTAAAAAAAATCGAACGATTAAAGACTACATTTTTATGTATTAAATAAGCCTGCAAAATTTCAAGAAGATCGGTTCATTAGTGTTCGAGTAATCTTGGTCACCGACTTCAGAAATGCCATTTTGAGAAAAACGCGTTTAAAGTTTCAATTTCAGTTTACACGAAGAAAATATTTTTTTTTGTAAACTTACATAGAGTCATCTATTCCTATACTCATAGAGCCATCTATTCTCAGATACTTATACTTCAAAAAAATGCAATTCAAAAAAATCGATTTTTTCAAAATCGCAAGTGGGGGTAGCCCCTTAACCTTCCAATACTCAACGAGAATTTTCCTATATGCAAACTTACTCTCTCAAGGTGATACATTTTTCTAAAGGTGATTTTTAAGACGCTTACATTTATCTTAAGGTCATTTTGAAAACATTGGGTCTTGCTTAAACTTTCTATGGGGAAATTCTCGAGAATTTTCCCATACTCAACCTTCCAATACTCAATGTGAATTTCCATACGCAAACTGACGTGATACATTTGTCTAAACGTCATTTTGAAGATTTTGAGGCTTACTTCAAGTTGAGTATAGGGAAATTCTTGAGAATTTTTCTATACTCAACAAGAATATTCCCATACTTGAACTTACATTTATCTAATCGTGATACATTTAGCTGAAGGTGGTTTTAAAAACGTTTACATTTACCTAAAGATGGTTTACCAACGCTTATGCTTATCTTAAGGTGAGTTTGAAGAGATTGGGGATTACTTGAAGTCGAGTGTATCGGTGATGGTGGAAAGTCTATCGGTGATGTTAAAGACGCTTACATTTACCTGAAGATGATTTTTCAACGTCTCCATTTATCTTCAGGTGATTTTGAAGACGCTCACCCTTACCTAAAGGTGCTTTACAAACGCTCATATTAATCCGAAGATGATTTTGAAGAGATTGAGAGATTTTGAAAAGAAACTCATCCTAAAGTCGAGTATGGAAAATTCTTGAGAATTTTTCCATACTCAACCTTCGCGTTCTGAGTGAGGATTTTCCTAACGCAAACTTACATTCATTTAAACGTGATACGTTTATCTGAAGATGGTTTTGAAGACGCTAAAATGAATCTTAAGGTGATATACCAGCTCTTACATTTATCCGAAGGCGAACACGCAAAATTACTTTTATCTAAACGTGATACATTTAGCTAAAGGTAGTTTTGAAGGCGCTTACATTTATGTAAAGGTGATTTACCAACGTTTAGATTAATCTAAAAGTGTTTTAGAAGAAATTGGGGTTCAGTTAAGGCCTTAGGCCACAGTAACGGGTATAAAATCATGTGCGAATTTAACCATTTTTTTCGTATGAAATGTAATTCACTCATAAAATTAATTACACATCTATTTAGTATGAATATCAAGCTGTTAGAACTTTTTATTCGATTTTTCGCACGATTTTTTTCAACATTTAGCATCCACAATTTTTTACCTAGAACGAAAAACAAAAATTCTCGTCAATCTACATTAGAATACCTAGACAAGTACGTACGGAATTTAAAAAATATGGTTTAATTCAAAAGTTGTAGGTATTTGAACTTAAGAACTGAATTGTCAGTGAAAAATTTCGTTATAACTGCTCATAGACTGCTCATAAAATGAAAAGTTTTCGATTAATCAGAAATTCCGTACGTACTTCTCTGGATAATGCAGTTAGGAACATAACTTTTAAATTTGAAGTAAATCGAGTGAAAATTGTTGAAGTTTTTTTGACAGGCCAATTGGAAAAAAGCTGTTTCGAGAAGTTTCGAGTAGTCGGCTATTTTGTACGTCGAAAAAGAAATCTAGCTCGATATTCATACTTAATAGATGTGTAATTAATTTTATGAGTAAATCACTTTTTCATACGATTTTTTTTTTAATTCGCACATCATTTTATACCCGTTACTGTGGCCTAAGGCCTTAAAGTCGAGTAAGGAAAATTTTTGAAAATTTCCCCATACTCAAACTTACATTTATCTGAACGTGATAAATTTAACTAAAGGTGGTTTTAAAAACGTTTGCATTGCCCTAAAGATGGTTTACCAACACCTACATTCATAAAGTTAAGTATGGAGCAATTCTCGATCATTTCCTCCTACCCAACTTTCCCATATTTAACCTGACGTGAGCCCCAACGTCTTCAAAATCACCTCTACACAAATGTAACCATATATTCCACTAACGTCATTTCGAGGACCATGATGTCCCCAAAATCACCGACTCGCTTGAAAAATTGTTAGAAATGTCTTTATAAATAACCAAATATGTTGGTACCCACCACTACATAGATATAATGGGTTTCTAAATAGCCTATATAGATATGTGTGTGTACCTTGTAACGTTGGAGATATAGTGACTGCACTCTGCGCGGAGCCCTTCCCCGCCATTCTACTTTAACTTCATCGGTATAAAGTTTCTGCACTTTGCGCACCAAAGTGTCCGTTCATCTGTGTAAAATTACACATAACGTTCCACCTTCGCGTGCTCCATCCTCCGCCTACATTTAAGTGTCGGTAGGTATGTATAAGAATATGAAAGGTGCATACTCCAGGCGACCGCGTGGCAGATGGGTCACGTTATTGAGAAAATGGAACGTACTAAAGTGTACCAAAATATAGGGTGCCACAAAATGACCTGATATTTTAATTTATTAATAAAGCGTATTATTTATATGAAAAGTACGAATATTTTTATTTTAATATAAGGTATATACATGGAGGATATACTTAATATCCAATGAATAGCAAACGTTCACTCACTTGACGAAATTTTCCATAACATTTTCGCATAATTGCGGGCTAATTTAATTAATGGTGCTTTTAATTGCTTCCGCGACATCTGGAATGGTCTGTGGATCATTGGCATACACTTTTCCTTTCAGAAAATTCCTAAGAAAGAAATCAAATCGCACGATCTTGGTGGCCAATTTACATCACCGCGGCGAGAGATAACACGACCATGAAACTTCGTCTGCCATTACTACCGTAAAATGGCGTTACTTTGAACAGATTTTAGAAGTTTTTTGTAGGCAACTTTTTTTTAACATTCCAAATTCCAACTTTTTTTTCTCCCATAGAACATTGTGTCCTTTGGCTATCACATGTATAAGAAAGTCAAGCCCCATCAACCGCACAATTTTATGATTTGTTTTTAACGTGTCAAAGTAATCTCGAGTGGGGTTTCTTTGACAAGGCATTGAAATGCAACTTATGTCAAAGATTAAGGGTTACTTTGCCATCATTTTGATAAAAAATGATCAATATGCTATGCATTATCCATGGAATCCAATGAAAAACAACTATTTTTTACAATCAAATTGTCATTTTTATTAAGGAAACATTTTAAATAAAAATATCAAGTACTTAGGGTTCTATTATAGGCATTTAATTAGCCTTATAATTATCATTGAGATCAAAATCTACTCGAGCAACGTTACAATCAACTTCAGTGGGATTATAATAAACTTGAATAACACATTTAAATGCGCACACATTTAAACCGTAGGATAAGATCCCCTCCTACGACCGAGCTGAAATTTTGCACAAACCTTCCTTTTAATATTTGAAGACAACCCCTAAAGGGTTTTTGACGACCCACAATAGTTTTCGAGATATTGAATTTTTTAGTTTTTTTTCAAGGGCAGGGTTCCAGAATCCTGCCCTCGATCGGGCTGAAATTTTGCACAATCCTTCCTTTTTAATATTTGAAGACAACACCTGAAGGGATTTTTGGCGACTCGCAATAGTTTTCGAGATATTGAATTTTAAAGTTTTTTTTAACGCCCGCTGACTACATCTATATCGGCTACGTCTCCATTCATACCTAAATACGTTATCGGGCTCACCGTTTGTCCAAACAAACAAACCCAAATAAACCTAAATAAAGCCAAACACACCAAAACCCAAACCTAAAAACTATTGTGCGACACCGAAAATCCTCTAGGGGTTGTCTTAAAATTTTAAAAGGAAGGTGAAAAATTTGTGAAAAATTTCGCTATATTTTGGGGCTCTGTTAAAGTAGCCCCAAAAACTGTCAACATTACCCTTAATTTAACCCCGTTTCACGGTATGTAGTAACAATGCAGCAAATAATAATTTCTGTGCGTTGCTCGATCGTGTAATTTTCCATGACAAAACCTCAATACCACCAAAAAAAATGGCGCGCAATTTAAAATGTCAGATCATTTTGAGACACTCTTTATTTATGCGCATGCTAGTATGCACACATGGATATTTTACGTCCTCGGAGGGTCAGCAGCGTCCGGGATCACCATATAAAAAAGCGCGATCGTTCGTTAAATTTCCGCGGCATTATATATTTCAACATGCGGGTCAAGTGGAGACTGAATCCCTCAGGACGTTCTTCGTCTATTGAATTTACGTTTTTTTCTTTTATTTCCTTCTTCCCTTCTTTTCATCTTCGCTTGCTTCCTTTTCTCGGGATCCTGGCGAATATCGGACTGAGCAGGAGCTACTTATGGTTGGCACCATTGACGAGGCGAAGTTCCTCCGAGTTACCAGCCCTCTTTCCCTCTCGGGTTTCTATCTTCGCGAATTTTCTATCCCCGAACTCGGCAACGGGAGAATCGAATATTCGCGAATTCCTTCTGCAGGAAATTTGCCTACCGAAAGAATGCACTTCAAGGGGAAACGTTTCAATTTTGTTTGCCTTTGATCTGGGCTTCGAAAGAATAAAGGAGCACGTCTTCGCTGTTGATTGTTTTTTCGACTGCGTCAAATGATAAGCCGTCAGAGCGGAGGGATAAGCCGGGGGAGATAATTTTTTTTTCGTCGCAGTGTATTAAGGGGCCAGTGGGAAAAGCTTCAGCCTCTCAGCAGGCATTATTCGAGGAAGAGGAGGGTCCATTGTATCGGCCAGGTATAGCTGATTAGCAGTTTTTATGGTAAATATCATTTCATCTTGCAAAAATCGATAGTTAAATCTTTAAACGCGTTTTGCTCGAAATGAGATTTTCAAATTTGCTGACATTGTAACTCAAAGAGCAATTATCCGATTGACTTGAAATTTGAACTGAGTACTCTTGAATATATTTACTCTACAATGACGTACGATATTTTTGATTGGATAAAAACTGACGATTTGGCATTGAAAAAAACAACCATTTTATAGGCAAGAAAATAGACTTTTTTCATAACTACGGCATTTTGTTAGATTTTGATATTTTTCGAAAATCCTACGTCATTGTACAGGAAATACCTTCCAGTTTAACCACATTTTTTCCTTTTTCGATTTCAGCTACTCAATCGGCCGGAATCATGTCAGCAGTGGAGGAACTTTTTTTTTTGGCGCCTCCGAAGACAGCGCATAAGTCACTTGGATCTCGATATTTTTCTATGAAAAAATTATGTAATATAGGTCAAATATAGCCAAATATATTCTTAATTTTCCGAAACATTTAATTGAGTACTATTCTTCCAAAAAATTCCCGAAAATCACCCAAATTTTCAGCGTTCACACTGGTATAGTCCCTTAATCGTAAATCCAAGAGGAGACGAGTATTCCACGAGACGAGACCGCACCCAGTGGCAAAACAAATTAAGCGGCCAATCGATTCGTTCGACGACGACATCTTCGAGCATGATCAGCTTTAATTACATTCGCGAGAATTCTCGCTTTGGGAACCCCGTGTACGCGCGTGTGTCCTGAAACTTCGATGCTTAAGCTTTTCCTAATTCTCAGAGGAGCGTTGGCAGGGGAGGGGCGGGGGTGTAGGCGAGCAATATCGAAACTTCCCTCGAGAATCATCGATCAGTTTGTCCGGGCCTCAAAATACACGACATCGGCATTCCTCTGCCTCTCCCTTTCTCGCATTCAATTCCCATAGAGAGATTTTACACCCCCCCCCTCCCCCCACACATGCCCTGCCGCGTATACTCTACTCCTCGCCTTATCGTTATCGTCGATACAAAATAATTACATTTGTGCAAAATCAATTGGCTCTCTTTATCCCCCCGTTTCGTCTTCGTTCTACAAAGAAATCTTGTAAGTCCTCTTAATAAATTGCGGCTCAGAAAATTCCGATACGATGCTTCGAAATGAAAACAAGAAGGAAAGGCAAAAAAACAATTTTCCATGCACTTCTTCATATTGAATTTACGACGCGAATAATGAGACTTATCGAACCACGATAATCAATATGAGAGGCTGCTCTGCAATTCAATCGCCTCCTATGCCTCGATACTTCATTATTTTCCCCTGAATTCTACGCCACGCCTATGTACAACCCATCAAATATACCCGAGCGAGCAATTTAACGTTGGCAATTGTTCGATGCGATATTGTAATATTTCGTACGATATGAAGGCGAGAATCCGTAAAACATCAGCTTTTAAGGAGGTACGGTGATGACCATGCTAGTAAACTTAGAGTCTATTTCAAGCCGCAATACCGCCACGTTTTAGATATATGCATATGGCCTATTTTTCGAGAAATATTTTTTAAGTATTGAATTTCGAGTTTCCTATTATTTTTATAATATGGAAACAACCTTAATAATCTACTACTCGACTTCAGTAGTACGCCATATCGTTGACGTTTAGCATCGTCGCATTTTCGGTGGCTGTCATCGGTTCCACGCGCCCGGCTTATTATTTTTTGTAGCCGGTTAACATGGAGAATGAAAATACTGTGGAAGTTTATCAAAAGAGTAACGGGATTGTACCTGAAGTCCAGTTTAGAGACAAATGTAGATTCTGACGGACAAGAATTAGAAAATGAAAAGATAATATTGCGATTGCAAATAAAAAACGTCGCGTTGAAGTTAACCTCAATGTCCAATGTCCAATCTGTCCAAAGTCAAAACATCTTACATCGATTGTTATGTTATTTTTCCCTTTCCCAATTTTCACAATATTTGCAGGTATAAAAAGGAACGTTTATTTTATATGACGGTGCTCCTATGCTGAATTTATATATAGATGCGTTGTATAGGTACATGTCGCCAGAAAAATTGAGATGCCTTTGCTGTACGTAAAAGAACTTCAAGTAAATATCGACGAAAGGCCCTTTATTATTCATTAAAAAATGTACGGCTTCGCACAATCATATTTTTAATTCGCGTTGAAAATATCCGACAGACGAATCAAATTTGCGCGGGTATCCGGCGTTGCCACACGTCGAGCAAGATGGCTGCTGTTACGTCACGAGAAGTCTCGCTCTCCGAAAACTTCGGTTTTTGCAACTTTATTTCTAAATTTATTGCTTCTTTCTGCGGTGAGCTTTCCACTTCAACGGTGTACGGTAAATCTCGTGGAAACTCCGCATACGAATGGACGAAGGTCTCGACAATGCTATAAAAAAAATCGGGCTTTCATCTTGAACTCGCTCCAATCACCGTACCTCCTTAAGGCTGTTATAGGATTAAGTCAACATGTTGACACCGACTCAATTTTTTTCTGGACCTCTATAATCTCTTTACTGATCATCCTGGGTAGTTTGAATACGATCAACAGTACCGTTTTGAGAGAAAAAAGACGGCAACTTGACGTAGTTCGTGGACTAATTACATTACGCTTATGGAAAACTCCCCATCATTATTTAGGACATTATTAATATCTGCTAAGTGAATGTTACTACAGAGCGAAAAAATAGGTACCGTTCGACTAATTATCGGACTATCTTGGTACCGTGAAATTGGGGATTCACAGTACCATAAAAATCATTCAAAAATCTCAACCCCAAAGAAAAAAAGGCCGCATCCGTAAATAAATCTACTTCCAAAGATAACGGTGGTACTTCTCAAAAGCAAGAGAGGTGGCACTGTCATGGCTGTGAAAAGGACGAGATAGCTGATATGAGGCAATGCATTAAATGCGGCAAATGGTATCATGCGGAGTGCGTCGGTTTGCCAGTGGATGATACTGATGATGATGACTTCGAATGTTGTTAGGCGAGGCAATTCATACTTTTTTGAAGAATTTCATGTCTAATTGCTGCATTCACGTGATTATTGATCTCAAATACCAAATATATTAAGCTTAGTTTGACTATTTAAGCATTTTAAAGCCGTAGACTTATTATCCTACCATAGTAATATAAGGCCTACTGGCAAGGTTTTTAAAAATGTTTAATTTTGTTTTTGTTTATGGTACAAGTTACCATTTTTCGTTTATATTTTATAGAAACTGAACTTAGATAATTATTATATTTAAAACATGTCGATGAAATTGCATATTTTTCATTTTATCTCAAATATCCCTTAGCTAAGCCTTATTACCCGCATGTACCTCATATACAGGGTGTCCCTCTTATCTCTGCAACCCGAAACAGCTCGGTAATAATCGACGTCAAAAAAAAATGTTTCAGACCAAAGTTGTACGGTGTGAAGGGGACCATCAAATGCGAATGGTACATTTTTTTCAATCATCGTGTGGAGCACCTCAAGACGCATAAAAAACATTCGGCGGTCAAAGTCGTTCAAGGTCATTCAAGGTCATTATCACATGATACAAATCTAAATATCACTACCAAATATTTGGTAGTGATCCGAGATATTTATATTTGTATTTCATTTTAATAGGTGACCTTGAATGACCCCAAATGTTTTTTTTCTGCGGCTTAAGGTGCTCTACAAGATGGTTGAAAAAGAATGTACAATTCCATTTAAAAAAGTGGAGGTGACCTTCGCTGCGCGACGGCGCCTCCACCGAAATGAAAAAAATTGATCGCATTTGATGGCCCCCTTCACACCCTACAATTTTTGTCCGGAACATTTTTTTGTGACGTCGATAATTACCGAGTTATTTCGGGTGGCAGAGATAAACGGGACACCCTGTATATCTTCCGATCCAGGCTCACCAGTGTTCTCTCTATAAGCTTTACACTCCCAATCCTATTTTTATATAAGAAAAAAAGTTTTTTATCGATCATTGTTAATTTCCATGAGGGTAGTTCTTATTCGTTCCTCTAAACGACACAAACTACACGTTATTGTACGAATATAATCTCGTATAATTAAACGTCATGGTAACGAACTGAAATTTCAGTTCGTTGCATCACCGTTTAATTTTATTTTTCTCTCAACAGTAACCGTACATTTCCTTAATTATCGGTAGTTCAACTGCATAATTTCACGTAATCATCTTGCTCCGTTGCATTCGGGGGACGAGTAAACGACCATTTCCTATAATGATCACAATGTTTCGTATTCAGCATACTAATGATAGAAAATTTCACCACTCAGGGTGTACCTGTCACGAGAAAAACTACCATTTATCATAGCCCGAATGTCGCGATTGATTGCGGATGTATACCGGTTTGCAATAATCTAACGCACTATCTATTCGATTCGTCGATCCTTCAGAGAACAGCCTACAATGTGTAATCGAAATTAAGTGAATAATTGAACGCTCTCTGTATAGCGGAGTCACGCTAATTCGCACGTTCGACACGAGACTTTGAGTGCACGCATACGCAGTACTTGCAGCAGCAAGAAAACGTAACTTAAATTCGAGTTGACATCGCAAAACAGGCGCTAATCAAGTTTTCAATCACCATTTCCATTTTCATAGAAAGTTTACATTTTATTGCAACAATGAGTGAATTGTTGATACTCGATCATTCGTTTCGACAACATCTACGGTATTTTTCGCTCGAATAGTGCCCATTTCCGATGAACATCGAAAACAAATAAAGCCATCGAGACACAGGATAGACCGAGGCGTTCAACGAGATATATAATTCAAAGAGTTATATACATCTATTTATACGACGTTGTACACGAGAGCCTCTGTGTTCTCTCAGCGTTAGCCGAACGTCTCTCACCCTTTGCGTACTAAATCCACTCGAGGAGACTTCCCGCTGGTGTCCGCTTCCACACTTCGGTTTAGTTTCACCCCGTGCTAGGCGCACTCGAGACGATACGGGGGTTTTCCCTATTCCTCCTGCCGTATCCCTTTTTCTCGCGCGCTACAATTTCCCAACTCTCGCACTTTCGAAGCACAAAACGATTCAACGTACTCGTTCGCACATTACAATATTCACGGACAATTGGATAATCGCAGCACAACGCGTAATTTGCATGCACGATTGAATCAACATCGGCCACTTATTTCATTGTATACCTCGTTGAGAACTTCTCGAAAAACACTCCCGACACTTGTTCGGTCGCCAGTTGACTTTTGACCACGTTTCACTGATCCACTTTGATTGAATAAGGCTCGCTTTTCATGCGCTATCGATATATCTATATTGACACCGACATATACGTATATGTATATGTATATTTATATGTATATTTTTTTTATATACTTATATGTATACACACACACAGCGACGTTCGCACATTATTGACTCGTTAACAGAGTCATAACGCTCGGGATCGTCGGTCAAACGACCACGGTGTCACTGAGATTTTCTCACGCTTCATCGACGAAAGCACCACCCAATGTAACCATCAGCCACGCCATTGGGTTTCACCCTCGTAGTTGTTTATTTTTTCCTTCGAGCCCTCACACTTTCCTATATACGGCTGATCTCGATCGAGCTAATAGCCGGATATGTACTTGGTGCAATATCCGCACACGACGATGTTATCCTGCCCGATATTGTCGTTGAGCTCCAAGTACACGTAGCCGCTTACCGTTGAGCCGAGCTCACGTCGTTTCTTCGAGCCCCTGGGATTCCATTGACCCCTGACAAACTTATCCTCGTTAATATCCATTCAGCGTTAATTAGCGTCTCGTCGATCACTCGGTCGGAAAAATTCGGGGCTTGCCGATGTGCCTCCTTACTCGCGGCAATCTTGACTCGTTGATACACCGCCGAATGTTCTCCAACCTTGCGAGAGATTCAATCTTCAAGCGCGAGTAACGAAAGATGGAGGATTTTCCGTGTAACTTTATTGGAACGATTCGGTGATGTATATATATCACATTTGAATCGCGGGTGATGTGACAATAATGCCGGCGATATCGAGAATACGTCGTGCAAACGTCAGAACCGATGATGCGTGCAGTTATGCGGACACGCTCGCAATTAACCCAGTTACGTCTCGTGCCTCCGTAGTGATTCATTCGCCGCTCTTATTCAATTTATATTGCCCGTGAAACGTTCCCGTGCGATCATCATCCCGTGAATGACCTGCCGATGATATTGCGCCCCCATATCCCGGGGACTCTGACTATCTCGAGGGATTTTATTCAGCGTATCGATTGATCAACGATCGACGGGGACGTTTGTGCAATTTGCTAATTTTGTTCCAGGTCGTCAGGGAACTGGCAGGTTGCTGAGGTGAACGCCCCTTTCAAGCCGATTTGACGTACTCCAAATCTCGTTCTCCTTCAAAAGCAAATTAACTCGCTTTTCGCTTGGAATGTTCGGGCAAATTGATCAGCTATTCGCAATCAATGATTGACTTGAAATCGCAATTAAACGAGTATGAGTTCGAACGGTTCGTATCCAGCTGGTCTTTCGGCGCGCCAAACGTCTTTGGTATTGCACTTGGGTAAACGCCCTTTTCCACGATTGTGGAGCCTCGAGTGTGACGGCCGAGCGAGCCAATCCCCGCAATCCTCAATTGTATGCATGTATCGCACGTATATATTTTATATTTATTCATACGAGCGTTACAATGTACATGTGTGTGTATCCACATATGTAATATATATGTATATGTATAGTTGCAGAGCACGACATACAGGATGGATACTTGAGCAGCGTATTAAATCACTTTTGACCTACTTAATTAGTTTAGTTTGCCTGCGCCAATAGCCTCGTCGAAGTTACGCCACAATGTTGAAGAACAGAATCAAGACGGGGAAAACGTCAGACACTTCGGAAGTGCTTCTAGGCAATGTTAAAATCACTTTGCTGGTATTGTCAACTGACGATATTTCGATCGAAACCGCAAAATTACGTGCGAATGATGACGCATTTGAAGGTATGGGGGTGCGTATTGCAGAAACGGCTGTGCGTGTATATGGAGAAATAACAGGTTAGAAGAGCAACATTAACGGCACTATCTGTTATTTTCGCGTAACGTGAAACTCCGCTCAGTCTCTTGGTGTTCAACACCGCGCCTGACAAAGTCCCTCTGAAGCCACGTGTTAGAGAACTGCACTTGTACCAGCGGAGAAGTTTTCGTGCGTTCGACAAGTCAGACGTCGTACGAGTAAATCACGCGCGGTTGTCGTCAACCGTGGATTCCTTGAGCTTTTCCACACTGTGTACGAGTCTCTTGGAGCGCGTTAAGAAAAGTACGCGAACGAGGATAACATTGATGCGTGGTGGAAAGAACAGCGGGCTTCGGTGATGTTCAATATGCACGTTGAATGAAGAGCATTGGAGACGTCGACAGCCAAGGTTCTGGATGAACAACAGGAGGAACGGGGCCTTAAAGACTCAACTATTATTCGAGGCACGATTCGTTTCGTCAACGTGTTCTGCCACTGAAATTGTTCGGTTTCTTATAACTTTTCTCTCCCGGCAGTCCTTCGAGCATCCTTACTTTGCACGAGTCGTACGCGCCTATCAAGGGCCACGGTTGTTAATTGAATTGATTTGTTATTCCCGTACGACTGGGAGCAGAGCGCGCGGATGAAGGCCAGCCTTTCGCGGGGGCTCCGCTACGACGCCCTGTCGTCGCGGCGCGGGGTGAACGCACGACTTGCGGACGATCCACCCTATGCCACCTAACCACCTCCAGCCTCGTCCCTACCACCACTACTGGCAACCACCCCCGTCACTTCGACAAAGACTACCACGACTGCGTCGAATCTCCACCGGCACCACCCACCACCATCACCACCAACACTCCAGCAGCAGCTTCATTCCCACTGTAACGTCTCCACACCACGAACTCCCAGTCGCGAAAGCCATGCACGAATTGGCCACCACTACTTGCTCACGACTCCACTACAATGACAATCAACACCATCACCACCGCGAGTTCTCCGTCTCTGTGCATCGATGATGCCAGTGGTTCTCCGTGCTGCACGCCCGAAGGTGGCCTACTGTTTTCCACACAGCGAGCAACTCGCGCCGCGCGAACATCAATTGGCTTTTCATACGTTCACCACGGATACCGCTAGCCATTGTTATCACCGCTGTTGAAGGAGCAGCAGTCGCATCGTCGCCGAACTAAGCGTTCCTGGTGCTTTGCATACCAGCGATTCTCCAGGATCACGAGAAAAACACGAACAACCGGGGCATGTAGTGCCTAGTGTTCTCGGCCCTGAGACGATCCACGACTACACGTCCTGAAGCTGAAGGAGAACAGCACGGCTAGACCGTCAGGACGCGGAAGGAGCGGGTGTGAGAAGGGCAAGGGCGGTCTCCCTCGGCAAAGAAGAGACGCTCCCTGACGGAGCCTGGCCGCACAAATGTGTACGGCCAACGAAGCAGAACGACCCACGAACAAACTTCGAGTTGAAGGGAAAGCAAGAAAGCTTTTCGTGTTTACGAGTTGAGTCTCTCGTCCTGACTGCAGCGCTACCCAGGGATTGTACGGCCGTTACGAGAACTCGACCCTGCCGATCGAATACCCCGATTCGCTGAAAGCTCTCGCTTTCTCTACCTCTCTCTTTACCTCCTCCTCTATCTCTCTCTTTCTCTCTACCTCGCTTTTCTGTTTTGGGTGCTGGAGCGTTTGACGGAGGGATAAAAGGCTGCGACGGGAATCAGCGATGCAAAGAACAAAATGGACAAGTGCGAATGGGATAAAAATATGTTGCGGGAAAAGGATATCAAAGACGAGAGTAAAGGACACGAAGTGGCAGGAAAAGCCAATGGCTGGAAATGTAAGGGACAACGATAACGCATCAATGCGCGCCTTCTACCGATGGAAAGTACTCCACGGAGGTTAATGTCTCGGCAAAGACGAAAATATGCGGAAAACTTTCTTCCGCGTGCAGTATCGGCTGCGATTACAGAAAAAAATTAGTGTAGTTTGTATGCTGACACTCTGCAGAATTTGGAATTCTGCCAGGATGCTGAAAGAAGCCCACGAGAAGAGTGATAAAAATGAGAGAGGTGTGAAAATCTAGTTTCGCAATTGTCAAATGGAACACAGCAATTCCGTGTTCTGCGGAAAACAAATGTTGATACACGCTTCACTGGAATGACGTACCGAAATATACAGCCCGGAGAGTTCCAGAATCCATAGAATTCGCATCTACTGCTAGTTACGAATCGCATGCACCAACCTTTTCACAAAATGGTACGCCAAAAAGTACAGCTGTGACAGATTGACGTGGATGGACAAGTAGAAGCTATATGTCTTCGAAAATTATTGATTCGTCGCTTTGGTAAACTTGACGATAAAAAAGTTGCCGATCACGTATGTAGGATCACAAAAACATAGAAGTGTGTCGAAGAATGAAGTCTCCGAGCCTCATGCCAGTCTTGCATCGCTATGTATTTCTTATATGCTTGTCAGTCCCTGAATCAGACTGCTGAAATTTCGGTTCCAAAACGACTGCCTATTGTCAATGGTAAATTGTGTCCCATACTATCGACGTGTCCTAGACCTCGGCGACTCGACCTCCCACAACATTGTAGATATATTTAACCCCGATTCTTCAGCTGCCTCTTAGGTGAGGCACTCTTGCACGTTCCCATTGCAAGTAACGGGGGATCTCGCCCTCACACTCGCTCTCTGCAGCACCCTCGAACATGCCAGAGCGCCAATGACCCTATCCTCGTAGCCTTAACCCCCGAGTGGCACCCTCTCGCTAGCTTTCCCGTTGTTTCTCACTCGTTCCACCTCATTCACTGCGCCCTCTCTTTCCCTCCCTCGCTCCCACCTTCATGGTTTTTCTACGTCCTTTACACCCTTCTGGTGTATCCGACGGGTTTTCAAGTGGAACGCAGGCAACGTAACAACTCTCGAAGCGTCATAACCTCTTCTTGCTATTCCATCTTTGCAACTCCGTACACCTCTTCATCTCAAACCACCTTCCGTGCATAGAATGAACGTAACAATCCAAACGCCACCGATGTACGTACCCTGACGTGCAGGACATGCCATAGGAAGTTTACTTCCAAGGCTACTGATACTTATTTCATTCGTGATCTATTGGGTTGCGCAGAATTTTGGTCGCATTGCGCGCAGGCCTGTAACTTCCCTTTCGCAGAGCTGAACGACGAGGTAAGGAGGAGTAGCCTCCTCGGTAAAGACATAATCCCAAGTCCATGGAAAAGAGAAAACCAATGGATAGGTAGAGTTTGCACGTGTTACACATACTTCGGGTATACGAGCTGTAGTAAGTTTATATATATAGCTATATTATAGGTAAATGCACCTCGAGGGCAACATCGATGAAGCATGAAATGGCTCAGCGAAGCGCGCCCAACCTCTTACTCTTGAACCGCCATTGGCTTCATACGGATAGAGCTTCGATCATCCCTCTTATTATCGATCCTTCGTCGAGAGCACTTTCCACGGAAATCAGCGCAAAAATTACGATGCCTAAACGAGCGCGGAATACTTTGCTCTTGCACGGGTCATCAACGAAACGCGTGTAGATGGCCCGGAAAAGCGCTATTATGAAGGAGGTAATCAATATTGTGGGTTTCCCCATTGCGTTAACATTCACGAAGGCACTTGTAGAAATGCCAGCAACAGGATATTGTGTGGCTTCAAGACTGTTTACAACCGAATGACTAAATAAGAGGGTTGAAGTCATACGCCAGTTGAAAGAAGAAAAGAGACCAAACGGGGAGGGAAATGAAGATGGAAAGGGGGGATCAAATGGGCTGATTTGGAAGAACGAAACAGAATACTTATTAAGGCCAGAGGGAAATACGGGACGACGAATAGGTTGCCGGAAATGATTACATCGGACCTCTGGCGTTTGTTGGACGAGGAAGGGAAAACGAAAATACGAGCTCGAAGATTGGTAGAGAGCGGTGAAATAACTCAATGAAAAACAGACAATTAATGTGTATGAATATGTATACACTCGGGTAAACTAAACACACCATGCTAGACTGGAAACCAAACAATCTCCAAGAAGATTCGTCAATACATGTAAGCAGTGCCGAATTATCAGGGAAGTAATTCTTTTCAGGACCGATTCCACCTACAAGCAACAATTAAATAGTAGTAATTCCCGAAGCACGCCGCTGTGGCAAACCTTATGAAACTTTTGGAACAAGTTCCAAAAATTCATCCACACACTCCGCTCATTTATAACCATATAGTGTAATCCGACCAAATTTGAGCCTGTATTTACGGACAAAGCGAAGTGTGAGCCGAAACGTGATCCATGACGTTTTATGAAAGGCACGGTATTAAACACAAGGTAGAGTTTTCTGGTCAGCACTACCGAGACTACAGGGCGAACTTTCACGATGCATGCCCGAGGCGCATTACATAGTCTATGAGGCGAGCCACAATAGAGTCTTGATGAAAACCGCCCACTGATGAAGGTTTAATAAAAACGGGAGCTTCGAAAATGAAAGCAAAGAAAAAAACTTGCAAGACCCATATCCAATTAATGATTCCCATGCTGCTATGCAAATGATGTCCAAAAATGATGATAACAAAGTGTCTTTGGTCCCTTGTAACAGGCAGGTTTTGGTTCTTCGAGGCAGTTCGTACAAATGTCACTTGAAGTTCCAAGCGAACAACGTGGCCAACTACGTTTTCTAAAGAAAAAGAATCAATAATCAATAGTTGAAAACGATTATTCTATTGTTTGTTTTTTTTTGTCTACCTTTACGGGCCATTACAGCAGTCTACGAGATACCTTGCATTCCGGCGAACCTTTCCAGCCAATATACTACCAGCTCAGCGTAGACAATGAACTGTCCTTTAAACCTGTATAGTATAGAGAAACGTTCGGCACAAGAGCCATTCGACGTTTAGATCCTCCATCCTTCCGTCTCGTTTGCACTAGCAACCAAGCAGCGCCTCAAAATTGTAGTAAGACTGCTATCGAGCCTGTGTATATATTTAAACACACAGACACACACAGTGCTGATACAGTCGAAAGAGACGCTTGCCGAACCGGAAAAGGCTCGGGAGTAGACGCAAAACGTCACCATCCGCGCGGACTTCCAAACCACCCTTTTGTCACCGCACCCCTATTTTTAAACACGTCGGGTCTTGGCCGACGATCTTCTGTAAAGACAAGTCTCTCTCTCGATCTCTATTTCTCATACGACTATCAGAGTATTTATCTGTACACGTACATTTATTACAAACGATTTGTCTCGCGAGGCCACCTAAAAGGTCTCCATTGAGCTCGTGATCACGTCTCCTTCTTTCTCTCTGTAGATTGTTGATTGATGTTATTATTTTGATTTGATTCCTCTTCTAAATAGTAACTAGGGAGGTTTCTAGATGATGAAGGAGGTTTCAATGGATTTGTCACCAGCCTACCAAAAATACATACCATGACGAGATTCTCAAGAAGGGGTGAGAAAATCGGCGTTCTCAAAACATTTTTCTCGGAGGTTTCTTTGTACTACAAAAAATCAGCAAATTTTGATTCCCGAAAAAAGCTCAACAATGATATGTGGAAGTCCAAGTAATTGAATAAGCTCGGGGTATTGTTGGCTAGACAAAAACAGTGCGAACGGTTGAAATTCATGAGCTCCGAGACCCGGGTAGTATATATATTCTACATGTATACATGTATCTGTCTATTGTGTATTTATTTCTCGTCCGATACGGTAGACTTTCATGGTGTTCGTTCGAACTGCGTGACTGCCCTATTGAACCCCCAAGCCCTCACGCTTCCGCATTCAGTTGTTCTCCGGCGCCTTCCACTCTGCACCCTCGTAACCCCTACCTCATCTGGCCTCTGTGCACCAGGCGTCTAAATATGCGAGCGTCTACCACCCTTGTAAACTTTTCCACCCTCGCGTCGCGAAGTAGCTATCCTTTTCTATGAGTCGCGACGACAAAATCACTGCGCTGCCCTCGACGCTCCGGTGTAGTCGACATACCAATGTGTGTATGGGGAAAGGAGGATGTATATATAATAGGTGGTTGCATTGAAAACCCGCTGTTCGGCTGTGGGTGTCTGTAGGTGCTTTATACTTTAGTGCGGGCAGATGTCGCTTATGTCACCTCGAAAGGTGGCCCCGTGTCACTAACTCCCAGCCAAAAGACGCCATGTTTAATTGATGCACGTTCCTCGAACGAGCGGGTAAAAAATGCACCGTGGCAATTTGCTTTTCCAATGTGCACTTCTGCACTGCTTCGATTTTGAAGAAAGGGCAGCTGGAACTTACCGATTGCTTACACAGGCTTATGGCGAATCCACACCATCCGATACTATGTGTAGAGATTGGTTTGGACTATTCAACAGAGGCGAGTGTGCCCCCGATGACAAGCAATGACCAGGTCAGTTGAAAAAAATATGAAGATGCCGAATTACATTGGAGATAGTGGTTACATCCGAGGAACAAAACTTTGATTGATGTAATCCAACAAGTTTTTATTTAAAAAAATGCTCAAAAACAAAAAAAATACAGGAATTCAATGCCACCACCTGTTGTACAGTACAGCAAGTGCAAACGACTATTCGATGACGATGTTGCAAGAAGACAACATGGAGATGTACGCGGTGCAGAATAGGATCACTTTTTTCTTCTCACCTAGAAAAAATACATAGCATTGGTGAAAAGAAGAACTTGTTCTTTGACGAAGTTTGAAAGCTATCACCGTTTGGATGTCTCTTTCAACTACGGAATGGGATACGTCGATGAATTGATCATTTGACAGTACTCAATTGTGAGCCACGTGTTCACTTTCACCAAACGTCTGTATCATGCCACGTATCAAGAATTAGATGTGGTGGCCGAATGTTTAAAAAACCGATACATGACAACGTCTTCTCTGTAAGATTTGTTGTTGATTATTGTCATCATCTGTCAGCGGTGTCATTTTCTTATAATCATTTCCATATATAAGGCTGACTGTTGCAAATATCGAGCGTGCATATTTTGAAAAACGAAAATGGTGCATCCTGTAAATTATTGGTAGCCAGACTTTAGAGGAGGACTATGGATCCTCCAATCTGTCGGATGTCCTATGTGAAACGTCTTTGAAAGATATTTTCTCGCGAGAAGTGTACAATGAATTTCTCGCAGTTGTTCATTTTCCCTCAAACTGCTGTAAGACCCGGAGTAAATTTTATTCAAAATTGAGTTCTGCGAGTCTGCAGCTCATTAACGAAAGAATATACGTATAGGGGAGTTCTCGATGAAGCGTGAATTTTCGAACAATGCAACATGACGAGACAGCACGTTCGCACGAAGCCGAACCATCTGATAGGAACAAATAGAATATGGAAGCTGGAAAATTGAACGAGGCGATATGGTGGAAGCGACAATGCAATGAAGTTTTCCAGCACCGGAAAATCCGTCTTCAACGCCCTACATTTTCTCACGAAGTTTCGTTTAATTGGGAAAAACTTAAAACCTAACGATGCGAAAACACAGAGGTAGAATCAAGAGTATATTGCCTTCATCGCAAAAAGAAAAAAGGTCAATAAGCTGTATTATCGTGCTACTTGTGCCCTTCAGCTAAGTTAAGGGCTTAGGTAACTGCAAAAAAGACGAACGCTCGTTCGTCGCTTGAGGCAACTGAAATTGACGAGTCCTAACGATTTTTCAATCATTATACTTATTGCTTCGAAATTCATTTTTTTGATTAACCGTTCCGGGTCGTCACCGTAGGCTAGCCCCTCAATTCGTAGCGGCCATTTTTGTCGTAGCGGCCATTTTTGTCTTATTGATATTTTATTCGCCATGTTTATCCCTGCCAATCGAGGCCGCGGTTAACATGGAAGAAAGTATTCAATGACGAGCATGTTTGAACGGTGAAAGGAATATTCATTGGCCTCAAGGTTCTCCCCCTACTTTCTTTTGATTGTTGCTTCCACGCTAGAATGTATAATGGTGCACATGTCGTCTCGTATATAATGCTGCTCAATCGATACGGTAATCGAGCACCAGTACGTTATCGTATCGGTTTTCCGATACAATCACTGCCATTCTATCATTCTTCAGTATCCTCTTCGTTACCTCCGAATGAACGTTGAATGATTGATTACCTCGGTACGATATCGGAATTTATATGTTATCCGCGTACAAGTAGATTCGTGCCGATATCTATGCAGCTGGATATGCATCGACATGGATGACATTTGAATCCGATGCTTTGCCTGAATTATTCCATGACGATACCCCGTTTTAATTGTATTTTAATTACACCATTATTTTCGCCGTTTGAGTTGTTCTTATTACTGCTTTGAATTTTTTTTGTACAATATTCCAAAAAATACCTCAATAATCGTGAATTACCGGAGTCTGTCCAACGAGAAAGTAACCGAAACGTACCGTAAAACGGAGTTACGGGGTCTTCTCACTTTAGACGCTAAAAAAGGCTATTCTGATGATTTTTTGATAGGTTTATAGTATAGATATTGAAATAAAAGTTGTTACACTTAATAAATACACTTTCAAAATACATTTGAAAAAAAAATTATTTCTTTAACTCACTATTTATAGATGTAAATAGCAGTTAAAAAAATGTCCTTAAAAAATTGTAAATCTGCGCTGTTGATGAAATGTCGGAAATGGATCATCCGAAACAAAAAAACCAAACGGTTTTAGATTCAATATGTTAATGGCTATAGCGCATATCATACGATTTTTTATATATGCAAAAATAACAAAATTGCGGACGTTTTGCGAAAAAAATCTAAAAAAAAAGTGTTTTTCACAGTTTTTGGCAAAAAAAAGTAAATATCAAAATTTAAAAAAATCCTTGATATGCGCTATAGCTATAGTTGTAAAGAATATGTGGTTAACATTTCATAAAGAGCGGTTCAGTAGTTTCGAAGATTTTATCAACAAGCCGTCGAAAAACGTTGTTTCGAGAAAAACGCGTTTAAAGTTTGTTCGGGTTACATAAATACATAAAACCATGTTTTTGATGTATTTCAAAAGTGTATTAATGTGACACAACTTTTATATCAATATCTATAATATAAACCTATCAAAAAAAATAATGAACATGGCCTTTTTTAGCGTTAAAAGTAAAAAGACCCCTTAAATTGAGAAGGGTAACTTCGACAGCTTTTGGGGCTACTTCAACAGAGCGCCAAAATAGGGTTGAAATGTGTGCGCTGCGAGTTTTTTTTTCTATTGTTGATGAAGTTTATTATAATGTTGCTCAAGGTAATTTTGATCTCGATAATAATTATAAAACTGTTTAAGTGCATATAATAGTACCCTAGTTACTTGATATTTTTATGTAAAATGTTTTCTCAATAAAGATGACAATTTGATTGCAAAAAATCGTTGTTTTTCATTTAATTCCATGTGTAATGCATAACTTTTTTTTAAATCAAAGCGATGTCAAAGTAACCCTTAATCTTTGACATAAGTTGTATTTCAATGCCTTGTCCAAGAAACCCACCACTCGAAGTACTATGACACTTGTTTAACATAACATTGTGGCGGGGGGGGGGGGCTTGACTTTGTTATACATTTGATAGCCAAAAGACACATTGTTCTATTGGAGCAAAAGAAGTTGGAATTACGGATGGTGAAAAAAAGTTACCTACAAAAAACTGTTCCAAAACCTGTTAAGAGTAACTTCATTTTACAGTACTCCATCCTGTGATATTCCGTTAATGAACTATTTCCAACTTATTTTCAATTATTTTGGCCCACGAATTTCACCGTCAATGTAACGACTCTCCGCATTGTCAATACGCCACCCACAGCTGTCCATCGTCGCTCATTGAAAAGTTAATTTTTGCTCTCTTTCGTCGATATTCGCGTTGAAAATGCAATCGTTAAAGCTTGGTTTGAACAGCTCTATCCGCGGTCTCTCGTCTCGTTGATGCTCCTGGGGCATTCGCGTCGAAGTGAGGAAATATTTCAATACAATCCGTTCTTCGATTATATATAACCGCGGCTCGTTTCATACGAAGCACACGGAAATATACGTATAGGTGTGTATCCGAGAAAGACACTCGGACGGAGGTGGAATTTGATGAGGCAATTAAGACGGACTGTCACCCTCGTTCATCTCTCTATCAACGCGCCTATCCTTCTCTACCTATCTATCTTACTCTCGCCCTCTTCCTCTCCTCCTCTGTTTCTCATCTTCCTGTACCCCATCAGCACGACCAGAGTGAACTCGATAGATTGCCAGCGGCGACCACCGAACGCAGGAAGAGAGATTGTCGGAAGATGGGATGGAGTGAGTTCTGAATTCGAACGAGTTAAGCCGGACTATAATAATTTTGAATAGATGGACTTGCCCCGACGGATCTTCGATCCAACCGAGCATGCAACGAGACCGACCGCCCTTTTTCCGGTTTTCGGCTTCCTCTTGGTGTTCCCTTCTCTTCGGACTTACTATGTACATATAACAATATACACACACTGATATCAATGTAGAAACTACCTGAACAGGGAATAATGATTTTGAAGACAACTGACTTCGGGAGTGACGTAAAAGTGTGCGCGGTTGAAATGCAATGATTTCTTTTTTCCATTTTTTAGCATTGAACATGCTTTTAAAACTGTATATGTTTGTTAAGGTAGGCTGGGCCTGAACTAACTGGATGTCACCCGGAACTAACGCTACCCCACTCTACTGCCACTGTGTTGTGGTAGAGTGGGGGAAACTACGACATGCTGAATGCCTGTGATCGGCCGAAAAATACCCTCTCCCCACCCAATTTCAATTTTGTTATTAGTTAAAAAATCATATTACCTCAATCTATCGATATATATTTGTTTTAATTAATAAAAACCAACGCATATTATTTACACGTACCTGCTTTTTCTTAGCCGAAATGTCTAATTACATTTTCAATGCCATTAATTAGTTGCACTTTGTGTAATATCTGTAGAATTTTATTTCTTAATTTTTCTCATTCTCCATAATACGGAGAATACGTCAAATCGTTTAAGTGATTTTCGTAGTCCAAATCGACCGAAAAAATCTTTTGAGGAACTAAGGAAACTGACTTCCGTTGCATTCCAACGATGCAAGCTTCAACGTCATCTTCGGGAAACAACGTGGTCTGAGCGCGAATGTCTTGAAAATCACCGTTGGATCCAAGCAAATTGATACAAACGTAATCTGAAGATCACCTCGTTCTCAAGATCAAGAATTCGTCTGAACAAATTTACGGAGATCGTCCTTAAAACAGCCAAACGTGCTGACAGCGAGGGTTACATAGGTAGATATAACGGGTTGAACGTATCCTTTTGTAATATAGGTAGATACTAATGACGAAACAGGTATATTATCGTACAATGCCGTATATACAGGGAGATTCATTAGGAATTAGTCAATTGAAAACACCTATGAATATTGGTTTCAGACGAAAAAGTGAGAGATAAAATTTGAATGGTTTGTCAATATCTACATTTTGGTAGCCTTCAATTTTCACTCAAGTGGAGATATCGACCTGATTTCAAGGTCACCTCCACTTAAAAAAAAGTGAAATCCCTTTCTTATTGGCTACCACTGGAGAGTACTAAAAAACAAATCCAAATACCTACAATATCACGACTTTGGGATGACCTTGGAATACCAAAAAAATTGCAAAATGGTAATTAAAGGAAGGTCAGCAAAAAAGGCGGTGGTTTCAGGCGCAAATGATGTTTTCGTTGCATGACATGCTCAAAAAAAATTCCATTAACCTTGATACATTTTACGATACGATTTCTGAATAACGCGTGAACTTCTTGCAACGTCTCGTTAGAAATCGGTCGACAAGCGCAGTTTATTATCTTCCCGAATGGTTGGTAATCTCTGCAGACTTCGCTTTTCACCGCACCTCACAAATATTAGTCGAATGGTGTTAAATCGGGGATGCCGGACGACTGGACCGTTTCTACCAATCCACAGAACCGGAAATTTTTCATTTATTTCGAGGTCATCCCAAGGTCATGTCGTAAGTCCTTGGTTTTGTTTTTATTCTCTCCATTCGGCGCCCATAAAAAGGAATTTCCCTTTTAAAAAAGTGGAGGTAACATTAAAATAAGTATGATACCCTTACTTGAAAAAAAAAATTATGGCTACCAAAATGTAAACATTGACAAACCATTCCAATGTTGTCTCTGACGGTCTATGAGCATCTAAAATAAATATTTATAGGTGATTCGAGTGACCAACTTCTAGTGAATCAGCCTGTATATATCTTTCAGGATATCCTACAACCATATACTTGTGTGTTCGTGTCTACGAAGTCTCCGTACGAAAATCAATTTTGCGGTGAATGATATACGAGGCGCATCTAGAAGCGATCCGGGCCGCACAAAATACATACTTTTGTACTCGTTCGACGAGGGCTTTAAGGGGTTACGTGGGTTTAATATTTTTTAAAATCATGGCAGGAACAAAAGGATGCCCTGGACGTCGCAGCTGCAGGAGGATCTTTGCGTTATGGAGCTGGAATCGACGATTCTATGTAAGTTAACAAAAATCTTCGTTTTATTTCTACTTAAAACATAAATCGCATTTTTCTCAAAACACTATTTTTGAAGTCGGTGGACACGATTTCTCAAAAACTAATGCACCGATTGAAATTTGAACCGATATTGAAATTTTGCACACCTCTTCAAAGGAGCATTGACTAGTGATTGAACGAAGGTTTTTTTTCGGTTACAACATATTATACGAGGCTATACGTAGTGTAAATTGTACCAAAAATTGAACTATTTTGCAAACAACACTGCCAAAAATTCAAATTTCATTTTTTCTTAATCCTTCGGTCAAACACGAGCTATACTAAGAGAAAAAATGTGGTCTTTTAATTTCACATAAAACTATCATGAGTTATTCTGACCACCTCCAGGACACTTTTTTAAGGGTCTCCGCAAACCATGTCCCACCAGCTGAATTTCCCAAATTTTTGGATGAATTTTTTTTTAATATTGTTGAAATGTTGTTCTTTCATGTGCTTGACATTTTTTATAAAATAATTTATATATTGAATTTTAAAAAAATACAGAAAATATGCTTTTTTGGCTTCGAAACCCACGTAACCCCTTAAAGTATTCTTTTAACGGAGGGCCATATTTTGTAGGGGTATAAGCGGGGCCCTTCCGAATCATCGGTAAATTGCAGTGGCGCTGAATAAAAATAATTCATAATCATTTTTTAAACCCAACGATAAAGTAGAATACAAAAATTCGTGCAAATTTAGTAGATATAGGAATTTTTACCATTTCTCTGAAAAGTCGCGGCTTCGAAAATTCTTCTGCTGGTCACATTTTCCAAGTTTTATCATTGATCATTTCTTTAAACATTCGGTGACTCCCAGTTTTTATCGCCCCTTCGGAATCTTTAGATTTTGTTGCTTTTGTGAACAGTTCATGTTAGGCATCTAGAGTTATTTACAAGGAAAGGTTGCCAGGTCGATCTCTCCGATTTCGACTATATTTGGCATGGTTGTGGAATGGGTAAAAATGGGCGATACGTATTTTTTTATATCTGCGGAAACCGGTTTTTAAGGGTTGAAATGCACCCTCGAAAATTAGGGCGTTTTTCCTTTTTCGTCGATAACGTTTCAACGGTACGAGATATTTAAAAAATCCACAATTGCAACAATGTTTATTTTTTCGTGTACTATACATTGGAGATGATAGCGATAACGTTAACGACAAAAAACACCCCTATTTTCGGGGGTGCGTTTCACCCCTTAAAAATCGGGTTAAGCAGATATAAAAAAATACGTGTCGCCTTTTTTACCCATTCTACAAGCATGCGAAATTTCATCGAAATCGGAGACACTGACCTCGCAACCTTTTCTTGTTAGTGTATAGATTGTTAGATAGAAATGTGTCCAGCGTGTCATCTCCATAAAGCACCGTATAAATGAGACGGATTTTAGAGTCGTAATTTTTCGTTAGAAGTTCGGTAACTTGGCTTGAAATTTTACCAGTATACTGGGATGTATTTTTACTTGATGATGGACGAAAATTAGTTAATTGTTGAATATTCGGGTTCGTGAAAGGAGATACCTTAACGTCCGCGTCGGCGCACGTACTTTACGACGTGTAATTTTATTTCGACTGCAACTGCAAAGTCTACCTTCCACCCGATGTACCGTCACCGTTATTATTGCTTGTATTTGATCAGCTAATGAACAAAACCGGACTTGTTCACACTACGCCAATTTTTTTTTATTTTTCGTTTTTTTTCAAGTACACCTTGAATAGCGCCCGAAATATTTTGAATCAAATCCAGCTCCAAACACCTCAAAATTTGTCAAAAACTGTCTTTTTGAGCGAAAAAGCAGTTTTTAGGCACAACAAAAATAAAAATAAAAAAATTTGACGAAGTGTGAACAAGTTTGTTTTCGTTCGCCACCGCCTCATTTACCATTGCAGTTCTTTGAGGTGCACTTCGTTGAGAGTGCGACCCACGTTGCACGTGGAGGTACGAAATGCCACAGCGAATTTAAATCGAGTTGATAAGTCCGTAGCCTGTCAGTCAATGATTTGCACAGAGCATGAGTAGAGTGTAAAAGTTGATTTTCCCGATACTATGTAAAAGGCACGGAGAAGGAAAAAAAAATCTGCCGCTGGGATTATTGCCTCGGCGTTGTCGCGATTAAAGTGGATGTAACGAGAGTCCGTTGGGCTCGCGGCTATGGAACAGCGTAATAAAGCGAACGCCAATATGCGGCGAAGGGTTGTTGAAGGCTCGCAAAGTTGGCAGTTTTTCATAAATAGTATTGGGCCATGAATAACACGGCTTGATTATACAACCAACAGCGGGGATTACTCCTAGTCCGTTACTCTAATAAGGTCGGGCATATAGCGAAGCAAAGTTCTTCATTTCGCGAGCCGTGCTAGTTTGCAATCAACATTATCCTGCTTTGATGTGGCTTTCGCTCGTTTTTATTTTATTTTTCACTGTCCGGAGCAATGAAATCCCTAGACTTGGAGAGCCCATCCACGTTCACCGTTGAAGTCGTTCCGCTGAAGAAATTACCTTGTTCAAGGCCAATTGTGGTTATTCCGGAGCTTGGCGACAGACTGTCATAGCAGTCGAGTCCGACACGATTGAAATAGCAAAGGATCCTCTTTTGGAGATTCCTCTCGTGATGAGCGCACTGGAAATGCAAACTCTGCGATCCACAGTATATTTTCCGCGATCTTGTAAAATATTTTCTTACCTGAAGCATAGCCCATAAGGGCTTTTGTTGTTATTTGCAACACTCTTAATTGTAAACAACAATTCTTAACTTGATTTCGTCGACGTATTTATTTTTCTAGTATAACAATAACTCAAGATAAACAAATTGTTGACAAGCATATTCTATGCACATTTTAATAAATTATTCAAAAAGTAAGATTCGGGAATGTTGCTCCTTAAGACAGGACGCCACGGTGACGAGACAGAAAAATCGATTTTTTTTGCAATTTTTTGAAAGTATACATTAGGGTGGCACAATTGTGAGCTTTATTTTTTTCCTTTTTCTCACCAGCCAATTATCTATAGAGAAAAAAATTGTCGCAGAAGCTGCAAGCGGTCGAAAAATATTTAAAGGTCGCTCAAGCCTCCCAAAGTACATTTTTAATTAAAAAAAAATCGATTTTTTTTTCGTCCACTTCTCATCCATGAAATTTACGCTTTATAATTTTGAAATTATTCTCGCGAAAGCTCTGGCCGGCCAATCAATATTTAGTGGTCGCTCAAGGTTTTCGAAATTCAGAATTTCCACCAAAAAAGAAATCTCGCATGCACTATAATTCCTTGTAGCATAAAAACAAAATAAACAGCGAAGTGTTACATTTTCTGAATAATTTATTATAATTATTTGTAACAAACACCAATCAGACGATATGTGTTATTATGTATTATTGTGTATTATTGTATTATGGCGTCGCTCGTCACAGAGTACAGCTACGATAGGTCCGCACTTTGACTAACGAGAACAACTGGGGGACGCATTACGATGCGCGGAAAACAGGTGCCATTTCAGTTTTACGAATAAAACGACCTATAATTTAGTTTACGGACGAACGCTTTAAAGAATGTTTTTACGAGAACAAAGATTATAATTCTTGGGTTAGAAGTGTGAGGTAAATTTGAAAAATCTGTTTTTAAATAAAAAGGGATTACTTTTTTTTTAATTTTACAAAGTTTAAAATTCATGATTGAAAAGAGTAAAAAAAAATTGCGTGAATTTTTAATTTCGAAGCTCTTGAGCGACCACTAAATATTCATTGGCCGGCTAGAGCTCTCGCGAGGTTAATTAAAAAATCATAAAGCCTAAAATTCATGGGTGAGAAGTGGACGAAAAAAAAATCGATTGTTTAATGAAACTGAATGTTTGGGAGTCTTGAGTGACCTCTTAATATTTATGACGGCTCGCAGCTTTCGCGATAATTTTTTTTTCTTTAAACAAGATCATTGGATGGTGAGAAAAAGGGGAAAATATAGAGCTCAAAATTGTGCCACCCTAGTATACATATTCAAGAACATGTGAAAAAAACATTCATGTTAAAATAGTGACAAGTGACCAAGTTGCAGACGATTTAATGAAAGCAAGTAGCGCAATGATTTACGTATACAAAAACTTTCAATCGCGTTTTTCTCGAAACGAGTTTTCTTGACCTGGCCGGAATCATAACCCTAGTTGTGATTGTCCGACTTTCAATTTAAAAAAATACCAAAATTTCCGTGATTGCAGTTGCTATCGTTGTACGTAAACGTTCTTTTAATTTAGTATTTTTTAAGCCCCCGAATATGAATAAAGATTTAGCCAAAATAACACTTTTTTAACATCTGCCGTTTTGTGAAACATTTTTTTTCTCGTAAAACGGCTATCTACCACGAGAACTACATTTTCGTAGATTATAAAACGTTTTTTCATTTTTGAGACCATTGTCAAGTTATCGATCCAGCCATTGCACCCCATTTTTTGTACCGAGGCTCTATTATACCTCAATAAAGTTATTAATTTGTAATTTAAAAAAATGTACACGGAATAAGTTCAATGTATGCTCAATAACAAATGTTTTTCCACATTTTCCTATAGTAACGACGATCTGTAAAGTTTTTTTTTTTTTTTCAAAATTTGGACAATGTCGACCGACCGCTTCTTTCTGCAACAATATGACATGTACACGATAAATTTCATCTCAATTGATTGTATCGTTTGGTCGAAAAAAGGGTTAAAAATGTTGACGTGGTTGAAGGGTGTGACACATGCCCTTAAACCATGGAATGCGATGCACCGACCAATGGATCAGTTGACAGTACTCAATCGTGAGCTACGTGTCCACTTCCACGAGCCGTCGATATCATGCCATGTATGGAACAGTACGTGTAATGAGCGTATATTTGAAAAAAAAAAACGTTATATGACAATGTAAAATTTGTTGTTTATTATTGTCGCTATGTATTGCAGCAGTGGTGCCATTTAAAATAAGATACTTAGCCTACTGTTGCAAATGTTGAGAGTGCATGTTTTTGAGAAAAAAAATATATCTAAGGTGTCCTATTATAAATGGATAATTCTGCAACTGTCGATGTGTCAGATCATGTCCTACCACTAGGTGCGTAACTAAGTTCCCGGTTTTCACACGTGAATGGCGCTAGCGACACATATAGTCGGCATACAGGTCTGAAATTGGGTGTCTTTATAGCGTGGACATCTGTTAAGAATACCCAGTCGTAATATAAACAAATATCGCAACACAACAACCTTTTTTCTAATCTCGAAAATGTCAAAATTTGTGCCAAACAAACAACATTTGCGGGAAGCATTGCTTTCTGCTTCAACCTAAAAAAACAGCAGCTGAAGCACGTCGGTTACTTGAGGAGGCCTACGGCGAACATATACCATCAAAAACAACGTGTAAAGATTAGTCCAAGCGGTTCAGAAGTGGCGATTTTGAGACTGGAGACAAGGAGCGCTCGGGAAGACCGCAAACATTTGCGGACGCTGATCTGTAAGCGTTATTGGATGAAGATGACACTCAAACAGAAGATCAACTTGTCGAGGCATTGAATGTGACTCGGCAATGTATTTCGAAACGTTTGCACGCCATGGGAAAAAATTCATAAGGAAGGAAAGTGGGTGCCGCATGAGTTGACTGAGAAACAAATAAAAAATCGAAGAGCCACTTCCGAAATTTTGCTTTTGCGGCAGAACCGAAAGAGTTTCCTGCATCGAATTGTTACTGGCGATGGAAAATGGATACATTTCGAGAATTCCAAACGCAGAAAATCGTGGCTTTCACTTGGCGAAGCGTCAACATCGACGGCACGGCCAAATCGCTTCGGAAAAAAGACAATACTCTGCGTTTGGTGGGACCAGAAAGGAATCGTGTACTATGAGCTGCTGAAACCGGGCGAAACTGTCAATGGACATCGCTACCGACAACAACTAATCAATTTGAACCACGCATTGCTCGAAGAATGGCCAGAATGGGACACGAGACACGAACGTGTGATATTGCAGCACGACAACGCTCCGTGCCATCGCAGTTCCATCGTCCAGGACACCATAAAAACACTGAAATGGAATCTGCTACCGCACCCGCCGTATTCGCCAAACCTGGCCCCTTCAGACTATCACCTGTTCCGGTCGATGGCGCATGGCTTGGGTCGGCTACACTTGGCCAATTACGGTGCAGTACAAAATTGGTTGGACGAATGGTTTCAGTCCAAAGACAGGTCTTTTTTCGTCACGGTATTTATGTATTGCCAAAGAGATGGCAAAAATGTGTAAATAGCGAGGGACAATACTTCAAATGAACCATTTTTTGTATGTGTCTTGAAATTTTCGATTTTTTATCGGTCAAACAACCCGGAAACTTGGTTGCGCACCTAGTCGAGAAAAAATATATATCCAAGGTGTGCTATTATAAATCGATAATCCTGCAACTGTCGATATGTCAGATTATGTCCTACTATATGCTGGAATTCCAGTTTAGTAAAAGTCCCACGGTTTTCGAGCTAAAAATCATCTGCTTTTGGTTTTCGCATGCCATTTCTACAAATAATAACTTTTTTTACCCGCTTAAAAAAATACTCTTGCTTATTGGTTTTTTCTCGAAAAGTCTTCTTTTTAACCTTAAATGTTAATGAAACTTTATGAAAAAAGATCTTATGCAGAATTTTCATAAAAACCAATTCGAACATCTGACTTTGATAGCATGCGATGTTAAAAAAATGTACTACGCATATCGTGCCAATTACTTAAAAAAGTTACTTAGTTATTGTCGATTCATATCATTTGTAGAAATGGTATGCGAAAAACCGAAAGCAGGTGATTTTTTTTTTTTCGAAAAATAACATAAGGCCCAAAATCTCGCAAACCGTGGGATTTTTACTAAGCTGAAATTCCAGCATATAGTAGCGCATGATCTGACGTGTCAACAGTTGCAGGATTGTCCATTCATAACAGGACACCCTGTATATTATAGGTTATTGTTAGTCAAACTCTACTCAAGGACTGTAGATCCTTAAATCTATGTATGTATGGACATATATTCCCATACATACCGCTCAAGCATACAATTGTGTATGACCGATTATGACCAAGCCTTATGTGACTAAAATATTAGACAAAATGGTAAAATGCATAATTTCGGATGTTTTACAGCGGCAGCGAATTTTTCTAATTTTTGCTACAGAATATTATTAACTATTGTTTTATTAGCATCTATTAAGGGGTCTTCTCACTTTAGACGCTAAAAAAGTCTATTTTCATGAGTTTTTTTTTTGACAGGTTTATATTATAGATATTGATATGAAAGTTGTTACACTTAATAAAT
Source organism: Ophion slaviceki (assembly GCA_944452715.1). Lineage (NCBI taxonomy): Eukaryota > Metazoa > Arthropoda > Insecta > Hymenoptera > Ichneumonidae > Ophion > Ophion slaviceki. Next base: position 41,189,637 of record OX101783.1, read on the forward strand.
ACAGTGTCAAAATATATATATTTTTTTCAAATTACGTATTTATGTAACACAAACAAACTTTAAACGCGTTTTTCTCGAAACAACGTTTTTTGACGGCTTGGTGATAAAAACTTCGAGATTACTAAACCGATCCTTATGAAATTTTAACCACATATTCTTTACAACTATAGGTATAGCGCATATAAAGGATTTTTTAAATTTCGATATTTACTATTTTTTTTTGCCAATAACGGTGAAAAAACGCGTTTCCTACATTTTTTCGAAAAATTTCCGCCATTTTGGTATTTTTGCATGTATCAAAAATCGTGTGAGTTTTTTGTTTCGGATGATTTATCTCCGAGATTTCATCAATCAGCGCAGACCTACAATTTTTGTAGGACATTTTTTTAACTTCCATTTACGTCTATAAATAGTGACTGAAAAAATAATTTTAAAAAAATGTATTTCGAAAGTGTATTTATTAAGCGTAACAACTTTTATATCAATATCTACAATATAACCTATCAAAAAATTCATGGAAAAAGCCTTTTTTAGCGTCTAAAGTGAGAAGACCTCTTAAGGGGCTATACCGGTGTGAACGCTGAAAATTTGGGTGATTTTCGGGAATTTTTTGGAAGAAAAGTACTGAATTAAATGTTTCGGAAAATTAAGAATATATTTGGATATACTTGACCTATATTACATAACTTTTTCATAGAAAAATATTGAGATCCAAGCGACTTATGCGCTGCCTTCGGAGGCGCAAAAAAAAGTTCCTCCACTGCTGAGATGATTTCGGCCGATTGAGTAGCTGAAACCGAAAAAGGAAAAATGTCGTTAAACTGGAAGGTATTTCCTGTACAATGACGTAGGATTTTCGAAAAATATCAAAATCTAACAAAATAACGTAGTTATGAAAAAAAAAGTCTATTTTCTTGCTTATAAAATAGTCGTTTTTTTCAATGTCAAATCGTCCATTTTCATCCAATCAAAAATATCCTACGTCATTGTAGAGTAAATATATTCAAGAGTACTCAATTCAAATTTCAAGTCAATCGGATAAATGCTCTTTGAGTTACAATGTCAGCAAATTTGAAAAATCTCATTTCTAGAAAAACGCGTTTAAAGATTTAACTATCGATTCTTGCAAGATAAAATGATATTGATATAAATGATATGAATGATAATGATATTCTTGAAAGTATAAACTGTCGAAAAAGGCCAAAAAAATCGATTTTTCGAAATTGTCACACTGGTATAGCCCCTTAATGACTCGCGTACGACTCGCGATCTACTAAGCGATGTCAGCGCGTGTACTTCGAACGCGGCTCATAATGTGTACACAAATGGTTACAAGGAATTTTACCACACTTTTGCTGCTGCTTCGCCACCAAGAGGGAGAAAAAGAAAGAAGAAAAAGGAAAAAATGTTTGGTCTTTATATCGCCGTGAACGAGGTATACAATCCTAATTATCCGAGACATGCCTGATCCAGCTAAGCTCAACTGAACTCTACAGACCCAGTCTCAACACCCCCCCCCCCCCCCCCCACCCTACCGTCCCCAGCGCACGGGGTGTATTCGCACACATGCTGCATTCTCCAAGAGAATTTAACGTCCAGTTCCCTAACATCGTAATATCCGTATAGTTTTCCCACTTACGAGTTAGCCCATGGCGACCACCGTTAATGCGCAGCTTCGCTTGTTTGCTCTGCATATCCAAATTCACACCAACGGCACAAAACTCGTTTATGAATTTGCGCATCACCGGAAAACTCGAGACCCGGTAGTTTTAATTAAGAATTAACACTCGTTATGAGAGGACGAAATATCGAGTGCTCCGTGTTGAACGTGACTATGTAAGGTAACGTAATGGATGAAACGTGAGGTAACAGTCCTTACACGACATTACACGGCGAGTGCTTTATTTTTTGTTCTTCTCATTAACGGGTTATGCCTAGTTTATTCATTTTTTAGAAAATCGTGATGATACATTTTTACAGAAATGAGGTATTTGAAAAAGTATGATCCCAAGAATACTCTGTACATTTTTTGTGTAATAATACTTCATTCTAATCGATTTACAGCCGATGTCCGAGAAGCACCTCTGGAAAACGTCTTTTGCGGTGAGCAATGCCCTTCTGAACCAGGTTATCTAATATCAAAAAATCAAACAGATTTCGTTAGTATATTAGTTTATCCTATGATTAAGGCCTTACCCCCACTTGTAGCGCAAAAAAGGCCTTTTTCATGAATTTTTTTAAAGAAAACTACAAAACTTTTTTAATCGATCAATATACCATCTTAAAGAACACATATTGAAGAACTTTCAGTAATTTTTTTATTGAAAAATATTACATTGTTTAGTGGCAAATGGCCGTCAATGAAATAATGTTTTTATATACACGGTTTGCCGTGACCAACATTGCGGCGAAGTGGATCATCTGAAAAAAAAATGCGGATGGATTTAGTCAAATATAAGTAGATCCGGGCCCATACAGAAGTATGGGCCCGGATACTTATACTTCAAAAAATGCAATAAAAAAATCGATTTTTTCAGAATCGCAAGTGGGAGTAACCCCTTAAACAAAGGAATTTCCAAAATATCATATTTTAACAAAATGGTAGGTGTCCAAGAATCTGGATCTCTCCGAAAAAAATGGGAATTCTTCGTTCATAAAATCAAAAGTATACATCGGAAAAAAATCCTCCCATAAAATACTCTATTTTAACATCTACAAAAAGCCCTAGAAATTCCAAAAAAATCGATACAGTAGATTTTAAAATATTTTGCTGACTGACTTTGAAAAGTACTTTCGAGAAATGGCGTCTAAAGATTCGAACGACGCTTCGAGCGTTCCAACGGTCGTCGACATAACAGCCTATAAATCTATCAATTTTTATCCGATCACCTTGAAATTGGCAAGGAACATTTATAAGATTTACTGGCGACATAAATTGGTTTTGTAAAACGGGATTTTTTTTCTAGTTTTCTACTTGTGGGAATTGCATACGCTTGTACAGTGTCAGCGGAGTTTATGTCCGTATACCTTATGTCGAACGCAACAGAAAAGTCCGACGGATGGGAACAGACAGCCTGATGTGTGCACGAAAACAATGGAATAGCGGTGTCCATTGGGAGAGCCCATTTAACGTCGTTCCTCCCATCATTCCCCGGGGTCAAGTATTATTGGTCTACTGCACACACACACACACACACACACATCTATAGTACTATACCGCGCTCTATGAACGAAGTGTCATATATCGGCATTTCCGGTATGCCGTAACTATACCTAAATACTGATGCTAGAGAATACAAGCGAAGCCGGATCATGGCAAATCTTCGTGCAGCCCTTTTGCAACCCCCAAACGTCGCTTTGCCCCTTGACGAAATGGTTTTCAAGATCGTTTCATGGTTACGACTAAAAGCATCGTAAACGAAACGTGTGTGCGTGCGTGTGTGTGTGTGTGTGTGTGTGTGTGTGTGTGTGTGTGTGTGTGTGTGTGTGTGTGTGTGTGTGTGTGTGTGTGTGTGTGTGTGTGTGTGTGTGTGTGTGTGTGTGTGTGTGTGTGTGTGTGAGATTAATAAATTATGGTGATAAAGTAACAAATTTGTAATAAACGACAATGGGCACGTAGCTTGTGACGTGTAAGACGTGATTCGAAAACACGAATGAGAATGTACGCTTGAGACCAACGCTCGCTGCTCTTTATTGCACTGTGATGCGAAAAGTAGAATGTTTCATGTTTTTACGATTACTGTATAGGCGAAAGCGGCATCTAAACTCGGGTATTCGCCATACGAAGACATCCGGGTCATTTAGATTGAAAGCCACAAGCTGGAGAATACTCGAGTGCCATTTTGTGCGCGTTTAACGGTGGAACGACAGTCAAAATGGCGCCATCCTCGAGACTCGCGACGAATCTGAAACCTGCATTTGAAGGCGGGAGCCCGGACGCATTCCGTGCAATCCACAGTCGGGAAGTCCTGACACTTCGTTCCAGCGTTTGGCTACGCTCTTACTAACCTGCGGTGCCTTCAACACTTTCATGGAAAACTCGTGCTAATGAATCTTTCGAGATCGCCGTGGAATCCCTTGCACAAGTTTTAACTACGAAATAGTGTTCTGCGGTTCGTTCAACGGATTTTTGGCCCCGTTTCAAAGGGAAAATGAGAGAAGAGAAAGATTAGATGAGAATCATCCGACAGCAGTAGACGCGGGGTCGACGTGGGTGACTTCCGCGGTCTTCTGTGTTGAGCCGTGTTGATTTGGGCCGATACTCGGATGAGTAGCCGCTTGACCTAGCGGAAGGAAGCATTACTGGATTTCTGATGGTGATACAAGCGCCAGTAGGCAAAATATAGCCGCCTGTATCGGCATAGATTTTTTTCAGTGTCATCATGCCCTCGTGCATACGTGACACGGTAATGCATTACGAAAGAGTAGCCGTGGGCAACATTAGGAGGAAGGGGAGTCCACGTGCAACTGGTAAGAGTGGGGTGACAAGTTTGGGGTGACACCTAAAAGCAGTGGGATTCCAAAACCCTACGCGAGTTGCCGTTTTCAGCGGGTTTTGAAGGCCTTTGACGACATCTAAGCCTCACTTGAGGCTACTTGATGCTAGAAGCTCTACTATGAGCCTCAAAATGTCACCCCAATCAACTTTTCTGCTCCTCCTTTACTGCTAACTCCTTTGCAACCTCCTACCTCTTGTACAAAGTCTTATACTCCTACCTAACCCAGTTCAAGTAGTTTACGGTAATCCTATTACTTAACACTAGTCATACCACTGATCATACTTGAGACTTGTACAATTTATATTTTTAACATATGCAAAAAAAATTGTCATAACTAAAAATTATCCATGTGTACACTGTTTAATGAATGTTCACATTTGATTAAAAAAATGAAAAAATATTTTTTTTTCAACGATTGGCGCAGTATTTATAGGTTTGATATTTGGCAACATTGGCTCTATCTCCGTCTCTTTTTACTCAACCAGGCGAGTTTAACATCCATGCTTTTCAACGTCGATCTGTCAAAACAATGTCAGGTGCGGGAAATATAAAGGATTGTATTCGGGCCACGACTGACAAAAAGTGTGGAAAATTTGTGTCGGCGAAATATGTCGGTTAAAAATGAAATATGTTTGGAAATTCGAATGAGTTAGATGAGGTTAAGACTACAGTCAGCTGTTGCCTTGCTGTCACGTCTCTTTATCGTAGCAAGTGGTAATAAATCCAATATCGGAAGTTCAAATGAAACTTGATATCACACCAAAATTAGGTCAATAAGCGTAATTTTTTCTGAGAGCATCGTTAAGTATGTAAATCTGATTATTTTTAAGAATCTGACGGATTCTCACTATTATGTACACTTTTGTAGCGACCGGAAATTGGGTTTTTGTATGTCGTCGCGGAATTCCTTTACAAAGATACGCAATTTTAATTTTTTTTCTTTGTAATTTGGTCGATAACCGGCCCTGAAATTTTACAGAGACGATTACTGATATATTTAGTGAAGGTTAAGAATAAAATATGAAATACCTATGGATTAAAGCTTGGCGATATGATTACCTTAAGTACCTCTTTAAATTGCGTTTGAACCTACCAGGCACGTGTCTGTTTCTGCCGAAACATATGATTAAGAGAATAATAGTTATCCATTGCCATCTTATTTTGAATCTTTTCATATTTAAAGTAAAGCCGTTATTGGTAAAAAAAAGAATTCTGTTTTTATATATTACACTTTTTTTGAGCGTTCGCACCATACCGTAACTTTTACGAATTCCATGCAGCTTTATGAATAATCTCTATTTATTGAACAATTGAACTATCAAGTTCCATTACAGGAATAATAAAATTTTCAGGCGAGTTAAAAAATATGTATAAATATCAAAGTTTGCCTCGAAACTTAGTGCATTAAAAAATTGTACAGTTTGAATTAGAGATAGAATTTGGAAATTATCGGTTAATTTTATTAATATACAATAAATAATGAAAATAGAGCATACTCGTGGTCTATCTTTGGCTCAGTGAAATTACATTTTTTCGTGAAAATTCATCAGTGGAATGATTTCGAGCTAAATATATATGATCTATCAATAAGTTAAACCGATAATTCGTGAAAACGATGTTTACGGCACACTTCGAAAATTTGTAATGAAAATAGTATTCACAAAAAGTGTCATGTTTAAATACATAAATTATTCACTCTCCTGATAATTTAATTATTCCTACAATTTAACGATAATAAGCAGAGGTTATATTAATAATGATCCATTGATATGTCGTATACATGCATTTAAATTCGCAGAGAAAAGGAAGGATATTTGGAATACTGCTGGTAATTTGGAATAGCCCTGCTAGTTTCACGGAAACTAGTAGCGCCATCGCCGTTTCATGGCCGTGAAATGTTTAAAAAAGGCATCACTGGTCGATACGTTCACCGGTTCGTTCGCGACTTTTCTAAGATATGGAGCAGAGCTCGGATGATGGAGGACTGTTTTTGGAAACTTTCGAAGCACGTGTTTTGAGTTCAAATCGCTAAATTTCCATATGAATATGTTTAGCTTTACGTGTACTGTAAAATAGACCATAAACTTTGTATATTACTTTGATTTCTTCGATTTGTATATTTTTTAACTAAAAAATATATCTTATGCCCGGTTACATCGTGTTGCTAATTTGGAATACTCCATTTGATGAAAATTTGGATTTTTCCAAATTACCATCGGTTTTGTAGCTAGATGTAGCTCCTCTCACTAATATATAAAAGGGAAAGTTTGTTTGTTGGTATGTTGGTATTTTTTTCAACAAATTAGAGACCTCATTTTATTTGCAGATTATGCCGAAACAGAAAAAAACAGAACCTATAAAAAAACAGAAAAAGTCAGATCAGAAAATCTTAAATAATCAGGCAAAAGAAAATACTCAAAATAAAGGAAAAGGCAAGAAGACAAAAACTACAAAAGAAACGGAGAAGGCCAAGACAAAATATATCACAAGATAGGAAAAAGAAACGATAAAAAGACCAAGAAACGGAGACTCATTGAAAACGATGATGATGACACTGAAAGTTTGGAATCTTCCAACTCTTATGACAGTCGTAAGTCAAATACGTCAGGAGAACTAGAAACTTCATTTGGTGGAAGACCCACTGCAGCTAATGCAGAGTGTATTTTCTGTAAAGCGAAGTAGAGTGACGGCAGGAGGGGGGGGGGGGGAGTGGGTGCAGTGTTTGGGCTATGAAGATCGATCCTGTTTGCGATTTTTGCAAATAACCCATTTATTTAATTGTTAAAACTGATTAAAAACTGATTGTAGAAATAATCATGTCTTAAATTTTCTTCTGAAACAATGGCTTAAAGCGTTACCCCCACTTGTAGCGAAAAAAAGGCCTTTTTCATTCATTTTTTTAAAGAAAACTACAAAACTTTTTTAATCGATCAATATACCATCTTAAAGAACACATCTTGAAGAACTTTCAGTAATTTTTTTATTGAAAAATATTACATTGTTTAGTGGCAAATGGCCGTCAATGAAATAATGTTTTTATATACACGGTTTGCGGTGACCAACATTGCGGCGAAGTGGATCATCTGAAAAAAAAATGCGGATGGATTTAGTCAAATATAAGTATAAACTAGTCTTTAATCGAAGGATTTTAAAAAATATTCATTTTTCACAAAATGGCGGACAGTCAAAGTTAATGATTCGATTTTAACGAAAAAAACAGCCGTTTTTGGCTATAAAACGGCCATTTTTTCGAAAAAAAAAAATCGAACGATTAAAGACTACATTTTTATGTATTAAAAAAGCCTGCAAAATTTCAAGAAGATCGGTTCATTAGTGTTCGAGTAATCTTGGTCACCGACTTCAGAAATGCCAATTTAAGAAAAACGCGTTTAAAGTTTCAATTTCAGTTTACACGAAGAAAATATTTCTTTTTGTAAACTTACATAGAGTCATCTATTCCGGGCATAAAAAAAACTGCACTTCAAATTGCACTTCAAAAAAATGCAATAAAAAAAATCGATTTTTTCAAAATCGCAAGTGGGGGTAACCCCTTAATAATAGCCTACATAACTAAGTTAAGCACGGTGAGTATATGTTGGAATATTCCTATTCCAAAATACCGGCACCCCATCTCGAAAACGGAATTCTGCAATTTTCCGTTCAATCTAAAATTGTACGCAGTAGCGATGTTTGGTTATTTCTGATAGCTTGCGGATTGATAGTATATGAATATTGCTTCAATTTCATGAAGGCTTTATTTGCTTACACCTTACAGAAAAAGTCGAAAGCCTAAAACAAAATGGTATTCCAAATTACCTTCCTTTCCTCTCCGTATGTCTGTATGCGTAATAGCGTGTATGGGTATGATATTGAAGAAAGGTATGTCAACATGCTACTTAGCGCCTAAAAGTGGAGAAAAGAGACATTTTTCCGTTTTAAACGTTAAGTAGAGGTTAATTTTACATCAAGTTCGGAGCTCTACTCTACTCCCTTTATCTCCTTTTCTTTTCTGTGAGGAGCTGGAAGGTCAGAATAGGCTGAAAACTTCGACTCGGGCACGCAAGAACAAACGAAGAAGCACCGAAATCAAAATAATGAGAAAACTACCCAGCTGGCAGAATGTACAAATATCAAGTGGTAATTGTGAATTATTCGAAATTTCCAAGCAAAAAACAAAAACGATTATGATGCAACTTCCGTATTTCGCTCGCCCCATCAGGATCCAGAGCGCGAAATACTCGGTTACGTGACCACAATCTTTCGAGCACCCGCCGGGCTCGGTGAGTGCCCATGTCATTGGATGGGCAGCGGTAGCTTGTGGTAACGTTTCTAACCTCTCCACCCAAGAGCAATTGGAAATCCCTAATGCATCGTCTCGCTCCCCTTCTCGCTTATCTACGTGGATAGAATTAAAATTCCCGCCCGCTGTAGCTATCGTGGACAAAAAACTAAGTTATCTGTAATAGAGTTTGGGTCGGAGGGAAGGCGATGCAAGGATCTACGCTGACTTTGGTGTCGACTGAGTATATATTCTCTTGACCTCCTGAAACTCTTGTCGTTCAGCTTGTCGCTGTTAGTTGATTTGATCGGTAATGTGATATATTTTTCACTTCGGGCGGTATTCGACACTCGTGTGTTCGTGTGCTCTCTCTCTCTCTCTCTCTCTCTCTCTCTCTCTCTCTCTCTCTCTCTCTCTCTCTCTCTCTCTTTTTCTCCCCCTCTCCCTTTTCTGAGATCTTTTTCGGTCTACAAAAGATCGGTTATCCTCTTTCTTTACTTTTCTTACTACTATATAGTATATATATATATATATATATATATATATGGGTCATTCCATGTCAAATCGACAAATTTTTTACCTGACCCCCTTTGATTTCGCTGAAAATTTTCTATCTTTTTCTACCCCCCGAAAGTTATTTTTCAGAATTTTTTCAAATTTTTTTTCCCGACTCAAAAAAAGTTATGAATTTTTGAAAAAAAACCGCTCTTTTATTTTTAAATTGCCAGAACTTTTTCAAAAATTGACCGTTTGGGAACTTTTTTTTTTCAAAATTTTTGTTTTTAAATGTAGTTTTCGAAAAAAAATATGAAAAAATTTTCAGAATCCCAGATATATGAAATATTTTAGTTTTTTTGAAAAAACCGTAATTTTCTCAAAGTCCGACCGTTTTTTTTTTTTTTATTTTGCTCTAAAAATACTTCAACTAATTCTGCAATGATCCCCGTTAATCAAAAGATGTGACGACAATCGCTTCTAATTTTTTTTCTTGATTATAAAAAAATTTTTGTTGAATTTTTGCTGATTTTATATAACTTTGTTATGAAATTTTTTTTATTTCCTCGTGAAACCTCAAAAGTTAAAAAATAAAATTTTATTGGAGAATTTCAAGTGATTATCGTCCAAAAAATTGTTATTTAAAAAAAAAAAAAAATTTATTCTCTCATTGACGTTATTTTTTTACTCTTATGGACGTTTTTTTTTGGTACTGAAATATGACAACTTAACGTCATTTTGGTACTGAAACATGACAAAATAACGTCAATGAGAGAAAAAAATTATTTTTTTTTTTAAATAACAATTTCTTGGACGATAATCACTTGAAATTCTCCAATAAAATTTTATTTTTCAACTTTTGAGGTTTCACGAGGAAATAAAAAAAATTTCATAACAAAGTTATATAAAATCAGCAAAAATTCAACAAAAATTTTTTTATAATCAAGAAAAAAAATTAGAAGCGATTGTCGTCACATCTTTTGATTAACGGGGATCATTGCAGAATTAGTTGAAGTATTTTTAGAGCAAAATAAAAAAAAAAAAAAAACGGTCGGACTTTGAGAAAATTACGGTTTTTTCAAAAAAACTAAAATATTTCATATATCTGGGATTCTGAAAATTTTTTCATATTTTTTTTCGAAAACTACATTTAAAAACAAAAATTTTGAAAAAAAAAAGTTCCCAAACGGTCAATTTTTGAAAAAGTTCTGGCAATTTAAAAATAAAAGAGCGGTTTTTTTCAAAAATTCATAACTTTTTTTGAGTCGGGAAAAAAAATTTGAAAAAATTCTGAAAAATAACTTTCGGGGGGTAGAAAAAGATAGAAAATTTTCAGCGAAATCAAAGGGGGTCAGGTAAAAAATTTGTCGATTTGACATGGAATGACCCATATATAGTATAGTTGAATCACTCTGCGGTTCTTTGAGTTGAAAGGCTCTCGTGGGACCTTTCTCCTCATTTTCTTCAATAGCTGCTCTACCCTATATTACTATCATTGACGAAGTGTGGACTTTCTTTCCTCATCGAAAGAAGCTGCGGGCTCGTCGAGCTATTATGAACCTGATCCTGTAAAATATTCTCGGACTTTACAATGTATTCGTGAATAGGATCTTGAAGGATTTGGCAAGGTTCAACGCTACAAAGATGGAACCGTAACCCGTGCAGAAATTTGTTGGGGAGTCCGCAGATCGTACGACATTCCTATAGGGATTTGATAGGAACGATGCACGTAGGGAGTTCACATTGGAATCCGAGTGAATTTCGCGCTATTTCCCGATTGGCGTCATTTGAGAATTTTTTATTTGAAATTTTCACACGTGTGTGATGATATAATGTCGAAGTGAAGTAAAATAAATAACCGACAATTACAGTGGATTTTCAACGATGCGATGAAAATCGATTTTTGAGATATATATTTTCAAGCGATTTATACTTTATACTATATATCCATATATTGGGATTGTAAATTTGTTTTCGCTGTTTTTTCGTGAAAATGACCGCTTTATTCAAGACAATCATTCCTAATGCTTTCGAACGTTTCAAAATTGTTGTGCGATCATCTCCTAATGATTATGCAAGTTCAACTAGCGACTGACATGAGTCTTCAAGAAGTAATGCCTCCAATTCACCGCATCAAAATCATCATTTTTGAAGCTTCTAACCTAATATCTGCTTGTTGTTCCCGACAGAGCATGGTCGCCGTAAGTTTCAACAAGTGTGAGAAGTGTGTACTTCAGCTGCATTTTTTTTTTAAATAAAGTAGTGCCATAATATTCCCCGCAAACACTCTTTTTAGCACGAAATTTGAAACGTTTAGCACTATGAAAAAATTATTTACGCTTCGGCGGAATGACATAGACTGAATTTGTAGCTTGCTTATAGTACTTCTTAATAGATGCGCTACCATCTTAAGGATGTATTGCCCGTACATTCCCTACCAAAAGTGAGTTTCGGCGAGAATTTAAACTACTTGGCGATGAGATTAAATTTTTTTAATCAACCACATTGAAGATGCTAAGAACTTTAATTTCCGGTAATAATAATGCAAAAAAGTTATAAGTAAATTGTTGAAAAAAGAAATTGTCCAAGAAAAATGTCCGGTGAACTACTCCTTTATATTATAAAATGAATTCGTAGTTTTTTTCTGAATAGGTATGATTTTTTTTCGAATTTTCTTTATATTTTCATTTTAATTGTTTTAGTTTTAAAAAATGGATGACGAGTCACAAATTTTCAATGTGTTTTCGGAGCAATGTTCCATATTAAATCGAAGAAGTGTCTGTGCTATTAAACGAACAGTGTCCAGCCTCTGAAAAATTCCACAAAAGGGTTTTTCGAAATAGAGCATAATTCTTTTAAAAATCATATGTATTCGGAAAAACATCATAATTCATTTAATGTCACAAAAATCAAGTGTACCGGAGATTTTTTGAAGAAATTTTTGTTTTAACAATTTAGTTATAAATTTTTGGCATTCTTATTATTCAAAACCAATGTTCTTAGCATCTTCAATACGGTCGATTTTTTTTCAGATTTAAATGTTATCGCAAAGTACGCCAAATTTTTATACCGAAACTCACTTTTGGTATGGAATGTACATCCTTAAACTACATGCACGCAGTTCTGGTAACGCCATCTAATTAGTTGAAAAACAGCGAGGACCTATTCATCGTCCTAATGTTTTGTTTAAAAAATTCAACATACAGAATGCGATGGGATTCATCAAGAATCGCATCGGATTCTGTTCGATAATGTGGCAATCCTTTCGGATTCAAACTGGATTCGTACATTGGATTCCAATAAGGAATCCCGATCAGAATCCAATATAAGTGCGTGACGTTTTTGTATAGAGATCCTATACGATGACCCATTGGACCCCATCAGGAAGTGGGGACAAGTATGAGGATCCAATTGGATGCCTACGACAATTTCTGGACGAAAAAAAACTCTCAAGGGCGTACGAAGAAACGTTAGGACATTGTACAATGTACACAACAACATGAAATCTCTGTTTTCACGCGTCAGCCGCGATGCATGCTAAAATGCTTACCTTTCCGGAACCTCGGTTATTGCACAGTATGACGCCCGCAGCGTGGATTCTGTACTCCTTGTCGAGTTGTTCGTGTTGACCTTGTATTTTCCTGCAATTTAAATTACATATCAAAACATCAGCGCTCGTATTTCAACCTCACCCTACTAGTCTACTAAAAGAGACGAAAACCCAGCACTTTTTGCGTAGAATATGAGTTTTTGACTGAAAGTATATGGTTGCACACTGAAAGTAAACCCGATAAAATGTTGCCCTTCACACGCCCCAACCCCAAGAAATAGGGGTTGAAAACTTAAAAATCCCCGTATCTCGATAATGAATAGCCCGATCAAAAAAGGTTTCAAACAAAACTTGTTTGGAATAATAAAATTCGTATAAAGTTACATAACATGTAACCCCCTATCTTCGAAAATAGTGGCACAAAAACGATTCTAAAATTCAGTGGTACTCTCGTATTTTTGTGCCGCTATTTTCAACGATAGGGGATTGGACGTCAGACAACTTTATGCGTGTTTTATTATTCCAAACAACTTTTGTTTGAAACATTTTTTGATCGGGCTATTAATTATCGAGATACGGCGATTTTTAAGTTTTCAACCCCTATTTCTTAGAATTGAGGCGAGTTGAGGGGCAAAATTTTATTGAGGTTACTTACAGTATGCAACCTTCAGTAAAAAATTCATATTTTACGCTAAAAAGTGGTGGGCTTTCGTCTCTTTTACTGGACTATATCGCATCTGTACAAGTTTAACTCTCATTTCCGCATAGGATAAAATTTGTAGTCCGAAAAAAAGACATCAGAGCGCGTGATAAAAAAGAAATGTCCGCAACGTGAAATACCTGAAATGCCGTACTCGTCACTCGATCGTTTCGGAATTGTTGAATAGAATGAGAAGGAAGCAAAAAAAACGGTTAAACTGCGAGAGGTTTGGCGCATGGCCCGAAATTTCTCCGTCCCATAATCACGCGGTTCAACCAGTTAGCAAACAACCTTGTATATCCGTGTGAGGTATATGACGATTATTTGCTGCTGTCGGCTTTAGTTCGCAAAAAAAAAAGGGAACGAAAATAATCATAGTGCCCACTTCGCGGGGAAAACGCGAACACTTTTCCCCCGTTCCACCGGTGCCACGCGGGAGTGATATCATCGTTCTCTCGTACTACTGCCCCGACCGAGATTCCTCGTGCTGTGTGAATTAAATTTATTCGTTCCCTACGGCCGGTGTGCCCGGCGTACCGTTAAGCTCCCTCTCGATCCGCGTTATTGCGGACTTCGGACTGCCAGTCACAAAGTCGGAAATTGCGAAATTCAACGAGTACTTTGGAACAGTGATTCTTTTTTTTTACACGTACAATTTTACGTTCGGTTGGCCTCGCGTTGTCACTCAAATATTTTCCGTATGCGTCTCGATTTTCGTAATCACGATTTTATGAACTCGTATTACTCTCGCCGAGGTATTACGATCATTTTCGAAATCTGCCTGACACTCGAATCACATTTGCATCCTCTCATCGCTGCGCGGAATTCATTATTCATGATTAAATTTTCCGACGAATATCTCGGTGGCAAACTTGGTGCCGGAGCAGGGAAGAGGAAAATTAATTTATCAAAAGTTCATCGGAAAGTTTCATAATAACTCACGATATCGCGTGAATTAGTTCCTGCCGCTGTTTCTCCTTTACTTTAACGCTCCCACCTTCGGCGAGCGCGACTTGGAGTTCGCGCTGGAGAACCGCGAGCTTCCGTCTCTCTCCCTCAAGCAGCAGTGAGGTGACCTGTAACATTGGTGTTGAAAGAAAAACATTTGTATTTTAAGCCGATACGGAGAGATAGTTACTTGTTCGAACTCTTATGACGTTATTCGGTGACAATTGCGAAAGCTTTTTCGATTTCTACGAGATTCCTGTCGGTCGAGAGATTACCGTATCTCGTCAATATGGGTGGTTCCCTTGTCATCCGAGAACCCGACAGTTGATATACTCGAAGAGCTTGAGGACAGATGGAGCCTGCGGTTTTATGTCCCCTTCGGTTATTTGTTGAAGAGAACATCGCATTCGTTACAGGGAACCATTTTATTTACTGCAGGTATGGATTTCTACCTTACCGGCCGAGGGTCACTCAGTCGCGGTGTGATTCATGATTGACTGCTGATCATCACAGAAACTTGCTGTTACCTTCCGAGAGGCACCGTTGAGCAATGCAAACAACCGCCGGTCACGATTTGTCTGTTTCTAGAGTGATAAGCTTGATTTTGCATTGCGCAACAATGGTACGAATGTACCGAAAGATTTAGAGGCAAAATAAAGAAATGCAGTGAGGGCCAGTCGCGTGGGAAAGCACGAAAAGCACGCAGAAGGCGACAAGAAAAAACTGAATTACGTTTTTACCATTGCTTTGATGCAATGTGTCACACCGACCGAGCGGCCATGAGTGCGAGAGCGAGATAGCCAATTTGCAAATTCTCAGCGTTTTAAAAAATGGTTGATTTTTCGGAAAAAAAGAAAAAAAACACCGTCTGCTCTGTTGAACGACGAAAAACGTATTACTCCTTACTTCCTCGAAATGCGATCCGTCTGGGAATAAACTTGGAGGTAGCATTCTTACCGACTGGACGTGTGACCCGAACATCACACGCTCCGACCACGTCGAAATTTTGAACCTCAAATTCGACCAAACGATATAATCAATTTAAATGGAATCTATTGTGTACATGCAATATTATTGCAGAAAGAACCTGACGTTCGACATTTTTCCAAATTTTGAAAAAAACTTTACGGATTGTCGTCACCTCACGATGAATTGTGAGTTATTAAACGATACGCCGAATTCATGCACATTTCAATACCATTAAGTTCTCGAACGTGAAAAGACCCATTTTGGGCGTTACTTCTACAGATTTTGCGGAAACATGACAGAGGAATTAGGGTTTAGAGTTTTTTTTTACATAAAACGAGCAAAATTGTACGAAGGAAGCTCAAAATATTATCGATAATCTTGAAAATCTAGTGCATCAGTAATCCCACTGGCGGCGATCCCCCATGATACCGTGCACACGCATCACACATGAATTTGCAGCAACCGTCGCCTATTCGTGATTTTCACGTCCCAGAGGTGGCGCAGCGATATTTCAATATGGCCGATCACAGTATAGCCTCAAACGTAAACAATTACTTCGTTCTTGATTTCCTGCGAGGTGGCTATTGGATTTATCTCCATGGTGTATTGTAAAGATGCTACTACTGTCATTGTTTGATTGGAAAGATGCTACTACTATCATTTGTTTTCCGCTCTTCGTTTAGCTCCGTCAGCTCTGGATTTAGATTTTCTAAGGTTATGAGAATCAGTCGTATGTTTCGAGAAGGGGTGATTCTATTTTTCAGAGCATACTTTTTACAAGGAACGTCTGAAGTTATATTTATACATTGTATATAACAGAGATAATTTGTGATATTGCTCGATTTATTATTTATAAAGATACAAACTTGAAAAGTAAAAAAAAACTTGTGGAGTGGCTACAAACTCGATTTGATGCTGGAAAAACAGAGGCATTTTCAGAGCCAACAGCCACTCAAAAAAAACCTTATCTTTAGGTAGCTTATGGAACGATAATTTAATTTTATTATCCGTCTAGCACCCTGAAACACAGGAGAATCTTGAGTAATTTTGGTTTTCAAAATTTTGTCCAATGTTATCGATGCATCTTGAAAAAGTTTACTATACTGGTAGAGCTTCTGACGCAAGCCGCAAGAGGCGCCGATACTTTCGGGCATTGCTAATTGGCTGCTCTTTGTTGTGGCGTGAGTAACAGACGGTTGCTGCGATATTTGGCGGTAGTTTGCAGAGGCTTGTAGCCAAGAATTACGAATCCTGCAATACCGTCGTGACCGCGGCGGCATCTCGCATCGTGTGATACATGGCCTTAAGGGAGTACGGGTACGTGCTTGATTATTATATTGCTGCTGAATCTGTTTTATATGCTACGGATAGTGAACATATGCATGTGTGAGTTATGACAATTTTTTGTAAAGAATCAAATCGCCTACTGCGCTACGGCGAACTTTTTCCTCTTGCTTTTTTCTCGACTGTTTTATGAAACGTGATAAGTCGTATCTCAAAAACTATTCATCCGATTCACTTCAAAATTCAGACAGAGCATAATTTATAACATTTTCTATCATCTAACCGGATGATTTTTTTATATGTTGAGGCATTTATTAATAAAAAATGATAAAGGGGCCAGTCCACTTTGAACATTAAAAAAATCGAAAGCTAGCAAGACTTGAAGATATCGACGATGATGAGCAATCAGAAGGGATTTTGTATGGTGCAGGAATTGCTGATTGAGTTTAGGTAAGAGTTTTCCATAGTATAAACTTCAAACGCGTTTTTCTCGAAACAACGTTTTCAAAATCTAGCTCCATCGTATCTCTAAAACTAATAAACCGATTCTCTTGAAATTTGAACCACATATTGTAAACATGATTCGCAACAAGATGACCCTCGATGATTTAAAATTTTTGATTTTTACTCTTTTTTTGCGAAAAACTGCGAAAAACGCGGTTTTTTTACTTTTTTCGTTTTTCATCTGCCATTTTTTTATATTTTGATAAAACTTTATATCCGAGGGTCATTTTGTAGCTGATGTCACACTGAATCTAATGGACTTTGACTTTTTTGTTTCAGACAAGCCGTTGCCGAGTTGTGATGAAGCTACCTAGCCCACCTATTTTTAAGACGTTACGTTAAACTATAGTTTTTGTACTTAAACATGAATAAAAATGAATTAAATGTTTTAAATGTATTTCAACACTTTATTTATCAAGCCAAACAACTTTTATATTCATATCTTTCATAAAATCCTCAAAAAAAACGCGAAAATTGCCTTTTTTCGTGGCTTCAAAGTGGACTGGCCCATTAAAGTTCTTCTTTTTTGGTCAAAAATGGAACCTTTTCCCTACAGCTTAGCCATTTCGTATTTTTAAAACTTCAATAAACATTTCTTCATGAAAGTTCTATTATTATACCAAAAATATATTTTTCAATATTTCATTTCATATCACCCTGATTACCAGAAACACCTACATCGATTGGCCATGGAACAACTGCGGCACTTTGCTTAACTACTAATAACTTCATTCTTTACCAATATTTGTTCATTTTTTTTTAACTCAACCTTAGCAAGGCTACGTATTAATTATGTGTAAAATCCCGACCTCACCATCCCAAGGCAACCATCGCACCAGACCCAAATATTGAAATTCGATTTGTTTTTTGAGCCTCAAGCTTATGCAGACCCGCTCACCGCCACGAACAGTTCGAGAACAGAGGACTCACGCTAAATCAAGATGGCAACCCCTTAAATTTGGGAGCACTGACTTCTCACCGATTCTAGGTCGTCATCTGATAACGACTGCACGAAAACACAATGCAATTCGTGCTAGAATAAAGCAATTGAAAAGTTATAATTGATCATGAGATTGCGACCCACCAAACAGACCCACTACTTTTACCTACATCATACACGTTACATACACGTGTCAATTTTTTCTCCCTTTCAATTAACGGGGTATCCCTCTCTGGAAACTTGAAAATAGAGTTTTTTTGCATATTGATATAATGTGAACTGTCAAGAATATTTTAAGACCAACCGGACCCTGAAATTCTAAAAATTGACGAAGTTACACCTATTTTAATGGAACAGTGTCATAAGCACACTGTAAATGGTGTAAAGTCAAGGATGATTCGCGTGTAACGAAAGCGAACATCAAAGCAGAAAACACTCAAAAAAGGCCCGAAGTGCCCCCAGATTGCATAGATTAGGTGTGCAACACGATATCGATGATGAGGAACGACACTTATATGGTGCCGGAATCGCTGACTAGCGGTATGACGACAATATTTAACAAGATCGTGTAAAATATGGACCAAAACTTTGAACGCGATTATCTCGAAACTACATATCTTGACAGGGCGGGATTCTTATCTTGAGTTACTTTTTGGCCTGGTAGAGATCCCGCCCTTTCGGGCCTCGCCGCTGGAGGGCTGCAACGCCAACTGCAGCACCACGAACATTTTAAAAGATTTCCTTCCGAAAAAAATTACATTGTAACTACAAACATGTGTACAACATGCTGGGAAAAAATTAATTTATTCCAACCGATGTGTTACTAGAAATAAATGCATCATTCTGACCCTTCAAATTGGACTTCCAGAGAGGGATGCCCCGTTAACGTTAGAGGAAACAGGTCCCGCCCCAATGTCTTAGAGATTGCAGACTATGTGATCGAATGGTTGTAGGTACCTGTAAAAATGTACTTTATCTTATTGCGCTTTTCGACATTGAAATAGGGGTATTCAAACATTTTCGTAGTGAAAATCTCTTTTGGCCAGCTACCGTGCAGGTAACTAAGGGGTTGCCAAAGCTGCAAGATCCATTTTCCCGTTCACCATGATGACGATTGTCTCGCTAATAGCTCAGGCGTGGGAACAATTTTGTACGATAGTGTAGAGAGAAAGATAAAGCCCTATCATGCACGCTACCATCCTCCGAATGCAAACTCAACACAAGTACATAAATCTATTAATACATACATATAAATATGTGTATGCCTATAAGAAAAGTGTAAGAACCATCCAGCATGCCCCCTGAGGTCCTTATCTCTCCACTTATGCGAGAAAAGGAAGGAAACATTGGAGGAACTTGCTATTGCGAGAGGCCTGGAGTGCTGACAGGATAATTGTCGAAAGCCATTGCGGTCCGGTCTTCCTCCGCGGTTCTATGACTTATCATTGCAGTATTATGGAAATCCATTGCCTCGCGAGCTACGGGTAGGGCTCCCACTTTGTCTTCGCCGTACTTCTATTATTCTACTACCTCAACACTACACACAGCATTCTACGTGCTGGTGAAGTACATTAACGACAGAAGTTGAAGACACACGAGACCACAATGCTTCGGAACTTTTTTCACGTGGGAAACTCCAAAGGATGGAGGAGACATTGAAGTTTTTATCGCCAAATATATGTCAGAAAATTAAATGCTTCCTGATGATCCTCAATGTACGATGGGCAATACATTCAGTGGACTTCAAGATTTTGTTTCGTTTTTATCGTCTGTGTCTGGAGGGATTTCGAAGTTTAGCCTCCGCGCAAAGTGGAATTTAATGATAGGATTACACGGATTAACCTGACGTGTACGTTTTCAACGTTGCATTCTATGTCGTATAGTATGGGTACGTCATAGACCCTGTAGTCCAGCACACAACCTTTTGACTACCCTCCTACATCACTGCATAATCGCTTCACGAGAGAGAGAGAGAGTATGATGATGCCATGCAACTGAGCACGTCGTATCGACAAGGCAGGCAACCGTCGTTTCTTCTCACTCGTAAACTTGTAATTAAAAGGTAAATCAAGTCAAGTCGAAGGAACTACACTAGAATTATGGGGATAAAGTGGATGATCGAGGAGTCCGGGGGAGTTGCGTAAGCCGGGGATCGCAAGAGTGCCTTGAAGTACCGTGGAATAAAGTAAAGAAACAAAGTTTAGACGTGCACGAATGGCGGAGGAAGAACAAATTTACGGATCACGTTTACGTAAACCTCAGCATCTTGCTTCGCTCGATTCTTTCAGAAGTCTCGGCTCCACTTTGCACGATCGCTCGCGTCGATCATCCGTCGTTCAAGTGGCTTGGAAAAGATTCATGGGCATCGTTTCATTGGAGCCATCATCTGCCACATTTATAACGTCGGTCATATTTTTCAATATTTGCAAAACTTATTGCAATAGATTTTCGAAGAATCGAACAACTAATTCGCAAATTAGAGATTACCATATTTTCCCGAAGCTGGAAATTCTTCGTCAGAGAGACGAAACGTAATAACTGTTTGATGTATCAACGGAAATGATCGCTGACAATCGTTCGATCGGTAATTCTTTCCCGTCTTTAGGGCCGTATATTTTGCGCTATTGCTCTATCCCCATAGGACCGTAATTTTCTGTATGTGAACATGTATACATATATCAAAAAGGTGTTTTTATTATTATCAGTCCTCGTATGAACTTGATGTCTACCATATTACAGGAGAGTATGCAATCTAGTAAAGCAACGAGCTTTGCGCCATGTGCGTTCAACGATCGAAGGAAATAGCCCATGACGATATAGGGGTGTATACATAGTGTATTGAAGGAGGTTCGTCGATCGCGTCACAATGATAGGGGCGAATTCACGCGTCACGCCAGCAATTGCCGTATCCAGTTCATGTCATAGCATTTCTCTCTCTCTCTCTCTCTCTCTCTCTCTCTCTCTCTCTCTCTCTCTCTCTCTCGCTTTTTCTCTCATTCTCTCCGTGCCGCCGCCAAGCGACGAAGGTGAGAATATGTGTATGGTCAGCAATATACGGATGAGCAAGGCCGTCCCGATCCATTCAACCCGAGCTCAACGGCACTTTACGTGCACCTAGAATGTTTTTTTCTTCAACTATGCCACTTCCTAGCTCGAGCAACTTTGATGCATACCATTAATAGACATCGCGATAATGCAATAACTGGCTGTCTTTAAAAACACGTCTCAGCTCAGGAAACTGTCATCATCAGGGATAAAACATTGATATTGTTCGAACTTTGTTTGGGTTTGTTTGGGCTCAAGGAAGAAGAATCGCTGTTGGACTGGACATGGTATACGATGGTTCTAACGCAAACGTTATACTTGATGGAATATGAGCACATGACGTTCGCTCGGTACAGTTATTCATCGATTTTTCCACCACCAAGTGATGTACCTTCTATTCCTGTCTACCCGGAAGTACTTCATACTAGACTTCTCTGTTCAATTGGCACAACATATAATGGGGATTGTCAGTTCTTCAGTAACTTATAAAGATGTTGATATTCAGGACTATACTTGTGTGTGCATTAGGAGCATACATCATAGCTATTCACTAACTCATAAAAATGCTGATATTCAGGACTATACTCATCTGCTCTCTAATTCCGATACGCCCTGCTCCCAAATCATACATCATAGCTATACACTAACTCATAAAAATGCTAATATTCAGGACTATGCTTCTCTGCTCCCTAATTCCGATAGGCCTTGCTCCCTCATCATACATCATAGCTATTTACTAACTTATAAAAATGCTAATATTCAGGACTATACTGCACTGCTCCCTAATCCCGATGCTCTCTGCTCCCTAATCATACATCGTAGTTTTTCACTATTTTTAAAAAATACTGATATTCAGGACTATACTCCTCTGCACCCTAATCCCGATACTCCCTGCTCCCTAATTCCGATACGCCCAGCTCCCTAATCCGGATACTTCCTGCTCGCTAATCATACATCATAGCTCTCCACTGACGTATAAAAAGGCTGACATTCAGGACTAAACTTCTCTGCTCACTAATCCCGATCCTGCCTGCTCCCTAATAATACATTATACTCCTTCGCTGTGTTATAAGAACGCTGACATTCGGGACTATACTCGTGTGTCCATTAGGAACATACACGCTCTCCACTAACTTATAAAACTGCTGATATTCAGGACTATATTCCTCTGCTTCCTAATCTTGATACTCCCTGCTCCCTAATTATACATCATAGTTCTCCAGTACCTTCTAATGCTGACATTCAGAACTATTCTCGTGCGTTCATTAAGAGCATACGTCATAGCTCTTTACTAACGTACAAAAATGCTGATTTTCAGGAATAAACTCCCCTGTTCCCTCATCCCGATGCTCTATGCTTCCTAATCATACGCTGCATTCCAAATGTGTCTCGTCGAATCCTATGTACCTGTTATTTCACGTCTTGTGGATAAGTACACCAAATGATACAGACACGGCGAACCGAGTACACGAACGATTCGTCTCGAATCCCATATGCAGAAAAGGAACCCTCGAATTACAGGAACAAGCCAATACGTCGACTTACGGTTGCCTTAGTTGGCAGTTGCGTCATTATTAAAACCATGTGTACGGGGCATGCAACGCGACCAAGTGCAGCGATGCGGGTGTGCGACCTTCCGCAACACACACACAAGCTGCGCAGTCCTGAATTACGACAGCTTTCATATCTACGGAAACGCATACAACATGCAATAGAGTATGTTATAACAGGGCTGGCTTGTCGCTAGGAGAAGACGTGCCCCGGGTAGGTACTCCGACTGTATGTGCAGTCGGTACACGTAGGCATACATAGTTACATGCGTTGCATTACACTGTGTGCGATTATCCGTGGGAACAACTCTGCTCACGGAGGTTTGCGCCGCTTCTCGATTCACCGAGGCCTCAAGCCCTTTCCTACGTTCTCGCTTCCACGAGCGACACGGAAGAACAAGAATAAGAGGTAAAACAAGAGGAAGAACGCATCTGCAGCGAAAAGAAAGATCAGGAGAAGGCTCCAAGCAGTTTACAATAAACGTTGTTGCGGTCAATTTTGCTATCCTGTTCGCGGCTGGACGTTGCCGACCGACGGAACGGCAGTCGATGGCGCGCGAAACCTTCCATCGTCGAAACTCGTCCTTAATCTTTACCATGCCTCGTGTTCGCGGCATTGGAAAGATTGTTTTTACTCTTCTGCCATGTTACGGTATGCTGTAATTGAGAATATGGCCGAGCAATTGGACGATTCAAACGCCTAGAAAAGATAGTGCTTGTCATAATTTTCCGCTCTTCCAATCAACGTGATTAGCTACAGACGTTTGAGCCAAACACCGCCAGACTTCAACCAAATGTGTCCCACTTTTCCGGCAGAGGTTTCTTGCACTCTATCAAACAATAGCGCGGCGTCTGCTTTGCCGAACTGCCTTTTTGCCCAGTCTTAAAAACTCTCCCATCCTTGGTGCAACAGTCGCAATATTGCAGGTCGTACGATAGCCCGATGACGGTTCCAATTTCGAAAGACGGAGGGGCAGAGATCGCACTAACGGACATACGTCAAGGAGCGGGAGGAAACCCTTTTTTTATTGCCTGCTCAGTCACTTTGTGTAGCCGTCACAGTGAAATTTCCGCTCTGCTGTGTACGTCCTCATGCCTACAATTCGGTTGGACGAGAGTATCCAACATGCACGACATATCGACACGTACGAAAAGAACGGCGCTGAAACATTGTGTGATCAACGACATTGATGAACGACTTCTTACGGCTCTTCCTATAACGAGCTCTCATAAAATTCGCAAATATTGTGGAAGGAAACTTGTTTACACGAAAGAGATTGGCCAATGAGTTCTTAATATTCATTTAACAAAAATCAATGCTCATTTGACTGGACAGTATTGCCGAAACGACTTTCAGTCGAGGGTTTTTTCTACAGGTCGAACATGTGTGTATGCCATCTGTATGTACGTGTATATAGTAATACCGATCAATGAACAAACAGTGGACTATCAGGTATACGAAGAGACCACCTTTCACCGTGTTGCAAAATACATATTACTTGGATTACGGTGACCGAGACCGGACCGAGGCAAAGTTGTTCCAGCACATATACGGTATAAGGTGAATGTCCTTATTACTCACCACGTTCTAATTACAGACTGGCGTGACACGATGTTGGACACGAATTTGATGCGACCATTATGCCGGATGACAAAGCCACGAAAAAATGAAGACACGAAGAGGCAAGTGTACAAAAAGACCGACAGGTATAGAGGTTCGTCAGAAAATACAATTTTCGCGCTTGACTAGCTAGTCCGGTTCGGCAGGTGTTAGTCACCGGTTGGCCTGAAAAATCATTGACTCTCACGAATAATTCCCTCAAACGCAATCGAGCACGACCGAACAAGGTAGATCGAACTGATCGATTGAATTTTTTAATTGTCGTTAATTCGTCATTTGCACGAGCTACGCGCAATTGAGCAACGACTTTCGGATGTGGTAACACAGCTCCGTAGATCACGCGAGTGAATAATCGAATGAGATGAAAATAAACGAATCCACCATTCATTGTCTTACGAGCGGGGAAACAGCTGGACAAGAGCGCGGTAGACTCCCAACCGCGAAGAATATTCGTTGTTGCAGGTCAAGAAGTTGCGATACGTGTAGGTTATTGCAACAAAAGCTTCACGCACGCGCGATCGTCTCCCATCGAGAACGTTTGGCGAAGCTTTGCTTGGAGCCGAGGCGAGTATGCTCGCGCGCTGCTGTTATAATAATTCATCGTCATTAGCGGGAAAGTGAAACCGTACGGATGCACACAACCGTAACGAGATTTCCACAATGACCGATAGATGCGCGTGCAAGTCTTCGTAAGCCATTACGAAATGTTAATCGTTTTTGTGATTTCTTTCTCTCACTCGTACCCTTCTCATTTATTATACTTCCACACATCGTTCTCCATGTCTCTCGCTCTCCCTCTCTTGATGCGGCTTCTGAGGACTCGCACTTCTCTCTCGGGTTCTCTTCCATTATTTCGCCAGTCACATTTATCTCACAGCGAGAACGATGGGACGTGCGCGGAACGAGATTTGCCGCAGATAAACTATCATTTCGCAAAAGTCACGGAAGCTACTGAGCTCGTCGTTTCGTCCAACGATCCTTTGAAGACAAACTCTCTCCCCCTGGCCACACGAGCCTCACAGGTTTCGAACGGCCAACTAGGACTCGGAATGCTTGAATTTTTGCACAACTCGTACACGCTGTTGCCTTGATCTGACTATACCAGGCAATATAGCGAAAAAATTGCACCTGCCAAAGTACGTTTCAACACGGTATATGGTACACTCTGGACTACCAGCCAAATCGAGACAGGGCCACTCTCTGGTGATGAGAATTCAGTATGTATTGTGAAACATGGGTGGATCGTTATCATCATAGAGGCCTCGGCGTGCATGCTCCTCTGATTGATGTCAAGTGCACCCAGTGGTACCTCGAACGAATCATCTTGCGAATTGGTGCTATCGCCTGGATCACAATTGTGATCATTTTCTTTTTTGCATCTGCAATAGTTTTTCCTTCGTTGCAGTACATGTGAGGGCGAGTTGCGCACAACCGGATCGCAACTCTATTGTTACATTGGAGACGGTGTGGGAAGGGAAGTAGCATGGATCGACTGGAAAATGCAATCCTATAGCCCTCTCTTTGGAGGTGGAATGTTCCGTCAAATGCTCAGTCTTGGTACTTTACGCTTTTGGTAAACGTTAATAGGATCGTCTAATCCTTGTGATGCTAATAGGGTACCAAGAATCCCGAAGAATCCAGGTCTACACTGGAACATCACTAAAGGCAACATATCTGGAATTCTTGAAAGATTTACTAACTCTACAACCACACGGCGTAACAATCATTGAAAATACTTTCTATAGAGACTCACGAAGTTCTACGACAAGTAGGTCAGAGCGGGAAGAATCTTCGGAGGAATTTGAATACTCAGTTCTCAATTGAATTCAGCACGTCAAATCTGTTGCGATATTAATAAGTCATCGATAAAGGTAACAAAGAATCATTAGCTGAGCGTGTCCGTACCAAGATTGATGAAATCTTTGTTCCACAAGCTCCACCTTCCCTAGACATCACGCCATCCTCCTAACCCTGCTACACAAATTGGCCTCTTTATGGTATTTAACAACCGACGTAAACGCTTAAGGAACGACACACTCTTGTCTCTCACAATCAGGAAAATTCGCTATTAAACTTCTCATTGAACTTTCCTTTAGGCTCCCAGACTTTGCAAAGCCTACTTTCTTTTCTCCAATGTTGAAGACGTTGGAGGCACCATGACCGTGGATAGACATCCGCTGCGCGTACACATTGCATTAGGCCAATGTTATGAGGCATCGAGTTGATCCTGCGGGACTTACGATACGCCATTTTCGCTAGAACCTCAAAGATACCTTGCCAATCTTTCACTATGTTTCAATTCATCCGCAGCTGTACCAGGCCAGCGACAATATAGTGGTCCGTCGCCGAGGCGCATATGGTTTCTGGGTCGCGGACCTCTCACTGGCCCACTATAACGACACACACACCGTGTGCATTTACAGTATGTAGGTATTATACGTGTTGGTACTTTGCGGGGAGACTGTACGAGCTAGACAAAGAGAAATGGCCGCAGCATTGGCCCACACTGTCGATGGCGAATGGACGAACGAATCATATTCATATTATATGTGTGTCCATTTATATATACATATGTATACATATAATAATAATATGAGAAGTACTAATATATGTATTGCAGCTATCGATCCAAATGTTCGTTCTCGATGTGTACAGTGCGGGTGCAACTTTATCTGACGATCTGTCCATTCTGTAGGTAAATACGACAGAACGTACGTTTTTTTTTCAACCCTCTCATTCGTCCACGTATCCAGTTCGTCCTTCGATCTCTTATCGCACCAGTTACCAGCTATTATTCATGGCATAATGTCATATACGTGGAGAGTTCAGTCCAACCCGAACAGTTACGAACACGCGACAGGACATCGAAAGAAATTACGTGTCTATACGTAGTCGCGTTTTCCGATCTACTTTTTCATGTGTGCGTGTGCCCTAAAAAAAGTGCCGCAGTGAAGGGCCCGATAATGAGTTTGATTATTCCTAATGCTGACGCCGGAAATAATGGAGGAAAAATATTTTTCCACAATCCTTGAGACTGTAATGGGTGCCTCTGTGGCCTTGCGACACTACAATGCTATGGGTAGTGCAATGTGTCGGGAGAAGGCGCCCGAGCGCGGTCGCTCACCTCGAGTTGCACACCGAACAGATCCCTCGACCTTCCTGGTCTCGATGCATCTTGTAGGCCCTCCATCCCGGCCTCTCGTTCAACTAGTCCCATTTCCCGAGTCTCGCTGCAATAAGAGAACACACCGAGAAATACATTACCAGGTGGAAGTATAGCGAAAATTTGATATTGCTCAGACGTTGGAGCGTAAGGAAAAAATAGATTTGGATGTTAGGGTTGATCCTTTGGGATTGGGCATTATTCGGTGGGAAGCCTGGAAAATCGTACTACATGAGAATGACAAGGAGTCGCAGTTATTGATCAGAATTTTCTGAGTTTTTTTTTTATTCGTCATATCAGAAAAGCAATAATATCGGATTTATTTTAGAGATTCTAGTCTATGGAGGTCATGTCCTACGGTGAAATTTCCAAATCCGGTTCCGGACTTCAAAACAGTTTTACTGGTCAATATTTTTTAACTCTTCCGAAAGCTCATTAATTCAATTTTTCCTGGCAAGTGGAACTATTTTAAAGGGTTATGCTTAGTTGTACAAGTCGCAAAATCACTTTTTTCAAAACCAATATATTTTGTCAACACATTATCTCATGAATGATCCCTGAAAATTCCAAGGACACTCGGAGGGTCGATCGAAACTTTGAACGCTTTTTTTCTCGAAAGTACTTTCTCAAAATCGGTGAGCAAAATATCACAAAAACAACTGGTTCAATCTTTCTGAAATTCTCAGGGCTTTTTCTACGTGTAAAATTATAGTATTTGATCGGGATCATTATGTTAATTTTTCCTGTCAAGTGGAACTGTTTTAAAGGGTTATGCTTAGTTGTAGAAGTCGCAAAATCACTTTTTTCAAAACTAATATATTTTGGCAGAAAATTATCTCATGAATGATCCTTGAAAAATCCAAGGACACTCGGGGGGTCGATCGAAACTTTAAACCCTTTTTTTCCCGAAAGTACTTTTTCAAAATCGGTGCGCAAAATATTACAAAAACAACTGGTTCAATCTTTCTGAAATTATCAGGGCTTTTTCTACGTGTAAAAATATAGTATTCGATCGGAGGACTTTTTGCCGACGTATACTTTCAATGTGATGAACGCAAAATGCTCGTTTTCTTCGAAAAATCAAGACTCTCACGTTGAATGGGCACCATTTTTTTAAAACTTGACATTTTGTAAATTTTTTCGATCAATCATAAGATAAACTAATATGCTAACGCAATCTGTTTGATTTTTTTACATTAGATAACCTGGTTCAGAAGGGCATTGCTCACCGCAAAAAACGCTTCCGACAGGTACTTCCCGCACATCGGCTGTAAATCGATTATAATTGAACATTTTTACACAAAAAAATTACAGAGTGGTCTTCATATGATACTTTTTTTAATACCTAATTGTTGTAGAAATTTATCACATGGATTCACTGTTTAAATCATCCCAAAAATGATCTGTTTTTGAATGCCACAGCTAGTCATAACCCGTTAAAGAGCGATAAACAAATACAACAAAAAATATAAAGTAGATTCTGGACAAGAGTTTCAGGGAAAGAGTTTTAAGGGGTTAGGCCACAGTAACGGGTATAAAATAAGGTGCGAATTTAACAATTTTTATTAGTATGAAAAAGTGATTCACTTATCAAATTAATTACACATCTATTTAATATGAATATCAAACTGTTAGAAAAAATATATATATTTTTTTTCGATGTACAAAATGCCCGACTCCCCGAAACTTCTCGAAACAGCTTTTTTCCAATTGGCGTGACAAATATCTTCAACAATTTTCACTCGATTTACTTCAAATTTAAAAGTTATGTTCCTAATTGCATTTCGCAGAGAAGTACGTACGGAATTTCTGATTAATCGAAACCTTTTCATTTCATGAGCAGTTTGTGAGCAGTTATAACGAAATTTTTCACTGAAAATTCATTTCTTAAGTTCAAATACCTACAACTTTTGAATAAAACAATATTTTTCAAATTCCGTATATACTTCTCTAGGTATTCTACTGTAAATTGACGAGAATTTTCGTTTTTTGTTCTAGGTCAAAAATTTTGGATGCTAAATGTCACGCCGCGGAGCGCCTAAAAAAAGATAACAAAAGAAAATATTAGTAGTCGGCCATTTTGACCATCGAAAAAAAAATATTTTTTCTAACAGCTTGATATTCATACTAAATAGATGTGTAATTAATTTTATGCGCGAATCATTTTCTCATACGAAAAAAAATTGTTAAATTCGCACATGATTTTATACCCGTTAGTGTGGCCTAAGGACTGAAATCGGAATGTCATCGGTAGGTACCACTAGTCCCAGTGGGATTAATCCGTGCGGTTCGGTAAACGAGCAAAGCAAGTCACACGATGTAATTATTTAATTGGTAGATTAGCGAGCATTTGCTTCGCATTATCGCATTACCAGAGTCGAAGCCAGCCCGTCTTTTCAACCACGAACGAGCTTCAACCGAATAGGAAAATTCTAGACTACTGTATGTTTGCCATACGTGTCATGCACAAGAGTGCAAGTAAAAGGCCCGGCGAGGCTCGGGCCTCCGCGTGCGAAAAACGATGAGTCAACCAGGGCCTTGTACGTAACATTCAGTGCCTTTCATGTCAAGCCGTCAACGCCTCGGATTCCGCGTTCCAACTTCATCAATTTTGCCTAAATTCGAAATAACGCACTGTGATTTCTGGATACGTTTCAAATTGCACAATTTTTTACTGGACTGCAACAAGTAGAGAAAATTTGGACCCAATGTCTTTCTGTTTTCACGAGGCTGAATCTTTTGACAGGTCTCTCAATATTTCAAGACTTTTTTCTAATTGAAAAAGAGAAAGTGAAAAACCTGGCACCTTGTACCGTCAATGATACGGACGATGTAAAATAATAAATCGGGTGACTTTGAATTTCATTAGTTGGATACGAAGTTGCGCGAGTTTGGATGGAATGTCCCGTATGTGTATATGCGTGAATGACGAACAATGCATGTGCACAGCCTCGACTCTTCGTTGTTGCGCCAACGTATGGGTGTCTGCACGTGAGCGCGTTCACCGTTAGAACGTGTTCGAGGATGCAGCATGTCGGCGATAAAGACAAAACTACGCGCACACACACACACATATGTGCATGCAGCCATAGTAAAAAAAAAAGATGGACGATAGGAGGAGACAAGCGCAGGAGGAATAAACGCTGAGAAAGAAATGCAGAGAAAGACGGAGTGGCAAATTACGTACTAATTATTTCTAATTAATCGTTGAAAACATTGGATTGCGAGAGACCTTGTACTTTGTACATACGAAGTTTGTCAATCGCGTTTCACTAATTATACGAAACCTACAATCGTAAACCCTTTGTCTACGTCCCGTAGCTTATGGGATTAAAAAACAACTGAATGATAGGCCTATCTGGTGTCTCGAACTACGTTGAACGGGCAGGGAACAAAAAAAAATATTACGAAAGAGCATCTTTCGGGTATTGACAGACGCTATAGTGAATTTTCTGACGGGAGCTAAGCGACGTCGTCGAGTGACAAATTTCGGTATTTTATCTACATCCGCGTGCGGAACTTCCGGCAACCTTCTTAGGCTCCAATTGGCTCGTACAGCCCAACCACGCTGGCAAGCAAGAACTTGGGGGCGAAAGAGAATATTAGGTCTGGGATCGATACTGGAACGAAGCTTGTTGCTGAGCTCCACCAATCAGCTCAGCCAACCTCCAATAAATAATAACAAGTGGGCAAAATTTGGTCGAAAAGTGGAGGAACATTTTTAAAGTGTTCTTTGGGGCTGAGATGATTAAATGATGCCTCGATCTGGAAAAGAGATTGATTGATTGAATAAATTCGTCTTATTAAGGCCTTAGGCCACAGTAACGGGTATAAAATTATATGCAAATTGAACCATTTTTTTCGTATGAAAAAGTGATTTACTCATTAAATTAATTACGCATGTATTTAGTACGAATATCAAGGTGTTAGAATTTTTTTTTTTCGATGTACAAAATGGCCGACTACTCGAAACTTCTCGAAACAACTTTGGTCCAGTTGGCGTGACAAATAACTTCAACAATTTTCACTCGATTTACTTTACATTTGACAGTTGTGTTCCTAATTGCATTTCGCAGAAAAGTACGTGCGGAATTGCTGATTAATCGAAAACTTTTCATTTTATGAGCAGTTTATGAGCAGTTATAACGAAATTTTTCACTGAAAATTCATTTTTTAAGGCAGTAGTGGGGTCTAGAAATTTGACAAAATCGATTTGTTTTCTTCATTTTATTATTCCTTAGACCTTTCTTAATACGCTCGTGAAAACCGTTTACTGATATTTCAAAAATTAGCACAGTTATAGAAATTATAAGCAAGCCACGCGCAAACCTCATTTAACAGTATCAAAACTTTGAACCCGTTTATCTCAGAACTATGTTTTTCAAATCGGCGCCCACGATATCTCGATAACTAATTGACCGATCGAGCTCAAATTTTGCACATACCTTCGGTAGCCTCTTTCTGAGGACTGGTAGCAGAATTGAGTCGAACAATATTTTTGCCCACGTTTTATAACTCGTCGAATACCCGAAAATGTATGAAATATCGTTAATCAAAGTTTGACAGTCCGCCATTTTGTAACAAAAATTTGTTAAGTACTAATCCTGCTACCAGTGCTCAGAATACTCATACAGATTGAGAATATGTATATATTTTTTTTTCAGATGCATACATCACCCAGAGTGGGCGCCCATTGAAGCGGTTTTCGGCGGACCATGTTGTAAAAAAATAAAAAACTACATGTAAATATTTAAAATATATATTTTTTAATGTACATACATTCACAAAGGAACAATAAATACACTTGTAAAATTTCATCAAGACAACTTCAACGGTTGAAAAGTTATTCCAACCCAAAAATTACGTAAAAAATCTCACTCCAAACCAGACTGCTGCCTCAAGTTCAAATACCTACAACTTTTGAATTAAACAATATTTTTTAAATTCCGTACGTACTTCTCTAGGTATTCTAATGTAGATTGACGAGAATTTGTGTTTTTTGTTCTAGGTAAAAAATTGTGGATGCTAAAGGTCACGCCGCAGAGCACGTACAAAAAAGACAACAAAAGAAAACGTTAGTAATCGGCCATTTTGTGCATCGAAAAAAAATATATAGATATTTTCTAACAGCTTGATATTCATACTAAATAGATGTGTAATTAATTTGATAAGTGAATCACTTTTTCCTACGAATAAAAATTGTTAAATTCGCACCTGATTTTATACCCGTTACTGTGGCCTAAGGGCTTAAAGAAAATAGAGCTCATTAGTGTCCTGACGATATTTTGGGTGAATTTTCGGGTCAACCGGAGGAAATCCCTTCTTTCAAAAGACGTGAGAGAGAGAGAGAGAGAGAGAGAGAGAGAGAGAGAGAGAGAGAGAGAGAGAGAGAGAGAATAAAGGGAAATCGTACACGCACTCTCTCAAAGTATCACAATCGCCCCGAAGGTCTCCCTCACCCACACCCACCCACCAATACAAACACACACACACCCGCATATACACACATACACCCGCATATACACACACACATCCACACCTGCATACGCGCGCGCGCGCGCACACACACACACACACACACACGCGCGCGCGCGCGCGCACACACACATACACCTGCATACAAATTCTCGTGTATCGCGTCTTGTTACCTTACCTCATAGGTCGAACCTCAATCGGAAGAGAAGTTTCGCCGGCGTGCTTGAGCGCAGCATAGCAAAAAAAAAAGAAGAAAAAACATCGGTTAATTGGACGTTTCCCTTCCCACACGGCGCGAAGAGACGAGAGCCATTCGAATAATAATTGAGGTAATTCAACGCCGGCAAGAGAGTATTTTCGGAAGTTGCTTTCCGCGGCTGTACGTGTATTGAACTGTACGTACATAGATCGATCCGTAACGAGACGGTTGGCAAAGCAAGGAAAACATGTTGCGAACCGCGATGTCTCTGGCGTTTTCCTCATGTCCTCGTTATTAGCGCAGAAGAAATGGGAATAGAGCACAAGCGAAGGACACCGGCGATGAAAGGAAATGATAGAAAGGGAGAGCGAGACAACAAGAAACGTTTGCGAAATATAGATATACATAGTTATACACACACATATGCGCGTCAGTGAATCTTAGAGAGTGTACCAGACATCTTTATAAGATACAACTCCGTGAAATGATGGGAAACGAGAGCAGCCTAATGGACACCCGTAACGGGATCTCTCAGAATACGAATCGCCAAGAGAGACTACCAGTCTAGAGCCCAGAAAAAAGATGAAATTCGACCATTTTTTGTGGGCACCCAGTTCATAATATGAAAAGTTCATTCGGTGGCCTGTGTTCTGCATTCATTCAAGTATCTTTACAAACATTTTCATAAGATTCTGTAACGGAATGGCGGTGCTGAAATTGGATGAAGCGAGTCATCGCCGTCTGATGGTGTCCCGGCCGCAGGGCAACATTACATCGCCAATTCTAGATCGATTGCCTCGGAATTCTTTTTGGAAACTTATAAAAACATTTTACATCGAAATACGTTGGGAATTCTTGATGCGTCAAAATTTTTGTTCGAAAATGTTATTTTGGTGATTTTTTTACCGATTTTTTTTTTTTAAACGTTTAACATTTGATCAAAAATCGATATTTTCCGATTTCCCTACATACTTCGAAGGCAAATATTATCTAGAACTCAAATTATTTTGAATTTTCGTTACTGGTAGAAAATTGGAAGCGAACTCTTGCTTGCCGCAGGACACTATCAGACAAAGATGAATCGCTTCACCGAGCTTCAACCACGCCATTTTGTTATAGAAGTTTTTGAAAAAAAATTTCAAGATAATTGCTGATGGGTAGAATGAAGGCCACTGCACGGATTTTTCATTCTATGAGCTGGGTAGCTATATAAAATTATCGAAATTCACCTTTTGTGACTCTAGACTGGTACGCTCCCTCAAAGCTTCTCGGAGCCCTGCAAGAGAGTGCTCGCTCTCGCGGTCTGCGGACTCGCGAACCCACTATCCCGATCTTACAAT
This sequence comes from Ophion slaviceki, assembly GCA_944452715.1. Lineage (NCBI taxonomy): Eukaryota > Metazoa > Arthropoda > Insecta > Hymenoptera > Ichneumonidae > Ophion > Ophion slaviceki. The sequence continues at coordinate 41,224,198 of OX101783.1, forward strand.
CGAGATCAAGTGCCAAAGAAACACGACTGCCTGTTACTTTTCGGCGCACCCGCTCCGAGATTGTCCGAGGTGTATGACAGATCTAAAGCTCAACCCAATCACCGGCAAAATGATGTGTTGACTCGGATTTAACGAGCACTGCGGAAAAAAATAACGGGATAAGTTATTTTTTAGACGTAACAGGTTGCACAGGGGCTTATGCGATGCAAAATCGTTTAGGCATCCAATCACAGTCATCTCGAAGGATTCAGCCTCCAATAAGCTTTTGGGCACGCTATACGAGTAAAAAATGAAAATCGCGCTGGATTTTTCCAGCTTCACCAAGAAAATACTTCAATTTCGTGTATCAGTTCGTGTATGTATATGTAAAGAAAGAGAGAGATAAAGAAAAATTCACTATATGCCGAAAATAAAATGAGTACGGTGATTTAAATATTGTAGGTACTTATATATATATCGGGTGTCCCTCTTATCTCTGCCACCAGAAATAACTCGATAATTATCGGCGTCACAAAAAAATGTTCCAGACACAAGTTTTACGGTGTGAAGAGGAATGGTACATTTTTTAACCATCATGTGGAGCACCTCAAGCCGCATAAGAAACATTAGGGGTTCAAAGTCGTTCAAGGTCATTCAAGATCAGTATCGATTAGACAAATCTAAATATCTCGGATCACTACCAAATATTTAGTAGTGATCCGAGATATTTAGATTTGTATTTCATTTAAATAGGTTACCTGAAATGACCTTGAACGACTCTGACTCCCTAATGGTTTTTATGCGGCTTGAGGTGCTCCACAAGATGGTTGAAAAAAATGTACCATTCCATTTCAAAAAGTGGAGGTGACCTTCACTGTGCGTCAGCGCCTCCACCGAAATGAAAAAAAATTGGTCGCATTTGATGGTCCCCGTCACATCGTACAACTTTTGTCTGGAACATTTTTTTGTGACCTCGATAATTACCGAGTTATTTCGGGTGGCAGAGATAAGAGGGACACCCTGTATATATATGGCGAACGGATATTTTGGAACGGTCATATTTATTTTATGTTCGCTACGCACTCATCTGTCTGTTTTGAGCACGGTCGTCAAATGTTTTGATTCCCCCATGTTCTGCAGGCAGGATGGTCATTAGAATGACCTTTATTAATATATATCCGCGCAAAAATTGTCGTAGGGATCCAATTGGATTCCCATTCCTGTCCCTACTTCCTGATAGGAATCCAATGGGTCATCGCATCGGATCCCTTTACTAAAACGTCACGCTCGTACATTGGATTCTAATCGAGATTCCCCATTGGAGTCCAATGTACGAATCCAATTCGAATCCTAAAGGATTGCCACATTATCGAACCGAATCCGATGCGATTCTTGATGGATCTCATCGCACTCTGTACGTTGAATTTTCTAAACTAAATATCTAAATGTACGATCTTTCTAAAGTGTAAATCTCATCTTACAAAAGTATAAAACGCATGAAAAAGCATATTTTAAAAATGGATCTGAATCACATCACTGACAAATCTACTTTAATCATCATTTGTTATTTACTTCACTGCACTTTGACATGATATCACCACACACGTACACACTCACGAAACGTTCAGGTTATGTTTCAACACACAGACTTTTTTCTTGAATCTCCCGAATGTGGTAAGAATTCTCAAAAGGCGTTCATCGGGGAACAGTGCAGCATCCAATTGGATCCGGATGAGGACTCCTATGTGCCCTCCCTATGTGATTTAGAAGATCCGATACATTTTTTTGAGAGTTTTAAGGCAGGATTCTACTTTGAAACTTTGAAAAAAAAACATTTTTTTTTACATTTTTCGAAAGTAAATATGTTCAAGAATGTTCGGTCAAAATTTTATAAAGTTCCAAGCAGTCTAACTATCCTTTTTCGCCTTTCGAACGCACCTACCTGAGCGCGCTATTGTGACTCACCAAAACTTTAAACGCGTTTTTCTCGACACGACATTTTCAAGTACCGTGGTCGTGATAACTCAAAAAGTACTGAACCGATCCTTATGAAATTTGGAACACATATTCTATATGTGTGTACCAACCGACCTAACTACAATCAACTTAAAATTTTGATTAGAACTACTTTTTTATTGCAAAAAAGACCCAAAAAAAACGCATTTTTTTCGTATTTTAGCCGCCATTTTGTTAATTTTGCACGTATATAAAATATTCTAGTTAGGTCGGTTCCTGAAGACATACTGAACATGAAACTATTTGATTTTTCTGTTTCAGACCATCCGTCGGGAAGATTTCACGACCACGGCAACGGTACCTGCTTTTCGAGGCGTTGGCTTTAAACATATTTTACGTGTACAAAAAATGAATAAAATACATTTAAAAATTTTTTTTTATGTACTTAAAGAGTGTATTTATTGAACAGTTTAAACCCCATATCGATATCTTTAATAGTATTCTCAGAAAAAAATTCACGAAAATAGCGTTTTTTTCATGGTTTCAAAGTAGAATCCTGCCTTAAATAGAAAAATCTCTCACGATACCAATCAGGAAATAGCGCGGTATCCACTCGGATTCCAATGTGGACCCCCTACGTGCGTCATCCTTATCAAATACCTATAGGGATGTGGCAGGATCTAGGGACTCCCCAACAAATTTCTGCACCGGCACTTAAATTTGTCTTTAGGTAATTTCAAAGACATTGCAGTTTAGAGTGTTCAGTACAGTGACCATAGGCTACTATATAAGGACGGTCCTCAAAGTTGAAGATGTTTGGAATCCCATATCCTCATACATGTTTATAGGGTGTAAGAAAGGTCGATGGAGGCCTTAAGGAGGTGATAGGTCACCTCATTAGGAACATATCTAACCTAGGTTACCTTACTCCAAAGTCTAAGGATTTCGAGTTATCATGGTAAGTATGATTTTTGGGAAATTTCCCAAAAATAGGTACTAACTCGTTCACAATGTTCAAACAGACAATAATTGGTAACTAAAACTTGCGTCTCAGCTTAATGCGTTTTCAATCGACAACCACCAACACAATTATCTGCATCCACACAACTACTAAATGGGACGTGTTGAATAATAAAGAACTTGACAAAAAATAAAACACCTCTTATTTGAGTCCTATTTTTAAAAAATGGCATTAACATTAGAGATAAACAAGTTAGCACCTAATTTTGGGAAATTTTCCAAAAATCATACTTACCATAACTCGAAATTCTTAGACTTCGGACTAAGGTAACCTAGGTTGGATATGTTCCTAACGAGGTGACCTATCACTCCCTTAAGGCTTTGCATCGACCTTTCTAACACCGTGCATTCGTATATACAAAGATAAAGAGATACTGATTAAAAAAATGTTAGATTTGCAATCAGGGCAAGGGGAATGTCTCGAATGAACGCGAGCATGAACGAGATGCTCCGTGTATCCGGAAACGATGTGCATATATACGTGTACAGAGTTTGCATTTATATCCTTGAACCGGTTTGCCGTAACTGATATCCCTTGCGTTTTCTATCTATCTGTCCATGGCTAAGCCGCGCGCGCGTTCGGTCGTTCCCTCGTACGGGGCTTGAGAAAAAATGAAGAAATAGGAATAGAAGGGTGGACGACGCGACGAGGAGTGCTCTCGGTGCTCCTATACGTGCAGTGGTGGCGGCTGTGGTGGTCCGACCGACCGCAGTGCACGAGACTTAACGTACGTGTACCATAAAGGATACATACATATGGACAATGCCTCGTAATCCTATACGTATAATATAAATACATATATATATATATATATATATATATATAGTATATATATGTATGTATGTATATGTATATGTATATACATATATACATATATACATATATACATATATATATATATATATATATATATATATATATACACGTGTCGTACACACATTGGATTACGAGGCAATCGTGAAAGGTCGGCACGCGGCTAGTTCGAATCGAGGCCGATCTAGGATTATAAAAGCTCCAGTTTTACACCGAACGCGCGCGCACGTATCTCGATTTCATGCAAAACGACACGGGCGAAGCTGCATCGTTGTTTGTATTCCATTTCTTTTCTTTCGCACTAGCTAGAAAAGCTGAAACAACATTCATGAAAGTGTTTTTTGGAGATCCACGTTACTAGAAGACGAGGCGGGCCTCTCTGTATTGTGGTTCCGTACATATGACAAATAAACTGTTTTTTTACCTAGATATTTAATTGCTTGATGCTTTGTTCTGTCATAATTCATAGGTAATACTAGATCGAAACCATACGCTGTAAGCTAATAATGAAAATATATAAAATTATTGTTATTTAAATATTTGCAATACCAAATGACTTATTTTTGGAGTTGGTACCAACCAATTGCCAATATTGTCACATTTTTAGCAGATAAAGAGGAGGCGAAGAACAATAAATTAAATATACGGTCTACAGTCTTTTTTTAATTTGCAATCTCGTTTCTTCCATGACGAAATATTGAACAATACTGTTTTGCGGTGTTGCCATATGCATTTTTATTATAGAGGAAAAATATTTTTACGAAGCATTATTCTGTCGTTAATGAACGTTTTTGGCAAAACTGAATGGTAAAGGCAACCCAAACTTTTTTCACTTTTTCCCTAACCAGTTGGCTATCTAAACATAATTTTTATTCAACATGTATTATATAAACACAATAGTTTATAAAATAATGCAATGTTAAAACTTGCAATTTTAGAACCCATTATCTCCCAATCTAAATAGCCGACTGTTCTGAAAAATTTGAACAAAATCTATAGAAATCAAGAGTGCACGCTCGTTCTACCTTAAGGGGTAAGGCCACAGTAGAATTTTCAAAAAATCGATTTTTTTCGCTAAAACGGTGCTCTCTCATCATAAGACAAATGTCATGACAAATAACTTCAACAATTTTGACTCGATTTACTTCAAATTTGAAAGTCATGTTCCTAATTGCATTTCGCAGAGAAGTACGTACGGAATTTCTGATTAATCGAAAACTTTTCATTTTATGAGCAGTTTTATACGGAATTTTTCACTGAAAATTCATTCAAATACCTACAACTTTTGAATAAAACAATATTTTTTTAATTCCGTACGTACTTCTCTAGGTATTCTAACGTAGATTGACGAGAATTTTTGTTTTTTGTTCTAGGTCAAAAATTGTGGATGCTAAATGTCACACCGCGGAGCGCCTAAAAAAAGATAACAAAAGAAAATATTAGTAGTCGGCCATTTTGTACAACGAAAAAAATATATATATTTTCTAACGGCTTGCTATTCATACTAAATAGATGTGTAATTAATTTTATGAGTGAATCACTTTTTCATACGAAAAAAAAAATTGTTAAATTCGCACATGATTTTATACCCGTTACTGTGGCCTAACCCCTTAATATATTAAAAGGAAGGTTTGTGCAAAAGTTCACCTCGATGGGAGGTTGGAGGTTTTCGGAACCTTATCCCTGTGACAGTCGTTTCAGCAGTTTGATACGTGCTTCAAATGAATTTACAAGCGACCGAACTATTTCCGGAGATATGAGCCGAACGGAGCGCGAAGTAAAATTCCCTATTTAAAATATAACGGAGCGCGCGCGGTCACTGCGATTCTCGAAAGAGCGCTATTTACACGGTAATACTATTTCGAGCGAATCCAAAGTATCAGTATATGGACTTGACGTAAAATTTCACGTCCGGTGGATACTCTTCTCGCCGCTATGAATATAAAGTGTGTTTAAGTGGCATTCATTTGGCGAAGTTCTTTCGGGCTTGTACCTCGGCGCTCGAGATTTCTCTTGGAAGTACATCATACCGTTGTTATTACAGCAGTTAGTACCAATGATTCCGTTTGTACGTGCCGATCTAGCACGCGTACAACATGCACGCAGGCAAATTTCTGCAATTAATTTTAGCAGTTGCATCTCACGTATAACCGGGATCTTAGTCGATGTAAGCTGCGGACGGACCTAAAAGTAATATGTGCCCATATGACAACGCATATCTTTTTCTCATCAACGATTATTATTATATTCATTATATTTAATATAATTTATTTATTTTATTTAAATTGATTATATTCATTATATTTAATATAATTTATTTATTCTACTTAAATTTGTTATATTCCTTATATTTGATATAATAATTGGTATATTAATCAATAAGGAAAGATATTTGTATTTGACTCGATTTTAATCGAGCCCAATTGTTGTGCCGACAATAATTCTCATCTAAGACGGGACATCACTGTGACGCGTAAAAAATGGATTTTTGGCATTTGTCTAAAGTATACCGATTCAAGAACATGTGAAAAAATGTTCAAGTTAAAATATTGAACATTGAGGAAGTTACAGACGATTTAGTGAGAGCAGGTAGCGCAAAGATTTACGTATACTAAAACTTTCAATCGCGTTTCTGTCGACCTGACCGGAATCATAACTCTGGCTAGAATTGTCCGATTTTCAAATTAAAAAAAAATCTGTAATTGCAGTAGCTATCGTTGGATGTAACGGTTTTGTTTTATTTTTTTTCAGCCCCCGAATATGAGTGAAAATTTCGCCAAAATTACCCTTTTTTTAACCCGCCATTTTGTGAAGTTTTTTTGTCGAGAAAAGGACTACGTACAACAAGAACCACATTTATGTATTGGGTTGGCAAATAATTTTGTTCGGTTCTTTAGAGTGAAATCAAAGAGAAAAACCGAACGAACTTATTTGCCATCCCAATTATTATTAATATTATAGACTAACATTCTCACATTAATATTAATATTAGAGATTTATTATACATTTATTATTAATATTATAGATATATTATAGATAATATTAATACTGTACTATTAATACACATTAATATTGTAATATTAATACACATCGATATTAATATTACAGATTATAAAACTTTTTTGTTTTTTATTTCAGACCAACCTTTGTCAAATTATCGACCCGGCCGTTGGACCACATTTTTCATACAGAGGCTCTATTATATCTCAATACCGTTTTTAAGGGGCCAGTCCACTTTGAAAATTTCAAAAAATCGAAAGCAAGCAAGATTTGAAGAAATCGACGATGATGAGCAATCAGAAGAGATTTTGTAAGGTGCAGGAGTTGCCGATTGAGTTCAGGTAAGAGTTTTTCATAGTATAAACTTCAAACGCGTTTTTCTCGAAACAACGTTTTCAAAATCTAGCTCCATCGTATCTCTAAAACTAATAAACCGATTCTCTTGAAATTTGAATCACATATTGTAAACATGATTCGCAACAAGATGACCCTTGATGATTTAAATTTTTTTTACTCTTTTTTTCGAAAAACTGCGAAAAAACGCTTTTTTTTTACTTTTTTCGTTTTTCATCTGCCATTTTTTTATTTTTTGATAAAATTTTATATCCGAGGGTCATTTTGTAGCTGGTGTCATACTGAATCAAATGGACTTTGATTTTTTTGTTTCAGACAAGCCGTTGCCGAGTTGTGATGGAGCTACCTAGCCCACCTATTTTTGAGACGTTACGTTAAACTATAGTTTTTGTACTTAAAAATGAATAAAAATTATTTTTTTTAAATGTATTTCAAGACTTTATTTATCAAGCCCAACAACTTTTATATTCATATCTTTTATAAAATCCTCCAAAAAAATCGCGAAAATAGCCTTTTTCGTGGCTCCAAAGTGGACTGGCCCCTTAATTCGCAATTTTTATTGATATTCATAAATACATAAAAATAAATTCATAAAAATTGACACGCAATGAGTTGAAAATTCGCTCAATAACATACCTTTTTTGAAATCCAAGTAAATAATCTAGGCGACAGAAAAAATCTGAAAAACGACCTTTTTTGGCCCATCACAGTAGTGTCATCCCTTAATAAAAAAAAGAACTTTCAAGATTTTTAACTTTATTTAAACATCGAGACGAACATTTGGAGAGATGCGAGGCATATAGAAATGAAGAAAAACGTTTTTTTACGAGTGAACAGTAACGTGCACGTGTTCGTCGATGATAATTATTGGAATTTCGCCAATGATGCTGTAACTTATGCTCAATGGATGAACGCAATTATATTCATTTTTAAATCCTTTGGGTACGGGCTGTGCAGCCGTGTGACGAACAAATCGTTTCAAATCTCGTTGGATCGTACGACCGGAGCTCGAACCCAACGTCCCTGTTGCAACTATAGCACGTATCTCGTCTCACTTGCCACCTTTCCCACCACGTCTCGTCTATGTATCTCACTTCAAGGCTTCTCGTTCCTACGAAAGCAAACGTGCGAAAAAAACGCGTAATAAAGAGCCATAAAAACGAGCATTTCGCCTCCTCCTGTACTTACATATTACGTGCATTATAAGCAGGCAAAACTCTCGAATATGTCGAAGAAGAAGAAGTTTACAGCACGGTTGCAAATAATGCATTACTTTTTGTAATGCATTAGCGTTTTCATTACTCATTACTTTACATTTTGTAATGAAAAAAAATTTCATTACCCATTATATTACGTTCAGTAATGTAACAAATTTCCATTACTCATTACATTACATTTTGTAATGCAAATAATTGCCATTACTTATTACAATGGAATTTGTAATGTAAAAAATGTTCATTACTCATTACATTGGAATTTGTAATGTAAAAAATGTCCATTCCTCATTACATTATATTTTGTAATGTGAAATGTTTTCGTTGCCCATTACAATGTAATGGGTAATGAAATTTTTTTATATTACAAAGTCCCATGTCATGAGTGACGGAAATATTTTACATTACAAAGTGTAATGTAATGAGTAATGGATTTTCCTTACATTACAAAATGTAATGTAATGAGTAATGATTTTTTTCCATTACATAATATAAGGTAATGAGTAATGGAATTTTTAAAATTACTAATGCAATGCAATGTAAAGAAAATTCCATTACTCATTACAATGTAATGAGGATTTTCATTCGTTTCCCAGTAGGGGCAGCGGTTTTTGCACTGGGTCGATCTGACCCGATGGGAAACGAATAATAATCCATGTTACCTTGTAATGAGTAATGGAGATTTTTTACATTACATTAGTAATGTGAACAAATTCCATTGCTCACTACCTTAGATTTTGTAATGTGAAAAAATTCCATTACCCATTACATTGGACTTTGCAATGTAAAAAATGTTCATTGCCCATTACAATGTAATGTGTAATGAAATTTTTTGTCATTACACATCGCATTGCATTTTGTAATGAAAGTGTTTCACATTACAAAATGTAATGTAATGAGTTATGGACATTTTCTACATTACAAAACTCAATGTAATGAGTAACGAAAATTGTTTACAGTACAAAATATAATGTAATAAGTAATCGATTTTTTTAACATTACTGAATGTAAAATAATGGGTGATGAAACATTTTTTCATTACTCATTAAAAAAGTAAAGAATAATGAATTACTTTTTCATTACAAATTTCGCAACTCTCGTATACAGTGGGTAAAAAAAGTATTTGAACATCTCACACGAAACTCTTTTTCCTTTGACTTGATTTTTTTGTTCGTCTTTTTCCAAAAAAATTGTAAACAGACACCATGTATACTTAGGATAAAGTATCGAACATAGGAAATTCATAAAGCATTTAATTTTTTTCGAAGGATAATTAGAAACGACGACGTGTACAAAAACTTTTGTAACACACTGTATATCATGTTAAAAACGCATGTGCGATATAACTGTGCAAATGTATCGCGACAAAAACAGACATAAAATTGTTCGACTTTCCCACCAACCGCAATATAGCCGAATTTATCTCTGATATTTGGTGTTTTAAATTAAATTAATAACATGTGGAGTCGTCCAATAGAATCAGCAAAAATCCGATTTAAAACTAACAGTGACGCATGACACCCTTCAGCCATTTATGGAGGGGCTCTCCAGCAAATACTCAATCTTAAACCTTCTCATTAGCCTCATCCAATTATTTTCATTACCTGAATCAATTCTTTCATTTACTTAAATAAATAAAAAAACAAATCACCCATAGAACTTTGTTTTATTAGTTTCATTACCTGAATCAACTTTTTTCATTTAGTTAGTTAAATAAATCAAAAATAAAAGTCAATTTTGTTAGTTTCATTTACCTGACTCAACCTTTGATTTTATTTCCGGCAAAGTTCTCTTGAGTATCTATAAAACTATATTGAAAACGTGATTTTTAAATATACAGCTAAAGCTTTTTTTTCATAACCTTGGTACATCGCCCTTGATACTATATGACCCGAAAATCCAGTCACACCGACGACAGATTGTTGCCATTTAAATTTCGAAGTTTGCAGAAATTTATTTCAAGGCTCTAGTTTTTTATACGTGTTTTAAATTGAGAGGGAAAGATTTTTGTAAGTATAGTTTGTGCTTCGGTATAACGATCAGTGAGGTTCGATATTTTTGCAGGGTACGATAAGTAACGAAGCAATTTTTGGGACCTGGGTCCAGAAACAAGTTGCATTGCCATGGAATTCTTATATATATATATGTGTGTGGGTGTGTGGGTGTGTGTGTGTGTGTGTGTTTGCGTGTGCGTGTGCGTGCGTGCGTGCGTGCGTGCGTGCGTGCGTGCGTGCGTGCGTGCGTGCGTGCGTGCGTGCGTGCGTGTGTGTGTGTGTGTGTGTGTGTGTGTGTGTGTGTGTGTGTGTGTGTGTGTGTGTGTGTGTGTGTGTGTGTGTGTGTGTGTGAGTGTGTGTGCGTGCGTGCGTGCGTGCGTGCGTGTGTGTGTGCTTATAGATGCCCTTGTCCTCTCTGTTCCACATGTGCCAACTCCTACACGCGCTTTATTATTTCCCGGGGCAGTTTCTCGAGCACAATTAGCCACAGAATACACTGTACAACGTGGCACAAGAAGCGCAAAGAGCGTCGACGTAAGCACGGGCCGCGCATTAATTAAAATTAATCTTTGTACACCCGTATGTGCGAAGGTCCTTCGGCGAGAACTCTCGAGAAGTCTCTTCTCTTCACCGCGGCAAGTCCTTTTGGGGAGAAAAATTATTTTTTCCAGTGCAAACCCCTGATCGTCACAGGACTGAGTTGAATGTTTTCACTTATCGCACGAGTAACGATTTTTATTTCTTTAAAGTGCATTCCAGAGAAACAAGATGCAGGTAATAATAGGAAGAAGACTCAAGAATTTAAAACCCTTCAAGGCCGGAGCCTGAATTAGCAGGTCCGAAAAATCGTTTTTTTTTTATTGCTTGAATCGATAGATAATCTATCCAAGAATATATTTACATAGTTACAGAGGCCAATTGTAAATATTTTCGAAGATACAAGGCTAAAAGCAGAGAAGCGATTGATGTTTGATATTGAGATTTCCTCCTATTGAAAACCTTGAAGCGCGTTTTCTCCAGTTTTCATTTTCACGATTTTTTCAAATTGGCGGGCGTGATCGCGAAATAGTTAAACGGCCTATTGTATCAAACCAAAGTTTTTTTCTCTAGTATAAAAATCTCTTCTAAGTGAATTAGAAAAGTCGTTGAAAAAGTCTTTTTAAATCATTTTTATTGCACGTTAAAGTGTTTTTTTTATACATTTTTTTTTCAAACCTGAGAAAGGTTATATTTTCACGATTTTGTTCAACTTTTTCTTAATTCACTCAGAAAAAAATATATGACAATGGAAAATTTTATTGGTTTTTTGTTCCAGTCAAGAATTGCGAGCTGCATCTTTCCCGCCGATTGGGGACTGCAATGGCAAGATGCACATGGAATAGGCTAATAAATCTGTGGTCATTTATTGTTTCATGTTGAAACATTATTTTTATACATTTTAAATATACATGAAAAGATACCTCAATGTTTACTGGGCTCAGTTGTCTGAGTTTTTCTTTTCTAGAAAAATTCCCAAATAAAACGCTTTTTTGGACCTTCGAATTCAGGCGCCCGCCTCAAAGCAGTATTGTTTTCTAGAATTGCGAAACAATCATTTTTTAAATTGTATTTTATTTATTTCATCTACTGTATTTCCTTTATTATTTTATTTATTTTATTTACTTTATCTATTTTAACTACTTTAATTTTATTTTATCTACAGTCTTTTCTGAATACGCCTGTGACCGTCTAATGATACTCATAAAATTAGCTGAGTTATCGAAATGATAACGAGGACTCTCGAGGAGCACGGCCAAAGCGCAGCAATTTTAACCGCGTTTCTCTCGATACGATGCTTTTCAAATCGGCAACCACGATATCTCGATAACCAATTGGCTAATTGAGCTCAGTCTTGGCAAGCCTTCAATGTTTTTCAACTTTGGTAGCAGTATTGAGTGGAAATAATTTTCTTGTGTATATAACTCGTAGAATAATGAGAAAAATATGAAAAATTGATAATCAAAGTTTAGCATTTCATTTCGTAATTTCTTGTTTCTTAATCGTGTAGCCCACATCGCTACACTTATACAGATTACGAATATGTTTGTTTATTTTTCAGATTCGTACGATGAGTACGTAAAACGAAAGTACATGATAATATTTTTTAAATTTCTTCATATTCTTGAAGGATTAATAAAAATGTGAATTTATTTTTGTAGTCATTTTTTTAGTTATTCCATCCTAAAAAGCCCCTCTAAAACCGCGCTCCAGACAACAACACCGCCTTGATACAGATAAACTTTCAGAGTAATAAAAAATCTGTAACGTTGAATTTTTCAATTTTCAAAACCCTACCTTACTTCTGTGCGGAAAAGAATGTCTACCAGTTGTAACTTCACAGTGCAACGAAAGCTTCTTCAGCTTTATAAAATTGAATCGATTATATTCTGTTCACGTGCAAGATCGTACCCGAATACTAACAGATTCGAAAAGTTTGGCACGTTCCAAGTGAATATTGGAACAATCGGTGACATATATAACGCGGTCCCTTTCTAACATGAAAAAATTCTGTCTACTAGTTTTTTTTCCTCCTACATTTATACACACAAGATGTTCCGTTGCTCGCTGTATTAGTTGCAGATCGAAGACGCGTCACGGTACCAGGCAGAACACGAAGCCGTGCTCCGTAACGAAAGCAGCGTTTTCTTCGTTAAAGCGAATAGCTCACGAAGCACGTATACGTAATTTTAAAATGTTTCCATTTCATGGGATTTAACTGTGCAGTGCGGATACGGGTGAAGTAATAACATAAAACTCTTGTTACGACGACTTCAATTATTTTATCGTCTTTAAGGGCATATAGGGACATATAAATGGCTATATAAATATTTCGGATATATATTTATTGCACACAATTGGTCCTTGAACGCACTAAAAGAATTGGAGCGTTCGTAACAAGAGTTTTATATTATTATTTAGGAAGTTATTACTTTTTCATGTTATAATCGACCCAATTTTTATTTGTTTCAATAAATAGTAACGCATTTTTTTAGGCTTATTTTAAGAATATTTGTAAGCGAAATATTTCAAGGAACATTTCCAAGCGTTGTCTAGAAATTTGGAAAAACGTTTTTATTAAATTTTATTATTGTACAGACCTTCTTGAAATACGTCTGTGAAAACCGTTTAACCCTTCGAGGTCACACTCTCGACCAGCAACTTAGTTGATCGCATGGGGTCCGTGTGACCCCAGCCATGTTTAAACGATTGCCACGTTGATTCTATCATTCCGAATGGCTTATAAACGTTGAAGATGTTAGTTTCAACCTTTTAGAATGTGGCATTCTAAGTATAATATTGTAATTAACATTTTAAATGGCGGGAAAAATCGGTAAGGGATCAATGCGTGAAAAAAAAAACATTTTTTACTTAAAAAATCATAACTCTTGCAATTATAAAAAAATAAAAAATAAGATTTAGGGTGATACTCTTGAGATGTGATAGTTTAAGGGAAAAAATAGCTTCATGGTGGGCGATTCAAAAAAGATATTTATTTGCCCATTTGAAGCGGGCGCATTTCGGAGTAAAAAAAAGAACGATAATCATGAAAAATGAGCAATTTATTCGCAACAGCGGATAAAAAATTATGAGATCATAGTGTCAACATAATATATATGAAAGATATATATATATAATAAAAATTACAAAGTATTAAAAAATCTTAAGTAAATTAAGTTGATCCCCCACCGTCGATACAGATGAAAACTCTCTGCTTGTCGCACATTCTAAACGCTTTTATGGTTTTCCAGGTAGTATTGTAAAAATATTTTACCGTTTTCATATTCATACTTCCATCACGTAGAGTGATTCCACGCAGGAAAATGAAATTGCAAAATATCCAGTTTTTAAGAAAAAAAAAATACACGTGCAGGTTACATGGGGGTCAAAACGACCCAAGCGCCCGCCCGATTTTTTTCGTAACTACTACCACGACGAAACTGCTGTCGCGAATCATCCGACCCTAATCGGCACTTACAAAGGACATTCCAAAGCACCTTCACAAGGCGGACCAGCCCCCTAGGCCGTCTACAGCTTTTAATAATTTTGGCTCAAAGTCGGGCGTGAGGTCCCCTGGACCCCGTGTGACCCCGCGGAGGATTAATGATATTCATAAAATTTGCCGAGTTACAACAATTATGAGGAGTATGCTCGTACTCTTCATAATTTTAACCAATTGGCCGATTCGGCATGCACCTTCAGTAAACTGTTTCAACGTCGGAGCAGAATTCCGTCAAAACATTTTATTTTTCATTTTTATAACTCGCAGAATGGTCAGCAAAATAGGAAAAATTGATAATCAAAGTTTAGCATACCACTATTTTATAATTTTTTTTGCTTCCGCTGGTACCAATAATCACAAACTCGTACAGATTAAGAATATATTTGTTTTTTTTTCGGATTCATGCAACTTCCACAACGCCGTTCGCTAATTGCGGTCGTTTTTTGGGCACCGTTGTAAACAAATGTCCAAAAGTACATGATACATTTATAAACATTTTTATTTGTACATCTTCTTGAAAGATCAATGAACATGTGGAAAAAAAATCAGAAAGAAAACTCGAACAGTTTAAAGGTTATTCCGTCGTAAAGATCATCCCAAAAACGGGGCTCTAGACAACAATACTGCCGTAACGACTCAAAAAAAACCTTTACTACATTATGCGTTAGGTAGCTTATCAGTTGCGTATTTGAAATATTTCGTGAACAACACGCAACTCCGTGAAAACATTAAATGGCGGGTTTGCCAAGGTTGAAAAATCGTCTATCAGATTGCTCTAGTCGAGGGTCAGAGGTCTGACGATTTCACCTCGAAGGTTCCGTACGTATCTGTTGCCAATGGTAGTTTACAAAGTTAGCGTAAAACGATCGACGCGTAATTACCATCCGACACGAATGGTCCAGCGGAACGTCGAGATCGAGGCGAGATTCGTACTGGCAAAATCTCGAGAAACTCGCCCGTTCGATCTCTCTCTCTCTCTCTCTCTCTCTCTCTCTCTCTCTCTCTCTCTCTTTTTTGTTGGAAATGTTGAGAATGACAAAAAATGAGTGCTGACCAAATGTGAGGCCTTCATATTAATATGTAGAGGTCCCTCGTCGCGATTTTCTATTTCCCATTCATTTAACATGGTAAGAATTTTGTTTGCCGCTTCCTCAGCTTTATAACTCGCCTACGGGTAAACACACGGAAACGCCCAAAAACATTTTTTATAGAGATTTAACGCTCTACCGAAAAGGATTTCAGCCTTCATACGATAAATTCACTCGTTCAAATTTTTCCAACATTAAAGTTGCATTGATGCTAAATTTCATGATTTTGTGAGATTTTTAGACTTTTGTGACTAAATTATTGATTTTTGTGTTGTTTTTTTCTGATTCATCTTGAAAAATATTGCATCCTTTTTCAACCATTCGCTAGATATTGATTTATCATGCTATGGGCAATTGAATTCAGTTTAAGAATAGATTTTTTACTAATGTGCTTTTAAATAACAATGAATTTAAATCTATTAAGAATTTTAGAAACTATCTGGGGAATTATTTGAAACGGATACAATACTTTCTAAGATGGATCAGAAAAAAAAAACAAAAAAAGCAATAATTTCGTCGAAATGTCCAAAAATTTCACAGTCATTAAATTTATCATGGATTCAACTTTGACGTTGCATAAAATTCGAACGAGTGAATTTATCGAAATATATATATATACTACAGAGTGCAATTTTTTCGACTCCGGAAATTACCGACAATTCTATCAAATGCTTCGTGATGACGTTCGAGACTGCTCAACTAACGATACCAAGGAGCATTAATTTTTTTTGCTCGACAAGAAAGCGTTACACACATCAAATTTCTCCGCCCTACCTCGATGTTCTCGTCAATGCTCCTCTCGCTGTGACGTTCCTGCTCAGCATTCGTAATATTAACGCATTAATTTTGTTTCCCCAAAGGATAGTAAGCCAGTTCGTCCTTTCAAAAAATCCAGCAGCAGACGTGCGCCCGCGACTGAATTTGCAGCTGAAAAAGGAGACCGAAAAAAATATGAGAAACGGAACAAAACGGGGGCACTATTCGAAGGTTACAAATTACAGGTTCAGCGTGCAACGGTCCCTCGGCGGGAATAAGGAGAGCGAGAGGGAGAGAGAAAAGGAGGAAGAGCAGACCGGAAAGGGCTTCGTCGCGTTTCGCTGCTTCGCCCCTCAATTCTCTCGTGCCGTGTCCCTCGTCATTTAAATGCCAACCGCATTAGCCTTCCATCTCCGTTTCCATTATCCACGTATACACGTGGATATTGGATATATCGCAGTGTCGTCTGGCGGTCACGAATAATAACTAAAAAGGGGAGAGAGAAAAGGCCAACGAAAGAAACGATCAGTACGGAAATGTCAACAAAAAAACAAATCGCCACGCCATACTTCCCAAATTGCGTTACTCCCAAGAAATATCGACGATCATTCGGCGAATGTCCATTTTTTCCAATCTCGTCGTCATTTGCCATTCTGCAAATGGCTTATTCTGCGAGATCGTTTGACCGATCGAGATCGCACGAGTATCGGATCAGATCGTTCTGCGGGAAAATCGTGCTGGCGAAAAGAGAAAGCGGAAGTGCCGCACGGTACTGCAGAGACTCTCGCGCTACCGGGCGACGAAAGTGAACTTCCGACGTTTCCATGCCCGATCGCTCGATACCCAACGTCCGTTCGTCATCGAAATGCAACAGAAAGAAAAAGATCGCTCGAGACCAGCCGATGCAAAAAAGTGATATACGGTCAAATGGTGATTTTGCTGAAAATGTTGGGTAGAACGATATTTTTCTTTTTCATTTCGTGAGGGGAGGGTCGGCCATGAGTGTGAAACTCAGTTTCCGGGACGTTAAGGGTGGTAGAACGGCCGCCATCTTTAAATTAAGGGTGCGATTAGTTTTTTCGATTTATCTCCATAACCGTGAGGCTGCCGAAAATTTTGAAGAGAGCTTTTTTGTAGTTGATACAATTGTCCATAACTTTTGTGGATAACTTTTGTCGCTAATGTCGATAACAAAAAAGTCATAGGCAAAAAAAGATGAAAAATTAGCGGATAAAAACTTTGAGGCAAGATTATTAATTAATTTGAAATCGGACAATAAAAATGCTTCTTACCTTTTTTATGTAGCATTTTGTTATAAACAATGTAACTTATTTTTTTTATTCTGTTTGTTTTTATTGATTTTTCAGCGTTGTGAAGGGAGGCAGTGGAAGGTGAGTAGGTTAGGTCGGTATTTAGAAAAAAACTGTTAATAATTTTATTTCGAGCAGTAGTTTCTTTTTTTATTATATTGTTGAGTTTTTCAATGATTATTTCGAAATTATCAATCATCATCACTCTCAAATCTCATTTGTTTTGAAGGGCGTTAGTTGATACAATTCTCCATAACTTTTATCAATAACTAGTGCGCTAAAATTAAAAAAAAATTATTTATAACTTTTTTATTGTTAATATTAACGCAACATGTTATGGATAAAAGTTTCAGAGAATTGTATCAACTACAAAAAAGCTCCCTACAACATTTTTGTCGGCCTCACGGTTATGGAGATAAATTTAAAAAACCCGGCCCATCAAAACAAATAAGATTTGAGAGTGCTGATGATTGATAATTTCGAAATAATCATTGGAAAACTTAACAATATAATCAAAAAAAGAAACTACGGCTCGAAATAAAATTATTAACAATTTTTTAAATACCGACGTAACCTACTCACCTTCCACTACCTCCCTTCACAACGCTGAAAAATCAATAAAAACAAACCGAATGAAAAAAATAGATTAAATTATTTATGACAAAATGCTCTATAAAAAAGGTAAGAAGCATTTTCATTGTCAGATTTCAAATCAAGTAATAATCCTGCCTCAAAGTTTTTATCCTCTAATTTTTCATCTTTTTTTGTTTATAACTTTTTTATTATTGACATCAGCGCAAAAAGTTATATAAAAAAGTTATGGATAATTGTATCAACTACAAAAAAGCTCTCTACAAAATTTTCGTCAGCCTTACGGTTATGGAGGTAAAGCGAAAAAACTAATCACACCCTTAATTTCAAGATAGCGGCCCTTCTAACACCCTTAACGTCCTGGAAACTGAGTTTTACACTCATGGCCGACCCCCCTACGAAATGAAAAAATGAATAACGTTCTACCCAAAATTTTCACGAGGCCTTTTTTGAAGCACCATTTGACGATACTATCCGTTCCCGCGGACGATCGTTTCGCTCGGGATCGCGTGAGCGACTCGCGTTGGCGAGGAAGTACCTAAAACACACCGGCACCGCATCGCCCGACTCGCATAACAGGCGTAGAATTGCAGGGCATCGTTTTGCCATGAACGGCTTTCATGTCAAATGTATTTTGCAATGTGGCAAATTCTTTATCCATGTGCTTGCTGGCCATTCATAGGTGATCCGCCGATCAGTCTTTTCGTTCGATCTTTGATACCAGTGTGACACTTAAAAAAAATCGATTTTTTTTTCTTTTTCGACAGTTTATACTTTTAAGAATATCATTATCATTTATATCAATATCATTTTATCCTGCAAAAATCGATAAATAAATCTTTCAACGCGTTTTTCTCGAAATGAGATTTTTCAAATTTGCTGACATTGTAACTCAAAGAGCAATTATCCGATTGACTTGAAATTTGCACTGAGTACTCTTGAATATATGTGCTCTACAATGACGTAGGATATTTTCCAGTGGATGAATATTGACGATTTGGCATTGAAAGAAACGACCATTTTATAGGCAAGAAAACAGACGTTTTTTCATAACTACGCCATTTTGTTATATTTTGATATTTTTCGAAAATCCTACGTCATTGTACAGGAAATACCTTCCAGTTTAACGACATTTTTTCCTCTTTCGGTTTCAGCTACTCAATCGGCCGGAATCATGTCAGCAGTGGAGGAACTTTTTTTTGGTCCATCCAAGGCAGCGCATAAGTCGCTTGTATCTCAATATTTTCCTACGAAAAAATTATGTAATATAGGTGAAATATAGCCAAATATATTCTTAATTTTCCGAAACATTTCATTGAGGACTTTTCTTCCAACAAATTCCCGAAAATCACCCAAATTTTCGACGTTCACACTGGTTAAAAGGTTAACCCCTTCAAAGACCAAGCAACAACAACGAGCCAGAAAGTACGAGATTGCGGTGTGCCAATGATCGCCGTTTCGTCGTATGTGCTTGGACTGGCCAATCATTGGTCTAGGCTGACTCCCAGTGGCATTTACCAACGTAGATGTACACGTGGTGTACTGTGGCAAGCCAGAGTCGGAGGGGTTGTAGAAATGGAGGACGGAAGTTTTCTATCGATCTGTACTCGGTGTTTTGAGGTCAGGGCGCTGCGCCAGCAATGCGGCGGCAACTGGCGGCTAATCCTACCAACCGGTCAAATCGGCGACCTGCAGTCGCTCACAAATTTTTGCTCGCACGATGATAACATTTGCCGGTGACGATGAATGTGTAAAAATGTGGATAATATCAATTGTTTAATAGGGTGGTTGAAAAAAAACGAGAATTTTTTTTCTTCGGATTTCTCTGTTCAGCAGTTGCAGTAGGTGAAATAAGACGCCTGTTGAAATGTGAACTTGATGTTAATATTTAGAGGTTCCTCGTCGGGGTTTTCTATTTCCCATGCGGATAACATGGAGAAAACTTGGGGCCGGCTTGAAATTCCGAACTTTGAATGATCAGAACTCTCAGAACTCTGAAAATATACTACCCCGAAAGATCAGAACTCCGAATGAATGTTACACGAAAATCTGAACACCGTCAAAATAATTCGGCTATAGGATTTTTCAGTTTCAAAATTTTCAATAAATCGACGAATAATTTCAAGATTTTTTTTATTTATTGTGAAGTGATTTTACGTCAATTTTGAAATGTGTCTAGACAATGTTATACGTTCTACATGATTTACAGTCAACTGTGTAGACTTTCACTGGCATAATCTTGACGAACCTTGTAATTTCGGAACATTAAAATTAGGAATTTTAAATCGTCGGCGCATTGAAAGTTCCGAATTTCAACCCGACCCTCATGTCAAGATCATGCCAGCGAAAGTCTACACAGTTGACCGTAAATGATGTAGAACGTATAACATTGTCTAGACAAATTTCGAAATTGACGCAAAATCACTTATTAATCAAAAAAAAATCTAGAAATAATTCGTCGATTTATTGAAGATTTTGAAACTTTTAAAACTTCCATAGCCGAATTATTTTGATGGTGTTAAGATTTTCGGAGTTTTGATCTTTCGGGGTACTATTCTTTCGGAGTTTTGAGCGTTCTGACCATTCAAAGTTCGGAATTTCAACCCGGCCCCATCTTGAATTTCGGAACATTAAAATTCGGAATTTTAAACCGTCGGAGCATTCAAAGTTCGGAATTTCAACACAGCCCCGAAAACGTTGCTTGTTTCTTTTGAATGTATAACTCACCAACGGGTAATGTACAATAATGCTTAGGACTTTTTTTGTAGGGAATTGCACGCTGTTCAAAAAAGGCCTCCTATCGTTTCACGATAAATCTAATCTTTCAAAAGTTATTCAAGGTCGAAGTTAAATTTATAGTAAATTTCCAAATTTGTTCACTTTTCCGGCGTAACTATCAGACATCATTAAATATCATAGGACCTTTGTATAGATTGTTTTATTTTCTATGAAATTATGTCATTGAATAATTTATTTTTATATTTTAATAGTGAACGGCTTTACAAATTCATTTTTTTGGAGAAAAGTTGCTATTCCCGTGAAATTAACTGTTATAAACCAAAAATATAAATAAAAGGAATCCAATTTTCATTACATTACTTTTTATTGATTATTTACAGCACGAAAGTATGATTAAATTTTTTCTTCGTAACCTTTATATTTGAAATTAAACAATGTATTGCTTTAGGACAAAATAATAAATAAAAAGAAAAAAAAATACTCATGCGTTTAACCATTTTTATCAACAGTAAACATTAAAAAGTAACTATCAAAATTTGCGGGTCTTTATTTGTATGTTTGGTTAATAAAATAATTAATTTCACAAAAGTAGCAACTTTTTTCCATAAAATAAACTGGTAAAGCTGTTAACCATCAATTTTAAAAATGATTTAATCACCCGATATCATAGAAAATGAAATGATTTACAAAAAAGGTCCTACAACATTTTGTGATCACTTTGATACTTTGCCCGGCGAAGTGAAAAAAATCTTGAAATTTATTATCAGTTCAATTTTAACCTTGAATAACTTTCGCAAGAGTAGATTTACCAAAAAACGACAAGAAATATTTTTTATACATCGTTCAATTCCCTACAAAATTGTGTTTTGGGAATTGTTGTGCGTTTACCCGTTGGCGAGTTATAAAA
Organism: Ophion slaviceki; assembly: GCA_944452715.1. Classification (NCBI taxonomy): domain Eukaryota; kingdom Metazoa; phylum Arthropoda; class Insecta; order Hymenoptera; family Ichneumonidae; genus Ophion; species Ophion slaviceki. Next base: position 41,245,959 of record OX101783.1, read on the forward strand.
TTTAATAGTAGCAAGCAAAGTTTTCCCCGTGTTATTAGCATGGAAAATAGAAAATCGCGATGAGGAACCTCTAAATATTAATATTAAAGGGCTCACATTTTAACAGTCGTCTTGTTTCACCTTACTGCAACTACTGCATAGGAGAATTTGAAGAAGAAAAATATTCTCGTATTTTTTTCACCCTCTCATTTAACGACCTTTTCAACCGGTATTTGATCGATACCAAGAAAACAATATATGCGTACGTGAATTTCACAGATATGGTCTTTATTAATGGATTAACATCTCATCGTTCACTGAGGGTAAATAAACCACTAATTGGAAAAATAGGGTCTCCAAAAAAATTGTTGCCGTACATCTTTATGTGGCGATCAACATTGTACCGCGAATATTAATTTTTCCAATTGCTCAATAGCATAAAATCTGACATTTTTTTGGTACAATTTGGAGTTTAGTAATCTTATTGGATCCATAAAAAAATGCAGCAGTTAATAGACGAAACCGCGAAAAATATTCTAATTTCGACTGTCGTCCTCCGGGGTGAATAAAAAAATGGACATTCTCCACAGAACTGCCTTAAAGCGGGAGCCTGAATTAGAAGGTCCAAAAAAGCGTTTTTTCGGAAATTTATTTCGAAGGGAAAAAAACAAGTGAGCCCAGTAAACATTGAGGTATCTTTTCATGTATATTTGAAATGTATAAAAAAATGTCAACATGAAACAATAAATGACTACAGATTTATCATCCTATTCCATGTGCGTCTTAGCTGCAGTCCGCAATCCGCAGAACAGATGCCGCTCGTAATTCTCGACTGAACCAAATAAACCAATAAAATGTGGAATTGTCATATTTTTTTCTTCTGGGTGAATTAAGAAAAAGCTGAAAAAAATCATGAAATCATAACTTTTCTCAGGTTTGAAAAAAATGTGTTAAAAAAAACACTTTAACGTGCAATAAAAATGATTTAAAAAGACTTTTTCAACGACTTTTTAAATTCACTTAGAAGAGATTTTCATACTGAAGAAAAAAAAACTTTGGTTTGATTCAATAGGTCGTTAAGTGTTTTTGCTTTCACGCCCGCCGATTTGGTAAAATCGTGAAAATGAAAACTGGATAAAACGCGCTTCAAAGTGTCCAATAGGAGGAAATATCAATATCAAATATCAATCGTTTCTCTGCTTCTCACCTTGTATCTTCGAAAATATTTACCATTGGCTTCTGAAACTTTCTAATCATATTCTTGGATAGCTTATCTATCAATTTAAGCAATAAAAAAAAAACGATTTTACGGGCCTTCTAATTAAGGCTCCCGCCTTAATAAATTAAAAAAAGGATCAACAACGATGAGTCATGTTGGCAGCGTTCCGTTCATCGCCACCTTCAAGCTTCCGGAAGTTCATCATCGAGTCCGAAGTTCGACAAATACCTGAATCAGTACACTGAGAAAAAAAATCATTGATCCAATATCATTGGTGTTATTGAATGAAATTTCGTTGATTCAATTGTAAAATTGTTGGTGTAAATGATCGGATTTATTAGTCCAAATAAAACGCTATTGACTTTAATAACATGATAAAATTGAAATCTTTTTTTCATTCAATAGATATATTGTTAGCCGAGAACAATATATTATTGAATCTACCAAAAAAATTATCGCGAACAAATTATATAATTTTGAATGCATTTTCTGCAACGAATAGAAAAAGCGTTTCAATTCATGACATGAATCCTGTTGATTCGAGTACACAAGAAAAATTGAATTTCGCTCTTTTGATTAAGATAAAATTTCTATTGTGTAAATCTGTTATTTTATTTTTTTCACCATATCCGATATTGATTTTCAAGTACATTATTCGTTAAAATATTAGTATTTTGATTAAAAAATATTTAGCAAATGTCTGAATTAATTAAAAAATTATGCGAAAATAAAAACTGTTTCTTGCGCATTTGGTTGAAAAAATTCAACCAGATCATGGCCGAGCGCCACCGAAATTATAGGTGTGAGGAAACCCGTAGTTCTCGGAGTAACCGGTAGAAGCCGCACGTGCGCTCGTTTCTCGTAAGCGTAGCGCGAACCGAAAATCTACTTAAACGCCGGAGAAACTCTAAAGAGTATCGCTTCTTGGCCTGTGGCTAAGATCAAAGTGTATTGTCTATTCTTATCAGTTGAATGTCTGATATTCTCTCCATGGATATTCCATTCGATATCTGATATTCTCCGCCACTATTATGGTGGATGATCATTCTAATGCTCACTTTTTATTTAAGATTTAAAACATATTGAAAAACTTACGTCACATTGCACATCCGTTTCGATATAGTAAAGAAATAATTAATTCTCATTATATTTTTGTACGAAATAAAAAATGTTGTCGCAACCGCGTCATCATTTCATCCATACATCTACGGATTGTATGTAGAATGATTTAAATAGAATATAATTTTATTCGAAGGATAATGTAGATATTCAGAGAACAGAAGAGATTTTCAAATAAAATAATATGTTATTTCAATCAATGACATTTCCCTATATTTTATAGTATTGTAGCAATCTCATATATCGGTGGCACTCCGCGATCAGACATTTGCTTGAATCAACCAATATATTTTTTCGATTCAATTGGTTTTTTTTCTCAGTGTAGCCTGACATAGAAAATCATCTCGCCACTACCCCTCCACATATGGCTTTCCGTCCTCCCTTGGTTCTCCCTTTCCCAGCAGCGCCTACAAGATGATTTTTCAAGCGATGGTTACCGGATCGGAGCCGAAAAACCCATTTATCGTATTGCCCTATCGCGAGAAGCGCCGATGGTGGTGCAACAGGATGAAGATAGCGTTGTGTTCCTGGTACCTTGTTACTCGAGTAGTGCACCGTGGCGCACACGTTGCTGTATAATACTAGACGAAAAAGTCCCGCTGATGGTAAACTTCGCCGTTTCTCGGGGCTCTTCGCAAACGACCGTGTACTTCGTACACACGAGCGAACTGGGTTCTACGACGCATAAAACATGCCAGGGCTTAACGTGTACCACTGCGTCGCGTGCTTTGCACATATAGCCCACACGAATGTACGTACGGAGCCCGACGCCTGCTTTTGCAAAGCGAGAGATCCTCGGGCCGATTGGTCAAGGATAATATCAGAGAGGGAAAATACTTTTTCTCCGCAATGCGGACCCGGTAACGGGCGAGAAGGCCTATACCTGAATTCATTACATTAGAGTTGCGATTTTTCCTTTTTTTGGCTCTTCGCTCTATTGAGGGAAAATATCATGGAGGATGTTAGATCGAATTTCTGACGTACATGCAAATGCAGCTACAAAGCAATATCATTGGTGGGTGTCGAGATGGGGAACCGCTCCCGTTGGAAAAAAGAATTGTATTCAGCAGGAAACAGACGCACTTGGGACAAAGAATATTGAAGACAGCAGGCTCGCGAAGCGCTGAAGAGCCGCGTGGCGGTGGCTACGGACGCCATATTTCACATGGACGCACATACGCGTAGTAACCATCCAGAAAGTCTGGAAAGTAACGAAGTGAACGCGAACTTCTCGTAGGCTGCGTCGAGGGGACAGGTGGGCGTCACGCCCGATGTCCTCATTGTACACGCCGATCTGACACCGCAAAACCTCAAGAATTCTCTCGTTTCTCGGGATCGGTCACAGCAGCAACCTACATCCCGGTAGGATGCGATCAATTCGTCGCATCACCCAGGAAAAACTCGAAGAGATGAATTTTTTGTCCTCGCGAATCCTGGTGAACTGTCGATAGATCAAAGATCGCGACCATCTAATCCGTATAGAGAAGTTGATTGCGTGCTCTTTTCTCGTTCACGTGCCGAGTTCAGATCGCCAGGAGAATCGTTAGCACGGAATCGGGACATGTAAAATCGCGTAAACATTTATTTTGTGGCGGCCGCAGTAAAGGCACGGTGACATTTTGTGACGTGGTTCATCAAGAACGATGAGCGTGTGAGCCAATAGGAAATCGCTTCCAATCAGCCTGATTGGGGGACAAAGATGTAACGAAGGGGTTTAAAGAGCAGAACAAATTCTTATTCTTTGAACTCCTGTCAAGATGGAGCAGATGATCACGTGGAGAAATTGTCGTAGGGATCCAATTGAATTTCCATACTTGTTCCCACTTTCGGCGAGGGATCCAATGGGTCATTACATTGGACGCCTATACCAAAACGCCGCGCTCGTACACTGGCTTCTACACTGCAAAAACTATGCATGCTTGACGTGGGTTCAAAGTATGCAGAAGTGACAAAACACAAAGGCTAGACACGCGTTGCCATGTTGATTCTGTACACTCAAGCATTTGGTAACACGCAATGCGTTACAATTACACGCATAATGCATTGAAATTACACACGTGCACGTGCAATTTTTACGCATTAAATTATTACACACCTCCGTAGCTGTGCCCATCAATAACACGCTTATTCAAACACACATGAAGCGTGTAGAATCAACATACAAGACGCATATTTACATACATTGGACTAAACAATACACGTTGATAGCAACACACAAGCAAAAATAACACGGGAAAAAGCAACACAGTTTAAGTGTGTTAATTGCGAGTTATTGATCATATGTTTTCAAAATCACCTTGGTTACGGCATCACGTGAAACTCATTAGTTGTTTTGACGTCGATTGATTAACCGGTTAATTGAGGACCACATTTGGTCTCAACATTTTGTTTCATTTGAAGACCATTTTTGAGTTTGTCACGTGGAAGAACCTGAAATCGGAATCTATTTTCCATAACCTCGATAGCTGCATTGGAACTTTAGTGCCGTTTTTTTGTTTCGAGGTCATCACCGACAAGCAAAAAGAGACCGTCATCGTGAAGCTGTATGAGAACCTAGCCTAGGCGAAGACACGAAATAAAAAGCGTTTGTTATTTAATTTATTATTCCGACGCATCCTATGGATATACAGTACTGCAAAAATAAGCGTGTTGTTTTTGCGCACTTTGAGTGTGTAAGCGGCTGCAGACACTTTTTACACGTTTTAACGTGTGTAAGAAAATAACACGCGTAACTGTGTTGTTTGAACGCATGTGTCCGTGTTATTTTTCACACACGTTAAAACGTGTAAAAAGTGTCTACAGCCATTTACACACCTAAAGTGTGTAAAAATTACACATTTGTTTTTGCAGTGTAATCGAAGTTCGCTATTGGAATCCAATGGACGAATCCACTTTGAATCCTAAAAGATTGCCACATTATCGAACAGAATCCGTAACGATTCTTGATGGACACCGTCCAATTCTGTACGTTGCCTTTCCTAATAAAAATATACACTAGATATGCAAAATAAGTATAAGAAAATATAAATCGCTTGGGAGAAGATACCTTAAGGCGAAGAAAGAATTGCTGACTTTCATGATTTCTTTTTGATAAGGAAAGATTTCTTCACCATTTTTCAGACTTGAGGTACGTTTTATTACAACTTTTGGATGTTACATGGTGTTTTTTTTTGTTATTGGCATTTACAAATGGCGGAGGTATGGCACGGTATTCTAAACGGGTTGCAGCGGTTGTTGTCAGACGGCGTGACACGTAGCGTAGGCGGGATTAATCCGACGAAAGGCTAACGAAGATTTCTCTTTCATTAACACACATACGCAGAATATGAACCAAAAAAAAAGTGAGAAATGTCGAAAATCGATTAAATGGTCCGCTTTCAAACAAAAAATTGAATTTTCCGTATAAAAATGGCTACATTTTGCAATTAAAAAAAAACTTTTTGATTTAGTTTTCAAAAATATTTAGGACCATGTTTTAGACGATTAAGTTAGAAAACCTTATACCAAATGTCATCGGAATCGGTCACTACGTTTTTTGCCTATGGTCACGCCAGTTTTGAAAATGCAGTTTAGAAGACCGTACCATATCGACGCCGTTTTCAAAGGTTAATAAAACAAAAATACCATGTAACAGCCAAAAGTAGTAATAAAATACTTTTTCCTAAGTCTCAAAAATGGTGAAAAAATCTTTCCTTTAAAAAAAATCATGAAAATCAAATTTTTTCCTCACGTCCCTTAAAAATTTCTATCTTAAAATCGACTTGTATCACATCACTGAAAATCCACTGTAATTATCATTTGATATTTATTGTACTGCACTTAGACATAATATCACTACACTGGTAAACTCTCACGAAGCGTGCAGGTTATGTTTCAACTCGCCGAGTTTTTCTCGTGACTTTACACATATTTTCGACTCGACTGTGGTAAGAATTTTCAAATCCAATTGGATCCCAATGGGGACTCCCTGTGTGCGGTGTCCCTAACAAATCCCTATAGAGATATGGGTGCATCTGGGGACTACCCAACAAATTTCTGCACGTAACTGAACAGAGGATCGGGAAATTACGGACGAGGATGGTTTTGAAGCATGAACTAGCCAATGTCGAGAAAAAGAGATAGGCAGCCAAATTACAGTCCCCGAAACCTGCAACGATGTTCGTTGGAAGCATTAACCCCGCACAGCTGTCATAATGATTTCGGGTTTTTAATTCCATCGCCGCCCTCACTTTGGAAACTAACAGCATGTACTTCCATCATACTGACGTTTTTCTCGTGAGTATAGCAGTAAAGTGATCAAGGATAAGGCTAACGGAATTAATTCATTCACATTTTAGGTGTTCAGCTGCCCAAATCAATTGAATTAGAAATAGGAAAGTCGTGGTCTGGGAACGGTCTGTCCCTCTCGTTCCAGTCTGTGACCCGCACAGCTGACTCTCTCTCTCTCTCTCTCTCTCTCTCTCTCTCTCTCTCTCTCGCTCGCTCTCACTGTGAGCGTGCCTCACCTTAACCCTGAAAAGAGTGCGGGTTCCGCAGAGACTCCATACGCCTTTCAGAGTACGCTCCTGAAACAGTAGACGACGTTTTTTTAGTCTGGACCCCGTCCATCATTCAGTTTACCTTTACGGAAGAGAGTTCTAACCATGAATACCGCCTGGAAGTGGCTAATTTTTACTCAACGATCAACAAAAGTCTTTTTAGAGTCAAAGCGGACCCGACATGTTCTTTTTCTATTAGTAATTGGTTTTGGCGATAGCGAGAAAAATGATAAATATGTTGGGAAGATACAGAAAGGGATATGCGAGTATTTTGGGAAAATAGAGGAAGTATGCAGAAAGATGTGCAAGGAGGAAGGGGGAGTAGAAAGGGATGGAGGGAAGGATTATACTAAGAAAATGAGAGATATGTTAGATAGTGACAAGGGAAAGAGTATGCAGAGTGGAAAATAAGTTAAGGGGTTATGTACAGTTAAAATTTTCAAAAAATTGATTTTTTAATTTAAATTGTTATATACAAGTACATATATACTGTGTGTACACACGCAGAAAATTTCTTGTCAATCCGGCGAATATTCTCGAAGTTACACGCACATTTATAATGACGTGTCAGAGCGTTCGAAAGTGCTTTTGTATCTTCAAACGCGTTTTCCTCAAAACTGTGTTTTTGAAGTCGGTGAGCAGGATTTCTCGGAAGCGGCCGAACCGATCAGTCTCAAATTTTAACACAATTTTTTCAAGTATATTTTTTAGTAATTAATGGAAGGTTTTTTTTCACCGATAAATATTTTTAATTTTATAAACAATTTAAGGCCTAAATTTTTGTCAAAAAATGTTGTTTTGCTTATTCCTTCGATCAATTACAAGATAATCCATTATATTAACTAAATATTTTTGGTTGTCATTTTAGGTGATCCAGTTCAGAGATATCGTACTCACCGTAAGACGCCTTTTTTAGAGGTGCTCCCGGAGATCGGCTATAGCAGCTTTCGAAATATTTATTCTTACAAAAAAAAATTTTTAGATACATTCGAAAGTTACCATAATATGTGTACAAATTTTTATGTTAATAGATTTAAAGGTCTTCTCAAGAAAAACTCATGAAAAATCTGTCTTTTTGGGCCTACTGACTGTATATAACCCCTTAAGGTAGTTGTAATAGAAAAAATAGCATTTTGTAAAAAAAAACTTGTGCAAATGAGACTCGATTTCGTTGATTGATTGTATTTGGTCGTGTTGAATCAATTTGAATTTTGTACGTCAAACATCCGTTGTGGTGATTATTCTTTCGAAGGATTATTGCCGCCCGAGAGTAAATCATATTTTTGCTCGAACGTAATGATAATACGATGAAATATGTAATCCGCAATAAAATATGTAACAATTGGATCGTATAATCGTTCAATGTAAGAATGTCAATGAGACTTGCAACATTTTTTTCCTCGGAATCAAACTTCCTTTTTTCCAATACCGCGTCTTTTCAAATCAGCCACATTCGATGGCTCAAATATACTTTTTGGAGAGAACGCCACGAAAATTTTTTCTTCAAAGTATTTTTTGTGAATTCCAAAGGTCCTTCGATTTTTTCAATCGATTTGTCAGAAAAAAGCTTTTTTTATCGAATAACGGAGACTTCCATCCACATATCAACCTTTGTAAAAAAATGATTTTGCATAAAGAAGACGCGAGGGGTCCCTCAGACCCGCCGTGCTTCGTGGAGGACGAGAAAATGAGATGCCTCGTCTAGGGTTAAGGCGGAACACCACGGACAGGTGAAAAAAATCGATTTTTTGCATTTTCTCAAAGTATACATTTTCAAGAATAGGTATGTAAAAAAAAATTTCATGGTAAAATATTTACAATTGACCAAGATACAGACTATAGCGAAGAACAGAGAACAGAGAACAGATAGCGCAACGATTTACGTATACTAAAACTTAATTAATACAATTAATTATAAAAAAACAATCGCGTTTTTATCGAACTGGCCGAAATCATATCTCTAGCTATAATTGTCCAATTTTCAAGTTTTGAAAACCAACCTTTCCGTAATTGCAGTATCTATCGTTATACGCAGCTGTTTTTCCAACTTGTATGTTTTAATCCCCCGGATATAAGTTAAAAATTTCGCCAAAATTACCCTTTCTTTAATACGACGTATTTTATGAAAAATAATTTTTTCGACAATGGTCTACGTACAGCGAGAACTACATTTATATAGATTATACAACTTTTTAATTTTGATTTTTTCAAACAAACCATTGTCAAGTTATCTTTAGTTAATTTTTAAAAATAAAGATCGACACGAAATAAGTGCAATGTATGCTTAATAATATACCTTTTTTCCAAATGCCAAATAAATAATTTAGTAGACAAAAAAATCGGAAAAACGACCTTTTTGGCCCGTCACAGTGATGTCCTCTTTCAATGAGTGATTCAAATTAATCGCGTTTTTCCCAAAACGTCTTTTCTCGACGTGGCCGGAATCATAACTATAGCTCTAATTCTCCTATTGTCAATTTTAAAAAACCAACATTCCCGTAACTGTAGTATCTACGGTGGAACGTGGCCATTTTTTCAACTCGTATTTTTGAGGCCTCCGAATATATGTAAAAATTACGCCAAAACTACACACCCGCTATTGTATGAAATTTTTTTTTTTCGAAAAAGGGCCGCGTACAGCAAGAATTACATTTATATCGATTATAAATTTTGTTATTTTCATTTTTCAGCCAAACCATTGTCAAGTTATCGAACCGGCCGTTGGACCACATTTTTACACAGAGCCCCTATTATACCTCAATAGCGTGGTTAATTTTAATTTTTTTAAATAAAAATTTACGATTCTATTTTTTTTAATTGTTACGAAATTAGTTCAATGTATGCTCAATAACATAGCTTTTTCCAAATCCGAAATAAATAATCCAAAAGAAAACAAAATTTTTAAAAAATGACCTCTTTCGGTCCGTGACAGTGGTGTCCTTTAAAGGACACCACTAAAGTGACACTTCCAAAAAATCGATTTTTTGTCGCATTTTTCGATAGTATATACCTTCAAGTACACCTTATTACTATACTATACCTGCTGGTTTTATCGATTTATAACAATAAAATCAATATTTTTATCTTTTAACGCGTTTTTCTCGAAACGACATTTAAAAATTTGCTGCAGTTCTAACTCCAATACAAATCATCCGATCGACTTGAATCTTGTTTTACCGTATTTGGTATTTGTTTCTTCATACAATGACTTTCCAATATTTCGATCGAATAAAAAATGTCAATTTGCCAATCAAAAAAACCCATCAGATTTTTAAGCGTAATTTGAAACGTTTTTTTTAACTCCGCCATTTTGTTGCATTTCAATTTTTGTCACAATCCTCCGTCATTATACTGGCAATACCTTCTAGTTTAACGAACTTTTTTATTTTTCGATTTCGGGCACTCTGAAGGCCGCAATCACTGCAACTGTGCGAAAACTTTTTTCGTCGACTCGAGAGACGGCGCATAAGTCGCTGGAAATTTAATATTTTAATACAAAACAATTACTTTATATACATATTTTATACACAAATATATCCTCGAAATGTCGAAACATTCGATGCCTTTCTTTCCTTAAACCTTTCTTTCAATAAATTCCGGAAAAAATTTCCTTTTTGGGCAGTCACACTAGTGGTGCTCTTTAAGGGCCTTAAGGGCTCGCTGTACAAATCGTGACGATCAGCAATCGGCGAGCATTCGAAGGCTTTTTTCGCTCCGGGTCATAAAATATGCATCAGCCGCAACGTCGTATATGCACGAATGAGTATACGAGGGCAGGTAAATTGACGCGGGAAAGTGCGCACGTGTTTGTTTTTTGTACCGACGTACAAAAGCCGACAATTCGCACCAGTCGCTGCCGAGGTATGTGCACGAGCATACACACACACACCCATTGCCAAGGGTGCGAAAGCATACAGGTTCCTCGATGGAGAAGAGCTGACGGTAAAATGCGATCTCCTGGCTCCAACTAAAGTGGCACCTGCGCGACCAGCGAACTGACAAAGTGGCATTTCGTACATTCGTATATCTCGGTATGCTTGCAGAACGAGGCAGTGAATAAGAGGGGAAAAAATAGCATAGAAACGCGGCGAAAAAACAAATAACAGGTATGCAAAAAGGTCTCCGCGGTACAAACTGCGCGTACGAAGAGACTAGCGGAAAAACAAGGAAATGACTGGGCAAAACTATATGACGTTTAGCTGCGTAATGCTCTCCCTTTTCCTGGTATACTTGTGATTTCACTAACGCGTATAGGCAAACACAATACAAGAATATGACGATTCCCGAGCTTTGCGTCGTCGTCTTACGAGTTCCCCCTTTTTTTTGTCTCTGTCTTTCCCGCAGCTTTGTGCACACTTGCGCTTCTCGCGAACCCTTCCCCGCCCTCCCCTGCCCTCAATAATCCCAACCCCATTACACGCAAATCGTGCACTAATATACTCGCGCGCGGATAAATAGTTGACACGGGGTGCATGAAAATGAAGAAAAAATGGCGACGGAAATTACTTATTTATTTCATCCGTGGAACTGCCCCCATACGAGCAGGTCCGGTCCCTGGATAGGGCGGGTCCGGGGTACTTGGGCACAGTTTTTTCAAGGATTCCAAAATAAAAGTACAGACGTTTCTTCACTTATCTTCATTTGTGATTGAACTTTCAACATTTAACTTTGAGATAATTCACGAAATTAAAAGAAACTCTTATCAGATCAACCTTAAAATTGCTATTTGTTTAAAATCACGATTGGCTATCTCTCCCGGAGGATCCGGGTGTGATGGCCATAGGAGTAGAGGTGAGCTGGTCAGCTGACCCACCATTATGCTCTCAGTTTTCTCTTTGGTTTTATGTTTTGATTCTTAATTTTGTTTTCTTTTGGCCACATCTAGAATACACATAATTGAAATCAGTATAATTTTTGTCTACCCAAAGTAGGCTCACTATTAACTGAAGCGCCAGTCTTCGATGAGACGAGTTTTGTAATAATTATCTCTGCAACATTTTTTGTCATTGTTCTTATATCGTCTTTCTAAAATCTTCCTTAGGTCTTAGGTATTTCGTAGGTCCTGGCGGCCGCACCAACCGACAATTCATCATTTTCTACAGCACTAATAGCTGCTTTTAATGATTCTTGAGTCCAGTTCCCTCGTAGAGCAATTGCTTGTCGATTGTACTTATTAGGCATCTAAACCAAATGTAGAAAAAAATGAATTACTTAAACACATTATAACTAATACTATGGCCATCGTACACCGACTGTACGTGACCATCTCTCATCATCTCCCGGGAGAGATGGCCACATCTAAAATGTAAATAAGTAGAATCAATACATGCGAAATTTTGAGGTTATAGCAAAGCACTGTTCGTGAACTATTCAAGAAATCGAAAAGTAACCATTACTTTTATAAAATAACATCAACACAATGTAAAACATGAAACCTTCAAACGAATTTAGCAGTAGACAGCATAATTAAAAAGGATTTTACTTAGTTAACATTTTTTGCCAAACTTGTGCTCGTTCTATGATACATTTCTATTAGCCATCTCTTCCTTATGGCCAACTTCCCCGGAATTACCCTAGCCCTATCAGCAAATCTGTTTTGCAGCTTTGGCTTTCGTAGAGAAAGCTCTGTGAGCAAAATAAAAGAATCAGGAAGCCTTGCGCGAGTTTCTTACTTACAGCACTTAATTTTTTTGTTTTTTATGATTTTTTCGAAAAATGTATGTTTTTGAAAAATATGGCTCTTTGCAATTTGAATGCCTTCGCTGATTTTATCGAGACTCGATACTGATTACGTGTTGGGCGTCGTTTGTTTGTGTTACAAGTACCGTCCCCATAGTTATCATTCGCGAAAGTTATATCGATCTAATTCAGTACCCAACTTAATACTCCCCCCACCAGATTTATGTTAAAAATTTAGCCCGATAACTTAAAATGTCCAGAAGCGGAAGCGACTGCAGAGAATGTTTTTGAGAGTTGAACTTCTGTAAAACCGAAATCATGTCACTTATTTTGACGAAAATTACCGAGAACAGTGATAAGTAAATGTCCAAAATGTGTGACAAATTTCAGCGCAATAGATCGAATCATTCCCAAATTCCCGTACAGAAATTGTCGTAGGGATCCAATTTGATTCCCATACTTGTCCGCATTGGATCCCTATAGCAAAACGTCACGCTCGTACATTGGATTCCCATCCGGATTCCCCATTGCAATCCAATGTACGAATCCAATTTGAATCCTAAAGGATTCTCACATTATCGAACAGTATCCGATGCGATTCAATCGCATTCTGCACGCTTGATTTTCTAAACAAAATATATAAATATACGAAATCAGTGGATGTTAAAAAAGTATGAATCTTATCTTAAAAAAGTATAAACTGCTTAAAAAAAAATATCTTAAAAATCGATTTGAATGTCATCACTGAAAATGGTTCCATGTCACCTGATCACACGACAAAATATCACGGACAAAATATCACCACGACAAAATATCACACGACAAAACAAACCTAAACAAACCCACTCTCGCGTGGGGAGAATAATCGGATTGTGATATTTCATGGTCGTGATGTTTTGTCAGTGATATTTTGTCCGTGATATTTTATCGTGTGATATTATGATATGCTACCCTGAAAATCCACTGTAATTATCGTTTGTTATATACTTTACTACACTTTCACATAATATCACCATACAAGTAAATTCTCACGAATCGTGCAGGTCATATTTCAATATGCTTAGTTCTTTCTCGTGGTTTTTCTCAAATTTTCGATTCAAACGTGGTAAGAATGCTCAAACGGCGTTCATCGGGGAACAGTGCAGAATCCAATTCGATCCCAATAAGAAATCCCTATGTGCAGCACCTCTAACAAATCCCTATAGAGATGTGAGTGCAACTTGGGACTCCCCGACAAATTTGTGCACAGTATCACGAAAGGATACTTTTTGGGAGATTCAACATATTCCGGTTAAGAATTTCGAATAAAGTTTTTTCAAACGATGACAATCGAGAAATAGCGCGGAATCCCCTTGGATTGAAGTATTCGACGCTGACCACAAACATACCTCTACACACACACATTCCATCCAAACATTTTGTCCAAATGCGATTTTCCGACTGTTCCCAACATTGACATCGCTCTGAAACAAAAGTCTCATTTTATCCACGAAAGCAGAGCTTCTTCCATGACGAAATAAAAAACCAAGAAAACCAACTTACATCCGTGTTATTTTCCATCAATTATATTGGCCGCCGAGTCGCGTGTGCGTGCGAATGAGTTGGCAGAGGTCTGGCAATCGAGAAGTGAAAAAGAGAAAGCGAACGGAAGAGCAATCAAAGCCACGACGAAGAATAACGAGAAAAAATGGTGTTGAGCTTATTGTACAGCTGGCCCACCTTCCTCTTGTCCTTTCTCTCGGCCCCCAATGGAAAAGGTAAAAGAAAACGATGCGAAATCGTAAGCGAGGGTGCCCGAAAGGCGCGACGATCTCTCGGGGTTCGTAGGGCTTATTGCGTGACTAGGTACACAGCGCAAGGAACAGGGGTGCGCACGCATACCCCGAGCAAATGAGCGATCCAATGCACGGGGCGAAAGACCCTCGGCCCTTCGATCGCGTTCCCGTAACGAGTCTCGAAGAAAATAAGATGGCTCTAGCCGAGCAGCCGAACATATTTTCGTCCATGCATATGCAACGAAGCTCGTATATATACCCTCCTGCAAATACGTCTATATTTGTACAAGCAGAGCATACAGCTCACTACGCAGCAAGATACGATGGACTCGCGGTTTCCATTTTCACGTTCTACCGTCTCACCACTTGTGCCCTTCCATCATCGTATTCGTGAATTTTTTTCACCACTTGTGCCTCAGCGAATAACCAGTGTCGAAAACCGAGCAATGACTGGAAACTACCCTGCAGTAGTATCGCGTATGTACGTTTCGAGAGAGCCCCCGCACATCCACAGGGAATAATATTCTCTCGTGACCTGGGAACCCTTGCCGGGTGAATCGTGGCGGAGGAAGCCCCCTCGCCCTCCGTATATCGATCGTTGAAGCGCCGAGTCACGCCACCAACCAAACGTACCAACCCCCTACGAAACATTACCGAAGTAAAGCTTGTGGTAACAGGCGCTAGAGCACAGGCTGTAAAGAAGAAAAACAAATTTGTAGGTGTGCGCTTGTAAGAAACGATGACGATCGACGCGCTTGGACTGCATAATGTGTTCGCTAGTCAGAATACGAGACTCGTTGTACCAGCACGTATCCGAAGCTTTGCTTAATCAAGGCATCGCAGCACTTTGGAGAAGACAAAACACGTGTTTGTGCAGTCCAACTTCAATTTTCATTCACGGATTCCGAGGAGCCAAGCAAAGGACATAATGATGTGGATGTGGATCGAGGCATTTTGGGCGGATGTACATTGTTCGCTCGAATCAACATGTCGCCGGTTCAATCTCGTCCGCATGGGATGGTTCCACTGTAATATAGCTAACGTATCCTCCGAGGCTTCGTAGCTCGTCGTCATTGCCTGACTTGTTCCGCGGAGGGATTCGCTCCCTTCCTTCTCGGCTTCGGCCCACCTATCCTCTTCCTGCGAGATAGGGCTGGGAACTCTCATGGAGTAAGCCCCCTCGTTGTACGTGGAAGTAAACTCGCTTCACGTGACACGCCATCAGCTCGTTCTATGCTTTAACAGACTCAGCCTCATAGTTGTTGGCAGATTAACGCCTTGGAACACGTGATCGAGCAACTTCCAAATGTTCCGATGACGTTGAAACCTCGTTCCAGCTGCGTACTGCACTTTAGAAGAAACCACAGCCGTGTCTACCAACGTCCATCATTCGTCGACCGTGAAAAGACGAGTCAAAATTGCGTAAATGCCTGACGTACCATGAAGACATCTGAACTTCTTTGCCGAAATCTCCTTGAAGGGCCAAGCTCTGTGTCATTGCGGGCACCTGTATAGATGCATGTATGTACGGAGCTCCGAATTGGCCTTTTATTTTACTCATGTGAGTCACACATATGCAAGACTTTCACGAGAACAATGGTATAAGACGGTCGTGTAGGTGGATCACGCGAAGAATGGGCGGAGATTCCAAAAATAGGACCATTACCGATAAGGCCTTCCAAGCAGGCGCGGCGTGCATGTAGACTTGCCGCTTTTGCCTTCGCGAGAAAACTCACCACAGGCCGTCTCTTGCCGATAGGTGGTGACGGCAGGTGATAAAAGCGAGGGAAATGGAGTGAGTTAAGGATGGCTGATGGCAATGGTGTGCGCTGGTGAACGAGGATGACTAGGATGTGTACATTGCAGGCGGCCACCAACACAAACCCACGCATACACATGCACACATATGACACATACACCGATAGAACAGCAATGAAATAAAGGTGAGGTTATTCCTGGGCCGACATTGCCCCGGGGCCACTCCGTCTCCATCCTTTTCTTTCATCCCTCTGGCTCATCCTTTCCCCCCTGTCTCTCTCTCTCCCACTCTCCCACTCTCTGTTTCGAGGCTCTGTCCACAACCATCGGCCGTTGCTCTTCCTGTTTGTGCGGCCATAGAGGCCTAATTGGATCGCGTTGGATGCGTGCGTTTCATCAACCCTTCTTTCGGAGACCCTTCTTTTCGCGTATGTCTTTCGAGCCTCATGAACCTCCACCGAGACGCAGTATCGTTCCATCGCGATATGCAACGGGATGGAAGCAAGTATGTGTTTCTCAGGTGCAAACGAAGATTGAAGATTGCACCGTCGGACGAATGACTTTTCCTCTTGGTCAGCTCGCATCTCCAACCCCATCAATTTTCCTCGCGAAGCTTCTTGTTACAATCACGGTAAATGGGGTGAACGTTTTGCGTTTCTTCTTCTTCTCTCAACTTCAGTGCCTGTATCGCGCTCGAGAGAAGCATAGAACACAAAATTGACACAAGCAAAGTGAATGAAATTTTAAGGGGAAAGTCATTGGGAATGCTACGGTAGTCGTTACATCGCAGCAATTGGTGCCGAAGGGCGAAGTACCTTGGACGTTATATACGTCGCGTACGACTCTCGTAGCGCGTAGCTGTGTATACACAAAGTCATAGTCACGGGTGGGTTGGCCAGGCGAGGAAACTTTGACTGTGTGTACGCTCAATCTACGAAGTCAGCTTGTCGTGGCAGTGGCCGGCAGGGGTTGGCCAGGCGAAACGCTGGAAGTCAAAGCGAGGTAGGGGACAAAAAAACCACGGGGCGAAAAAAAACGAGCTTGAGTGGCGTTCTACGAGGGAATCGCGTGACTACTCATGGATCAATAGTTAGCCCGTACAGAGGGCGCACGGTATGTATACACGTTAAATGTACCATAAGTCGTACCAGTCTTGATGGCAAACTCCTTGCTCGGAACTCGTACCCGCTTTCATCGGCTACACACGTATAGCCTCTTCTATGGGGGTACCAGCGGACAGTCTCCCAATACTCGCACGTCTCGTTTATTCTTCTGACTCTTCACCGTCACCTGCTTTGCTCCCAATCAGCAACGCATACGAATATGCGGTTTTTTTCATTAATTTTAACAAGTGGAACTAGGGACATCGATTGGGGTGATCACTTTCCCATGAGGTGTTCGCGGAATCGGGCTTGAACGAGCCTCTGTGAAACATGCAGCGCACTACTGTTGAATAAACGATCCAATTATCTCAAGCGAATCACTTTGTCCAGTCGTACATCCTGGTCTGAATCTATGTCAATTCCGTAAGACTGCTAAACGACCCTTCTTTACTCTCAATTTGCTATGATCGATTAATAAGCAATCGTATAAGTGTAAACCCTTGCCGCCTCTGTTTGACGTGTGGAGTATTTTCGCCTGCTAATAGTCTCACACGATCATGATGTGCTCCATCATTACCCTGAACGGTTAGTAGTTCGCAGAGGGAATAACGTCTCTCGTGCACTTCGCTCTTTCTGCATGATTCACCCGCGATGATCATAGTGAGCCTATAGCTCACCCCGAGCTCGCAAGGGTTGAAAAGCCGACACTGCCAACCCCTCCGAGTTAATAACTCATGGAATAGGGAAAGCGCGCTGTGGCTGTGAAAGCACACACCTTCCTCTACTCTCTATGCGACGCAGTGATTGACCTTTCCAGGCTCGAAATACAGTGGTTTGTACATTAAACGCGTACAGACGAAAGGGCCTAACGTACTTTACCGTACGGGTTCGATCCCCTTGGTAGAGCTCTTTTTGGCTGGCAGTCAATATCCATTTTTTCTACCAACCGGAGACAAATCACTTTTCACAATGCCGAGCTAGTCAATCTGATTGGCATATATTTTTCTCTCTCTTCCTCTCTCTTACTGATTGGCATATTTCTTTCGCTCTCTTACACTTTGCTCTGACTTCATTCATTTCAGCCTCACTTGAGTCTCACAGTCACACGCTGTTCTTCCGTTCTCGTCCTGTACTGAGGGCCTCCAATGCCCATCCAGTACTAATTTCGCCAATGCCTGCATCACTGGACACAAAAACATGTGGAAGCGTTTCGCCTTTCATTTTTCCATATTGAATGAACCTGTATACCAGTAGTTTGAACACGACCCTTACTGTCTGTCTTTATGACAGAGGCAACAAGGAACAAAAAAGAGTTGACATCAAACGTGATGCTCAAACAGGCAGTTAAAGTCAATCCAGATTGGAAATTCGTTGAATAAGTGAAACACAAGAACAAAAAAGGTACGGAAAGCTCGGTGACGAAAGTTTTCGTTCTTACGCCGTCTGAGACTATACTGCAGTTCGTGTCTTATCGATCGAGCGAAATATTCTTGGGAGCTTGACGACAGCGACTACGACGAAGCAGGTCCAAGGAGCCTCTGCTTATTTTATTTTACGCTTCTTTTCTTTTTTGCAACCGTCCCAAGACGTTCATTCGGCGCGAATGACGTTCGCGTTTGCTCAACAAACGTTGGTGGCCTTTCGCAGTTTGTTCAGGCACGCACACTCTACTTTTTCCATATATATATATGTATACATAAAACTGGTCTATACGTTATTCCGATTTTTGCACGTATGTGAGAAGCATTCTCATGCACTATACCAACCGTGCCTAGAGCCTGTATCGGTGCACGACGCGATCGAAAAAATCAGTGTAAAGCGCTCAATGAGTTCGCAATCACATCATTTATAGAGCAATCCGACCATAAATACATTTCGTGGTGATACGGAAATAAGAAAGTATTCTGATGGGTTGCGATTTAAAAATACATCGGCGGTTAGTCCATTGTTGGAATTACAATAAAGAACGAAAAAATATCACTACGATTTGTCATACATCTTGCCACACGATGATGCATGTCAATGTACGTTCCTCAATAAACTTTTATCGACGAATTCCCGAATGTCCTGTACTTTTTTCAATTCCAGATATATTCTCAACTTCAAGGTCTTAAAAGATCGATCAAAAAAATCCCAAGCACTCCTGTCGCCGCAATCGTAAAAAAAACTCGAGAAGTGTACACTCCATTGGCAATTTTTCCATTGTTTGAATTGTAATTATAAAAACGAAGTACCGCCAGTCCGATGTGGCACTGTTCGTCGGATGTACAACGGAAGCTTTGTCTCATCATTCACTACGCCTTATCGATTTACTCGGGCTGAATGGTCATAAATAAATTGGCAGAGCGTCTGCGAGTTACGTCCTGGCCAAATTCGTGGATCCTGCAGAGAAATATCTTATCGTCGGGGAGACGGTATTGCGCTCACCGAAGTGTCTCGGAGCCTACGTTTATGCATACATTAGCCAGGTATGGAAGAGTTTATATAACTGTGTGTACGGCTGGGTGTAATGATTGGTGGCCTTTGTCCGTAAGCCAACATTCGCTTCGGGAAATATATAGATATTCGTGTATATGATAAACGTATGTTGTATAAGTAAACGCGGTCGTATCGATTCTTTCACGTAACCCTAATATGTATCGGAACCAACTTATTCCGCAGGTTTGCTTATGGGAGGTTTCTACTTTGATAGGCTAAATTTTTTTCGATTTTTCATCAATTTTCTATGCGAAAAACATTAAATAAAGAATTTAAAAATTTGGTATGTTTTTCATTAGTTGAACTAGAATGATTCAAAAATATTCAAACGTTTTTATTTTATGAACAAAAAAGTACAAACATTTTTGGTTAAAAACTAAACTTCCCCTTCGATCGCTCACTGTTTTTTTACTTTTCAATTTTTCTTCTTCATTCTAGTTCGACGTATACACAATATTGTACAAAGTAAAAATCTGTTCGATTTTTTCGCTTCAGATCACCTGTTCAAGACTCAGGACATCCGCAAGCGAAGAATATCATCGCGGGGCGCACAGTGGTTCCATTTCGGAAAACGGTGGCCATAGGGTCGTGAGTCGAAATTTCGATCTGATTTTTTTTACAGAATAGGTCTCGGCTATCCTGACAACTTTTATTCTCCGGATAAAACCTGTAAGATGCGTACTTTTTGAGAAAAAAATCAATTATTTTTTGTATGGCAAAAAACATACTTCATTTTTTTTCTAAAATTGTATCAATTTGTCACGTGTTTCGTTGATACTATGTGCCCTAGTGACATTACACCAAAAAAAAACACGCGCGTTCATTTGCGGCCGCGCGAGAAATTTGACGTCATTTAAAAAATGGTCTGCTTGTTTGGCGAAGAGTTCTTATTTCTTGATATCTATTCACGCATTTTCGTGTACTGCAGTACATTTTAATCGACTGTGGAGCACAAAGTAATGAAAAATTACGGTTTAATTATTTTTTGCTGCCATATTAAAGATTTTTGCTAAGATAAAAGGTAACATTTTTAGGCTTCATAAGTTTTTAGATGGTGTTGTTTGTTGATAACAGGGGCCGAGTACCCAAGATGACTTATTCATTCGTGCAGATAACAATGAATTTGCAGGTGGCTAAGTGATTAGTGGTAAAGGGATTATCTTATCTACTTATGTACATCATGACATCAAACTTATGAAGGCCGCTTACTAAAAAAGAGTCATTTATTTATATCGTGTTTTGAAAATAAAAGAAAAAGATTTACCCGTAATGGTTTTATTTTGCAACGTAATTTTTTATCTTCACTTAAAATTAAATACGTACTGTGCCTTTTACCTTAGCAAAATTCTTTGAAATTACAGAAATAAATAATTGAAACATCATTTTTCATTACTTTGAGCTTCACACAAAGTCGATTAAAATATACTGCACTACATGAAAATGCATTTTTTTTAAATGTCAAATTTCTCGCGCGGCCGGAAGTTAACGCGTGTGTTGTATTTTTTTGTATAATATGACTACGGCTACCACATAGTATCAACAAAACATACAAGTTTATCCAAATTTTATTTTTAAAAAATTAAGTATTTGTTTTTTTATACAAAAAACAATTAATTTTTTTTTCTCCAAAACTACGCATCCTACAGATTTTATTCATAAAATAACAGTTGTCAGGATAGTTGAGATCTATGCTGCAAAAAAAATCAGATCGGAATGCCGACTTACCACCCACCCTATGTCCACCCCTTTCCGAAATCGAACCACTGTGCGGCGCACCGACCTACGTGGCTCCTCCTAGTCCCAGTACCATGTTCTGTCGAACTTTAAAAAATATCATCATGTTCAACAAAGACCCCTTAGTAAATATACCAAATTTCAACATTCGATAGTAAATATATTTCGCAAAAAACATTGGTGAAAAATGGACCATTTTTTAACTCAAAAAAGTAGAAATCACCCTCAAGAAATCTTCTCACTTTAAGGGGAGATATACACCTATGAGCCGTAAAAAAGGTCATTTTTGTGATTTTTTTTAAGGAAAACTATTTGAAATTTCGGATTGGGGTTTTAATTGTCTAAAAGTATATACATTCAAAAATATGTTTAATTTTCTTTATTTAAAAATATCAAAAATATACAAGGATATCCCGTGAAAAACGACGCGACCAACCCAACCGCGAGCCAGCGTTACGCCAATCACATTCTACCATTGGCCGATGAACGGCAGCACTACCGGCTTAGTGTTGCGCCACGGTAGGAGTGATCTCTTCGGCCCAACGCTGGGATGTACGGTTGGCCAATAGTAGACTTACCAGAAATCCTAACAGTTGGCCGGGTATTGGCCCAACATTGGGCTAAAGAGATCACGATCATTGGCTGACGGTTGGCGTAATCACTGGCCCATAGTAGGGCTAAGGTCGGCTTCATATTATTGGCGCAATATTCGGGCTAGTGTTGGCCCAGTGTAGGGCTGTCAAAACAACCCAATGCTTAGCCAACAATCGATCAGATTCACAAGTTTCTGTGCTCGATGATTGCTCATCGAAAGAATTATTAGATTCACTAACATCGTTATGCACAACCACTTGTTCGTGGAATGTTTCCAAATTTGTTTCACTATCTACTTGTCTTTTTGTTTCGTTGCCTCTGATCCTAACCTGCTGTAAAGAGTCTTCTAATTTTTGTCGTCGTTTTAACACTAGACGTTTCTTAATACTATCATAATAACTCGGCATTTTTTAATACACCACAAAACTTTAGTATAAATCAATTTTATTTTTAATAATGTGAATTTCAGATAACAGTCATTATGAGCCATGCTAAAAATGCCATGCTAAAAATAAGCATTGGCAAAACTACGGTCAAACGATTGACTCAGACTCAGGGCCTGCGCTCGCCCCGACAATTGGCCGACGGTCATTAATTAGTACTGGCCCAGCGTTGGCACTTCGATGGTGTGCCGAGCTTGAATTCGAGACTGGCAAACCCATGATCAACCGATTGGCCCATGTTCGGGGCCAACACTGGGACCCAATAGTTGGCTGACAGTTGGTAATCGACATTTGGCCCAAGGTTGGGTGTGCGTTGGTTTGCCATGCTTCAAATGAGCACTGGCAGAATCATGGCCAAATCATTGGCCCGTATAAAGGACCAACACTGGATATTAGTGGTTGGTGCTGAATATCGTACCAAGCATCGGCCGTATCTTAAGCGCCGGCAAATTTTTCACGGAATTGTATGATCCTTGGAGCGTCGTAAAAAAATCTGCGTATACGGTACCCACTGGCGTTTCTTAAATATCATCTGAAAAAAAACCAAAAAGATTATTAAATTAGATACTATAATCTAGTACTTGTCATAGCCGATTTTGAAAATATCGATTTATGACAAAATGGCGGACGTTTGAACATAAATAGTGATTTTTGGGCCAAAAATCAGTTATTATTTTGCCTATAAAACAAAAACTAAGTAACGGGAAAAAAAATCCTATGACAAGTACTAGATAATGGTGTATAGAATAACCAAAAAAAACCTCAAGGCAATCGGTTCATTGGTTTTCGAGAAGTTTTGGGTACCGATTTGAGAAACGTGGTTTTGAGAAAAACGCGTTTGAAAATTTGGGAATGAATAAATCATGAAATTTGTCACCTTACATGGAATCATCGATACCAGGCCCATAATGTAGGTCTTCTACGGTCGACGGAATGTTCATAGCTTCTAAATCGATTTTTTCGACCATCTAGGTGTATATCTCTCTCCTTAAACGCTAAAAGTGGACTATTTGCATGATTTTTTTTATCGGCTTATATTATAGACATTGATATAAAAGTTGTTGAACTTAATAAATACACTTTCGAAATACAATAAACATTTTTTTTTATTTATTTAAGTCACTATTTATAGACGAAAATGGTAGTTAAAAAATGTCCTAAAAAAATTGTAGGTCTGCGCTGTTGACGAAATCTCATACAATGGAGAGATGGATCATACAAAACAAAAAATCAAACGGTTTTTGATTCAGTATGTTGATAGCTATAGTGCCAACAATACGATTTTTGATATATGCAACAATAACAAAATGGCGGATATTTTGTGAAAAAACAAAAAAAACGTAGTAAATATAAAATTTTTTAAAAATCCTTGATATGCGCTATAGCTATACTTGTAAAGACTATGTGGTTAAAATTTCATAAGGATCGGTTTAGTAGTTTCGAAGATTTCATCAACAAGACGTCGAAAAACGTTGTTTTGAGAAAAACGCGTGTAAAGTTTGTTTGGGTTACATAAATACATTTTACAACAAATTTAATGTATTTCGAAAGTGTATTTATTAAGTGTAACTACTATCATATCAATATCTATAATATAAACCTATCAAAAAATGCATGAAAATGGCCTTTTTAGCGTCTAAAGTGAGAAAACCCTTTAAGTGTAGTGGAGTCTGTTAGTTGGAATCTCGTCGACTGGAATTATGAATGTTTCATCATATGACGATTGGGATTTTCTTGATGAAGAAAGATGTCAATGAATGTTCATATCCCAGCCAGTTTCTCTCGCGAAACTGTCATAGAAGAATGCACTTTGTCCATTCCGTTCTGTCCCTTTTCGCCCGTTCGGTGTGTTTCCATAGCACACAGTTCCCTCCTCCGCTGCACTTACTGTGCCAGATGTCGGGTATCATTACGTTCGCGAATTTTTCGAGTCACTTTTGCATAGACCAGGTCGAAGTATTTAACACGTGCAATGAGCCAATGTAGTACGCGCTGTGACGATGCAGAAATCTCTCAAACGTTTTAGCTACAAGGATTCTCCCATCGGTTTCAATCGCTTTCCCAGTTTTTCCTTAACGATCGTTTTCGCCCTGTGCGCAATTCCAACAGAGAAAGCAGAGAAAGTCCTCGCAATGAGCGCAAGGTTCGAGACTGACTTCGAAGTCCCATGCCTACACACCTGCACAGACATACACTTACGTGCATTTACGTCGCTTTGAAGTGTCGAAGGGTTGACCCCGGGGGGTTCACTTAGCCTTGCCAAAGTACCCTCACGAGAAAGACAACATGCATACCCGTATTCGAGAGTGTTGTGCTCCGCTTATCCAATGCTGGCAGTGAGTAAGTATACCACTAAGTGCAGGAAAAGGATGAGAGAATCCGAGACTCCTTATATGACCCGTAGGTAAATCTTCAACATCCGCGATCTCAGACAACTCTTCACACAACTTTCACAACAATTTTTACATCAACCATTCGCGATGATTTAGAAACTGTTCGTTCGCAATTTGTCACAACAATTTGCAGAAAAAGTGACGTGGAAGTAACATATTGAAACTCCAACAGCCATGCTTGGCTTTCGACATTTTTTCAAAATCTTCCAACACGAGAGCGGGGTGAATAGTCACTCCACGCTCTTTTTATTCGTAAATTTGTCACTATAGTAAGAAAGGAACTTAGTAATGGATCAATCCCTTCGTTTTTTATAAGAACCAATATGGTATATGAAGAATACAATTTCATGGAAGTCGCGTTCATTTAAAATCCATTCATGGAAGGCTACCTGTTTGGAGCTCGGAAAAAAGGGTGAATTTGGACAATTTTTTATGGATACTCAGTTGATAGAATGAAAGTTCCCGTTCGTGACTTTCATTCGACATATCTCAAAGTACCGGGAAACGGGACTCCTTTGACATTCAGGGTAACTTTGACAGAGCGCCAAAATACGTTTTAAATGTGTACGCAGCGAGCCCGCTTGACCTCCTGTGACGGGCAGCGGGTGCGGGGAATAAACTTGAACGACAATTTGTTGTTCGAGTTTATCAAAATGTTGCTAAAGTTGATTGTAATGTTGCTGAAGTTGACTTTGATCTTAATGACAATTTTAAAACTCATCAAGGGCCTATAATAGCACCCCAGGTATTTGATATTTTTATGTAAAATGTTTCCTTAAGCGAGGGCACCACTGTAACTGCCCATTTGCGACCGTTTTCTTTGGATTTTTTTAAAGAAAGGCGCAAAATACATGGTCAAAAGAGCTTTTAGGTTTTATAAGGTATATATTGGAGTGTGTAAAAAAAGATTTGTCAAAAGTATATGAAATGGCGGCGCACGAGTCACTATAGCACTACTGTTTTTTCGCCAACCCTCTCCGCGGCACGCACTAGCACTGTCGTAAATTTAGTCCCGGAACTAAGAGTGAAATATTTTCGTTAATTATATTATTTTGAGCAGTCAAGTACAGGGGGAATTTAAAAATAATTGAAAGAAAAAGAGAGACGAGTTTGAAAAAAAATGTTCGTTTTTTCGATCATAATTTTAATCTCAAAAGAGATATATTTTTTATAACTTTCGATTTATCGAAAAAAGCGCTCGTACTTGACTGTTAAAGCAATCTAAGAAGCTTCAAAGTTTTGTCAAAGAAGCTTCAAAATTTAAAGTCGATTGGACGAAAATTGTTCGAGTTCTGCTGCCTTAATAACGATGACAATTGGGTTACGAAAAATCGTCATTTTTTATTTAATTTAATGTTCAATGCATAAAATATTATATTTTTTATCAAAATGATTCCAAAGTAACCTTTGACATAAGTTGCATTTCCATGCCCTGTCAAAGAAGCTCCACACTCGGGGCTACTTTGACACTTTAAAAAATGGATATATCAAATTGTGGGGGGTTGTGGAGCTTGACTTTCTTATACATTTGATGGCCAAAGGACACACTGTTCTATTGGAGCAAGAAAAGTTGGTATCTAGGATGTTAAAAAATTTACCTACAAAAAACTTCCACTACCTATTCAAAGTTTTACGGTATCTTCACAAATTCTTTCACAAGATTTTGCAACGAAGTGGTGACGCTGAATCTGAATGAAGCGAGTCACCTTTATATGGTAGTGTCCCGCGACCGGCAACATGATGAAATCGCCAATTATTCACCGATTGACTTGAATTTTTTCTTCAGAACCTCATAACCGTAATTCACATCAAACTACGAAGAGAATTTCTATTACGTTTAGAACTTTTTCTGATAAAAATTATTTTTCGCGATTTTTTAACCGATAACAATTTTTTATCTACTGCACCATTTTATCACAAATCGATTTTTTCGATTTCCCCACGTACTAATTCGAAGGCGAATCTTACCAAGAACTTAAATTATTTTGAATTTTCGTTCCGGGTGAAAAATTCGAGGAGAACTCTCATCGACCGCAGGAAACTGTCAGACAAAGGTGACTCGCTTCATCCAGCTTCAGTGCCGCCATTTCGGTACAAAATCCTGCGTCAAAAATTGTACGGATACTTGCTGATGTGTGGAATAAAGGCCACTAAACGGAATTTTCATTCTATCAATTGTGTATCCATGAAAAATTGTTCAAATCACCGTTTTCCGGACTCTAGACTAGAAAAATGTATCGTTCTTTTTTATTGCCTCAAATTATGTATAATCATCCCAAGAACGATATTGATATATTCTTGAAACAATGTCTTTGAAATCGAGCGGACTCGTAGCTCCTGCAATTTTCAACCGATTAACTTTAAATTTCAACTGTGGCTTCTTCCACAGTTTTTTTTATCGAAGTACACAAGATTTTAACGATCGATCAACAATTACGTTTTTTATAAACAAATTAAGGACGTTTTTTAATCGAAAATGCGACTTTTTTTTCAAAGTGGTGCCAAATTTGCCGAAATCAATGTTTTGTAGTAATCGTGTGTACTTCGCCAGGAAAACTCATGTAGGTTGGGAAAGAATTTCACTTTTTGTTCCAGGTGCTTATGTGCGTCTCCAACAAGTCCGCCCGTGGAAGGCTTAAAAAGGCGTTTTCTTCCTACCGGCCACCGGGCCGCCACTTTGTATCTTATTGGAAAATAAAAAAATTATTCGAGTATCTACAGATATGTAGAATAATCCCTCCAAACCTTATTTAAACTGCTATATGGGTATTCCGAAGAAAAAAAAATCCACACAAAGCCTTGTTTTCCGACCATCCAATGGTACATAATGCCTTAAGAAGAGAGTAAGAAAAATTGCGCTCCAGGCTCGAAGCTTTTTTATCAAATTCATAAACCAGCACGAAACATTGCTATTATAATAGAATTATTCTCTGTGTGCTCATTCGATTGCAGTAATCAAAATTGAATCAGTTTTTAGCTCTGAAGAAGCATCGGCTTGATAAAAATCGATCGAAAAACGTGAGTGCCCGCTGCTGCCAACAAGATTTCATGGCTCTTAAGGGGTAATACCACTGTAGAATTTTCAAGAAATTGATTTTTTTAAATTTGCTTAAGTGATACTTTGAACCATCTAGAATCTGGGGGAAAAATTTGGTACCTGTAAAACAAAGGTCCGCGTGCCCATGTGGGTCTGCGGTGGCAGTGGCTGGTCCGTGTGCGAGACGTCGACCGTTTTTCTCGGACCACAATTTTTTAAAACGGCACGCAGCCTAACTCCAACAATTTTCATTATTTTCACTCCAAATTATGAGCACATCTTCAAAATAACATTCCGAAGAGAAGTACGTACGGGATTTTCCGTGAGTTAATTATAACATTAGTTATTAACAAATTATTCTTCTTTTTATTCTGTCGAAAATTGACTTTTCACTTTAAATGATTGCCAATTACACAAAAATTCATATTTTATGAATCCCCTACGTATTTCTCTAGCTGTACTCATGTAAATTGATAGAAATTTTTTTCTTTTTATCCCAATTCAAATTTGCGTGAGTTATACTGCGCGCCGCAGAGCGTCTCAAATTCAACATGCCTCGCGAGAATGGCTCCAGCGTCACCAGTTTGTATAATTTGTTAGTATTATTTTTTTTCACTTGAAGATATGACTAATAACATTCTTGAATATTATTATCCTCTCACTTGTCCTATCACCCAAAAAAAACGCTTAATTTTAGACGTTTACAGTGGTGTAAGCCCTTAAGGGGTTACGTGGATTTCGGAGCCAAAAAAGCATATTTCCTGTATTAAAAAAAATATATAATATACAAATTATTTTATTCAAAACGTTAAGCACATAAATGAGCAACGTTTCAACAACATTTAAAAAAATTTCATCCACAAATTTGGGAAATTCAGCCGGTGGGACCTGGTTTCCGGAGACCCCTAAAAAAAGTGTCCTCGTGGTGGTCAGGATTACTCATGATAGCTTTATCTGAAATTAAAAAACCAATTTCCTTTCTGTTAGTAGATAAGTATAGCTCGTGATAGAACGAAGGGTTTAAAAAAAATCGAAACTTGAATTTTGGCCGAGTTGTATGCAAAATAGTTCAATTTTTGGTACAATTTATACTACGTATAGCCTTGTAAAATTAATTGTAATCGAAAAATACAACCTTCGTTCAATCACTAGTCAATGTAATTTTGAAGGAGTGTGCAAAATTTCAATAAGATCGGTGCATTAGTTTTCCAGAAATCGTATCCACCGATGTCAAAAATAGTGTTTTAAGAAAAATGCGATATACCTGCGACGCTCCCGGCCGGTCTTTCCCTGCGGGGGGAATTCCCAAAGACTCTCCTAGACTTTTACTCTGACTTAAGGCGTTACCCCCACTTGTAGCGCAAAAAAAGGCCTCTTTCATGAATTTTTTTTAAGAAAACTACAAAACTTCTTTAATCGATCAGTATACCATCTTAAAGAACACATCTTGAAGAACTTTCAGTAATTTTTTTATTGAAAAATATTACATTGTTTAGTGGCAAATGGCCGTCAATGAAATAATGTTTTTATATACACGGTTTGCGGTGAGCAACACTACGGCGAAGTGGATCATCTGAAAAAAAATGCGGATGGATTTAGTCAAATATAAGTATAAACTAGTCTTTAATCGAAGGATTTTAAAAAATATTCATTTTTCACAAAATGGCGGACAGTCAAAGTTAATGGTTCGATTTTAACGAAAAAAAAACGGCCGTTTTTTGGCTATAAAACGGCCATTTTTTCGATAAAAAAAATCGAACGATTAAAGACTACATTTTTATGTATTAAATAAGCCTGAAAAATTTCAAGAAGATCGGTTCATTAGTGTTCGAGTAATCTTGGTCACCGACTTCAGAAATGCCATTTTGAGAAAAACGCGTTTAAAGTTTCAATTTCAGTTTACACGAAGAAAATATTTTTTTTTGTAAGCTTACATAGAGTCATCTATTCCGGGCCCATACAGAAGTATGGGCCCGGATACTTATGCTTCAAAAAAATGCAATAAAAAAACGATTTTTTCAAAATTGCAAGTGGGGGTAACCCCTTAAAACTTAGGGAAAATATTAGATAATAATAAATAATTTTTAAAAATGTGTTTTTTGACATTTTCACACCCACGTAACCCGTTAACATTGCCTCGAACTATCGTAGCTTGCGTCGGGTGCTAAAAAAAAGTGCTCTCCTACGTATCTCTCTCTCGCGAGGACGTGACAGATCGGGGCTACAAAAGAAGTGCATTTAATATGGCTCGCGCACGAGAAGGAGTTTCCGACGGGTGTGTGTACAGTCGAACGCGTGGTTTGCGCCGAGCAAACTAGGAGAGATTCAAGGTGGGTGAGGGAGTTGGCCCGAGGAATGAATGAAAGGTGGAAACGGGGTACGAGTCGGGTCAGGAGAGCACAGAGCGAGCTAACCGGAAGCACGGACGCGTGATCGCGTAACTCGTTTGAACTCCATTTCCAAGGACGCTCCGATTCGACGTATACATCGTAATTCTCATTTTGTTCTACGGATTAATTCGTCCCGGTCTCTCCCGAGCTAAAAGAAAATCGTTAATGCCGTTGAAACAATGAAAAAAAAAACGTTTTCTTTATCACCTTCTCACAAACACGTTAAATCCCGTAATTTTTGCTTCGTCGGTCGTTCCAACACGATGTGGATGACATGCGCGTTATAAAATAGTACCTACGTCATTATTACAACGTCGATAAAATTTCGAGCTGCGCGAGAGCTGCGACAACAAATCGATAAGAATCTAATCATTATGGCAATATAAAATGAAAGTAATAATAAACTGTCGAATCGCATACGGAGATCTTGGCACACAGCTATGTACGACGTATAAAATACACGCGATTACCCGAACTACGCGATCAGTCATCGCGACGACCGGTCGCGGAACATGAAACGCACACGTACACGTAAACACTTTATTGCTTGTATCGCGTAGAAAAATGGCCGTTGCTCGAATAATCACATTATACGATAATACAAATCGGAGGAGAACTCGTCGAATCACATACCTCGATCTTCTTTTGACCAATTTTCGTCAACTCACGTCTATGAAGTCTCGTCTCATTTCCGGCAATCGCACATAAGCCCAAAAGGAATACTTTTGCGGAAGGACAAGATCTCCCACACCGATGACACGTGCATTCGAATTCTTTCAGCAGGCAATGTAAATTTCATCGTCGATCAGCTGGTAAATTTTGTTAGTATTTTTGACTAATTGCAATATCGACGTGATCAAGTAGCCGAACGATAAATCGACAATCATTTCCAAGTCTGCAAAACATGGAATACGAACAACAACAAGAAAATGAATTCCCTTTACACTGAAACTGGTGTCTGGTGGACATCGGAGTGGCACAAAAAGTGCGTGTACACTCAGCGAGATGGCAGGTGCATAATTTGCTTTGCACAGTTGTATCAAGACCCTTCGTTCTCGTGTCAGGTTTTTTTAAATCTCGATGAAGCGGTCAAAAGGTGTCTCATGAATGACAGCTATTTATGTGCAGTGGACTCGCTAGGAATGCTCTACGCTCATTCGTTGGTATCGACATTTGAGGGGTTACGTGGGTTTCGAAGCAAAAAAAACATATTTTCTCTATTAAAAAAAAAATATAATATATAAATTATTTTATTTAAAATTTAAAGCAGATAAAAGAGGAACATTTTGACAATATTTTTAAAAAATTTCATTTAAAAATTTGGGACGCTCAGCCGGTGGGGCCTGTTTTCCGGAGACCCCTCAAAAAAGTGTCCTCGTGGTGGAGGATAACTCATGATAGCTTTATCTGAAATTAAAAAACTAATTTTTTTCTTTTAGTAGATAAGTATAGCTCGTGATTGAACATAGGATTTTAAAAAATTGAAATTTGAATTTTTGGCAGAGTTGTGTGCAAAATAGTTCAATTTTTAGTACAATTTTCAATAAGATCGATGCATTAGTTTCTGAGAGATCGTGTCCACCGACTTGAAAAATAGTGTTTTGAGAAAAATGCGATTGCCTGCGGATTCCCAAAGGCTCTCTCGCCTAGACTTTTACTCCGATTGACTTAAGGGGTTACACCTAGTTGGAATTTTTGAAAAAATCGATTTTTCGTTTTCGACGGATTCTTATAATATAACCTTTCAAAAATATTCTCTGAAAATTTCAAGTCGGTCCGTTGAAAATTGTGGGAATTATGAGCGTTTACAGGTAAGTCCGCTTGCCGTTTTACCGTTACAGGTAAAAACTTCAAACGCGTTTTTCTGGCAATGACTTTTTCAGAATCGGTGATCAAAATATATCAAAAACAACTAAACCGATCTGCTTCAAATTTCACAGACATTTTTTGTATATCAAAAGGCAGTCCTTAATCTAATTTTTTTTTCTATGCATACTTTTTTTGATATCAAGGAAAATGGAGTGTTTTTTTTCACCAAAATTTCGTCGATCACTTTCGATCGGCGACAATTTTTCCAAAAATAATTATTTTATTGAATCCTTCGATTGAAGACTAGATAATACGGTACAAAAACTACATTCATTTGGTTTTTTTATTTCAGATGATTTGTTCCCGCGAAGTACCCTTTTTGCACAGCGGTCTATGCAATTTACTGTATCTCCATCGTTTATAAATATTTCCCAATAAAAAATTGTCAAAGATACTTGAAATGATACCCTTTACTATAAAAAAAAAAGTTAAAAACCTGCGCCCATTTCCCAAAAAAATTCACGAAAACACGTATTTTTCCGGCCGCGAACTAGGTGTAACCCGTTCAAACTTTGGGAGAATATTCTAGACATATTGTCCTATTAGATAATAGAACAAAAAAAATAGTTTTTTTTCAAATTTTTAAACCCACGTCAGCCCTTAACCAAGTAATTCGAAGAAAGTCCGCCTTTTTTCCTCACACAGTGTACTCAATTTCTTCCGTATGCGTTAGGAGTGCGGATGATGCAGGTAAGCACAGAAATCGCTGGCTAAGTTGTAATTAGAGACCGGCGAGGATCGAAGACTCGAATAAAAATGAGAATGACGTGACAATGAGAAAGGGTCTGCTGGCAGAGTCATTACCACACCGGGTCAGGTATTGGTGGGGGTTGCGGTGGCAGGAAATGGGGTTGCGACGACCTCCCTAACCGGTCATCCCTCTCGATTATTCAGCGAGTATACATATGAATAATTACCAGGCACCAGCGTTTCGTTGATGCATGTATGGGTGTCTCTCTGTCTGCCGTACAGCTCGCAGAAAAGTGTAAGCGCTAGGAATAGAAAGAGATGTATGAAAATATTTGCGTCTATGTGTAGTCGTGTGTGTACTTATGTGCGTATATAGAGTCAAATGAAAAGGAAGCTTGGATCGTCGACACCCGCGAGCCCGCAGGTGAGCACAGGTGGGCACGCGAATTTACGTGTAGATGATCAATGGCGGCGGGCGTTTATTCAACGTAACCCTGTGTTGTACACGTGGGGCTGGCATGGCAACGCGCTCGATAAATACCTCGAGCCCCGCGAGCTTCCGGTTCGGTTATCGCGGCCGACCGTACTCTATATATATATATATATTCGAACCGATCTATATACAGTGTCCAAACGTATGCAAATATATGTATATACATATACGAGCTACGGAGTGAGGGTGTTATTCGATTTTAACGTGGCATTAGCGCCACGTTTCGCATGGTACGCCATCAAATGCAAATATACCCGCGTACAGACACACACACACACCCTTTCTCGGGACTTGGCGATCGAATCCTTTCTCCGTGGAGTTTCTCTCCGCCAGTCCGGTATCTCCGATCTTCGATTCTGTTCTGAAACGCCTACCGCGGGCACTTTATAATTCACCCGCGAAAGAGAATTTATCGTTGCACGGACAGGGGGATGTTTGGGCTTGAGGTGTCGCCATAGCTGTTCGATCGAGTATGAAGATAACGAGAGCAATCGATCACGAAATACCGAGTGCAACTAAGAGTGTGGGCAGCACTTTATTATCACTTTACTACCGTACGCAAAATAGTGCACAGCACGGCGTATCCGGATTCCAAATGGCCGGAGCGACGGGACCGACTGCGCGAAAACAGCTCGAGATGGGCTGAAAAAGGCTCGTCGGTCGGTAGGAAAGATGGCGACCAACCGAATGCGTGGACTTTTGAAGGTCCGTGGAAAGGGCTAAGGATCTTGAGGTTTGTACATTCGTCGATTCTGAGTAGACTGGAAAACGGCTTTGTTCGAGATGTACGTAAAGCAGATCGGCATTTTAGCTTACCTTTGGGTGATCCAAGGAGTGCTGAACGCGGAAGAGATGGAAACAGCTGAGAGAGAAGGACGAAAAATGTGGTTCGCTTCATGTAAATGCTAGGCTAGCCTAGAGCAGTTTTTGGGTAGTCACGAGACCGGAATGAACGAGATTGTAATAGAAATTGACATTGAAGCATCGTATCCAACGATCCATTCTCCAGTTGTCAAAATAAAGGACGCCTCTTCCAAATTGCTTTAAAAATCGATTCGGCGTAACATCGATGCCCCGTGTGAAATAAATTCTACTCTGCGGTCACCCGCAACCTCGAGAGACCGACGATCAGTAGCAGAAAATTTCTCCAAGATCCAACGCTCCGAAGCCCATCGACAACGATCTCGTCCTCTGCCAGGTATATAATGGGAAGTGTGGGGCAACTGTTAGCCGAGCTCGCCGTCTTTCCTCTTGGCATTGGAACTAATTTCTCAGTACTATAGGACCCATAATCAAGATTCGAGCCATTCTCTATGTATATATGTATATGTCCATTGATGCAGCACGGCTAGAAAGTCTTCGAGCCCGAACGCAGCGTGGAACGAGGCTCATCATCATCTTAGACAATCACCGTGCAGCTTGCGTACCTGTTCGTACCTGGAACTTCCGGACGTTAGGACTGTTCTATCCAAGTTACAGCTACTATACTATTACACATGCTACATTTGGTATAGGCTTATATAACGTGTAAGGTATTTTTCAGACTTGCGACTACCATCGAAATGGTTTCATTAGCGTTGAAGACCGTCTGATAAGTATAGACCATCGTATCTTTTTATGTACCAAAGAAAGTAAATTAACTGCGCATGATGTAAAGATACTCGTATCATTATCGACCCTCCTGCAGCCTTTCTGCTTTAGAATAGATTTCCATAAGACTGCAGGAAGAAGCGAGGACGTGCTCGGATCGTAAAGTCCGAAGAGCTATCAACGGGAAAATGACGTTCGTATGAAAACTATTTGGAAATCGACGTATTCTTCGGTTTGGACACTGCCCGGTAATCGTGGATGCACTTTTACGCCGTGCGGCAAGATTTGACGATGAATTTAAGGTTATCGGCTCAAAATAAACAAACTATGAAGCGTTAAAATTAGAATTTTTCGTTAGTTATCGAGAATGACGATTTTTTCGAATTTGAACATTTCAAGGAACAGCGGGCAAAGTAACTTGGAAATACATTGTTTGAACAGTGTCTCAGAAGCCAAAAATGTATTTCAAATACCACTACCATGTTTTCCGCGCTTATTGGTGCGACTAGACAGAGAGTAAAGTAGTACTAATCGCTAGAAGTCCGAAGAGGGATTCAAAGTATACGGTTCATCTCTCTTCGGACTTGTAGGGCTCCAAGTTTATGTAAAATATACCGTTTAGTAATTTGGTGTAGTAATTATGTGGAACAACTTCTATTGTTATAAATAAACGAAGAACATAAATAAATAAAGCATTGTACTCTCGGAATTTATGTTGAAAATCATTTAAATACTAGGTTTAGTGGTATTTATGTGATACCACTAAACAAACCCAAACAAACCCAAACACAAACAAATAAAGCATTATAATCTCGGAATTTATGTTGAAAATCATATAAATACTACCTTTGGTGGTATTTATATGATACCACTAAACAAACTCAAACAAACCCAAGCAAAGAAATGCTTTTTGAAGCTCGCTCGGTCAAATTCCATTATTTATTATAAAATAAAGATATTGTACCCATGAGCCAACAACAATCGTTGCATTTTTGCTTATTTCCGATTACCGCTAAAAGCGCTCATAATCCCTTAAGGGGCTAGTCCACTTTGAAAATTTCAAAAAATCGAAAGCAAGCAGGACTCGAAGAAATCGACGATGATGAGCAATCAGAAGGCATTTTGTACCGTGCAGGAATTGCCGATCGAGTTTCGCGAATAAACTTCAAACGCGTTTTTCTCGAAACAACGTTTTCAAAATCTAGCTCCATCGTATCTCTAAAACGAAGAAACCAATCCTCTTGAAATTTGAACCACATATTGTAAACATGATTCGCAACAAGATGACCCTCGATGGTTTTAAAATTTTTATTTTTACTCTTTTTTTTGCGAAAAACGGCGAAAAAAAACGCGTTTTTTTTTACTTTTTTCGTTTTTCATCTGTCATTTTTTAATTTTTTGATTAAACTTTATATCCGAGGGTCATTTTGTAGCTGGTATCATACTGAATCTAATGGACTTTGATTTTTTTGTTTCAGGCAAGCCGTTGCCGAGTTGTGATGGAGCTACCTAGCCCACCTATTTTTGAGGCGTTACGTTAAACTATAGTTTTTGTACTTAAAAATGAAGAAAAATGAATTAACATTTTTTTAAATGTATTTCAAGACTTCATTCATCAAGCCCAACAATTTTTATATTCATATCTTTTATAAAATCCTTTTAAAAAATCGCGAAAATAGCCTTTTTCGTGGCTCCAAAGTGGACTAGCCCCTTAAGGAAGCCAAAACGGCAATTTTTTTATTCCTAAAATTCTCATTATTTTGGTTTAAATGTCAAGAATCAACGGTCAAAACTTGGTGCCCCGGATATCGTACTCCCCTAAAATACGTGCGCTAACTCGATAAACACGAAAATAACTCAATCGCATTAAACTAATTGGACTGCCTGCCGGGAAAAAAAGATCATGACAGTTGTCTCTCATAAAGCCGAGCAGGGAGGAATTTGATATAAATACAGTGCAGATAATTTGCAGCGAGCGTTAGAAGTATTTAGCATCCGTATAATATTTATCATGGTCATTAAGGGTACAAGCGACTATGCGCATACACGCAGATATAGAGGTACACCGTGTCTGCCTCGATTCGAGGCAGCCTTAACCGCGGCATCCCATTCATTCTCCGATCTCTGCCCCATAACCTCGCGTACTCTCGTTTCCACGTACGTGATCTACGTCCATATAATTAGCAACGTGCATTATGTTTTTCAAACTTCCCGGGCTCGGTACCTTCGCATAATTGGAGATTTTGCCTTCACTGTAGCCGGGCTGCCCATAGCGTTCGAAAGTAACATCTGGTGTGGCCGAAGATTGAAGGAAAGGTGAAAGTGAAGTGAATGTGTGGAAAGGAGGAAGTAGGAAGGAAGCAAAGGAAGAAAACGCAGAGCCATGGCAATACACGCGTATAGGTGTGTGCAATGGTGATTCAACTTTTTCGTTACTTGTATCTATGAACTGCCGGTAACCAAAACGACGTAGCTCGCAGAACCTTAAACGTCAAATCGGTTGGTTCACTCCCTTTTGCTTTCTGCTTGTATAGGTGAGTGTGCGGAGTTCCGCTGTTGCGGGTATGCGTGTGTAGCTAAAACAGCGTGTGTCCTGCCTAGTCACGTTATCTGCGACAGGTGCACGACTCCGTGAAAATATGGGCGCCCGTAGGCTGCATATCTTCTGTCTCGATTCCACGCTGGTTTCCTTTTTTTTTAATTCTCCTCACCCGAGCAACGTGGACATTTAATGGCCGTAAGCAAACCGAATTATACGCAAAAGTGCTACCGACGTGGCAAGTTTCGAGGTGGCCCGTCCACCTGTCAAACGTTCCAGCGATTGATATTTTTATAATCATTCTAGCCACTCGAAGCACAGAGGCTCATTGGCCTTTGTCTGTCGATTCGTGTTTTCCATTCTTGTCAACTTTACCCAATGGCGATTTCAATGACTTCTTATCCGTTTGAAAAAGGTACTTTTCCAAAGTTAATTATTGCCCTTTTTGTCGATTTTTCAGTGTACGTGGTGACAATTACACAAATAGTTGAATTCAGTCATGGTAAAATCGATTTATTGAACATCAGCGTCAAATTATCAAGGTTTACATCAATATATGGTTTCATTGTTTTTTTGTCTTTTTCGTAAAGCGTATCGATTGTTTCTTACTCTCCAGTATGAGAATGCTTCCAACGATACTCCTCGCGACGACGA
Source organism: Ophion slaviceki (assembly GCA_944452715.1). NCBI lineage: Eukaryota > Metazoa > Arthropoda > Insecta > Hymenoptera > Ichneumonidae > Ophion > Ophion slaviceki. The sequence continues at coordinate 41,284,033 of OX101783.1, forward strand.
CGACGTCCGGCTTCGCATCTCGTTGACTCGGCAACAAGCAAGTGATGGCATTGCAAGATCCACGATTATATATAATGCACATCTGTGAATTCTTCCAGTGCCAAGACCCGCCAGTACCATAACACATATCGAACGACATTTACAATAAACAAGGTTGATCCGAAGATTGCTTCAATCATTTACAACGGGTATAAATGTTCCTAAATATCTTCACACGTTCAAATACGGTTTACACAAGTTGCAGCGATTTACAGAGATTCAAGATTCAGAAACGATTCGAATGAATTTCAACAAAACAAAATGATCGTTCCAATCCTCCATTATTCTTGGTCTAATACGAATGAAAATTCCATTCCCATCTATTGATATCACACTGTCAAAGGACGTTTCTCGAAAGATTCCAAGCTGACGGTAATTTTTCGAAAACATCGTTTATCATCGCCAAGTAAAATCGTTGCACAACAGAGTAATCCCATGGATCTCGACCAGGTCCCAGGTGGATCCGGAGATTGCGAGGTACAGAGAGGCGGGGGGTGGAAGGACGAAGAGGACAGGCGCGGGATTTCTATGGTCTCCGTGGGAAGGCAAAAGAGGGTAAGCGTGGAAGAAGTATTCGAAGAACTCGTCGGGGATTCCAGGGTAGTCCGACGATTTTCGAGAGATGTGTGTGCCCTCTCTCTCGTTCTCGAGACCGTCCGAGGAGTCGCTCGAAGATCCTTCGGCGCAGTTTCAGCCAACGTAAAAAACGATCTCTCGGAGGGAAAGTGCTCGAGCAAACGGTGATCTCGCCGCGAGTGCGAAACTCACCTCGCTAAACCAAAGTTTACGAGGAGGAGCTCGAGATGTTCGCGCCAACGGAGAGGCTTTTTCTTCGTGCCTCTCGATTTTTTTTCCTCTCTCTCTCTCTTTC
>OX101783.1:41285142-41353214 GCA_944452715.1 Ophion slaviceki
GATCGCATCAGTGCGAAAATTCGATTCTTTCGACAAGAAACCTCGCATTGCATTAAGGGGTCTTCTCACCTTAGACGCTAAAAAAGGTTTTTAGCGCTAAATGCATTTTTTGATACGTTTATATTATAGATATTGATATCAAAGTTTTCACACTTGATAAATACACTTTCGAAATACATTTTAAAACAATTATTTATTTATTTAAGTCACTATTTATAGACGAAAACGGCAGTTAAAAAAATCTCCGGAGAATTATAGGTCTGCGCTGTTGATGAAATCTCGGAGATGGATCAGGCGAAACAAAAAAATCAAACGGTTTTAGATTCAGTATGTTAATGGCTATAGCGCATATCATACGATTTTTGATGTATGGAAAAATAACAAAATGGCGCGCATGAAAAAAAAACGAAAAAAGACGTTTTTTCACCATTTTTAGCAAAAATAATAGTAAATGTCAAATTTAAAAAAAATCCTTGATGTGAGCTATAGCTATAGTTATGAAGAAAATGTGGTTAAAATTGCATAAGGATCGGTTCGGTAGTTTCGAAGATTTTATCAACAAGCCGTCGAATAACTTTGTCACGAGACAAACGCGTGTAAGGTTTGTTTGGGTTACATAAATACGTATTAAAAAAATTTGATTCATTTCGAAAGTGTATTTATTACGTGTAACAACTTTTATATAAATATCTATAAAAAAAATCATGAAAATCCAAAAACTATCTCGCTATAAAAAAATTCTGTCAAAAAAACCTATCAAACATTCATGAAACCTATCAAACCTATCAAAGAAAAAATGAAAATAGCCTTTTTTAGCGTTTAAAGTGAGAAGACCCCTTAACAGGCTCATCCCACTTGATTGACAGCTATTTTTATCGCGTTTTTGGGGATTTTTTTTTACGGGCCATTAATACATACTATCTTTGAATTTGTACCACACATTTATTAACATTTTTACAGTCCCTTAACATTTTTTCAAACATAAATAACGAGTTGAATCGACTTTACACCGTTCGGAAGACCCTCGTCTGTCAAAAAAGTTGGTTGACGGCTGCCATGATTCTGGAGGTTTTTCCCACCTGAAATAAAAAAATGAAACGGCATTTTAGTTTGTAGACCTGAGGCTATCGCCGGAACTAGAGTCAAGTAAAAGTATCGAAGATTGCATTTTTGGCACGGTTTTAAAAGTTAATTGCCAAGTTTCGTCATTTTTTTTCGACTTTATTAGCTTAACAAAAACTATAGCGGATATCAGAAATATTCTAGTTCGGGTGAGAACTATAGATGTGCTGACTATACCATAAAAAATTGAGCAAAGTCCGATCAATAGCTTTTGAGATATGGAAGCCAATTTGAGAAATACAGTTTTGAAAAAAACACGTTAAAGAGTTCAAGTACGATTTACACAAAGAAAATGATGACTCGCCATTAGGCTGCTATACCGGGTCCATATAACACGTACACATTTTTTGCAATATGTGCAAAAAAATGTTTCGCTTCTCTGGACCTGTCGCATGGGATGACCGTCTCAAGTAAGGAGATATCTTCAGGCGAGGAAAAAAAAAACTGATGAATTTCGTAATTTAGGGTATGTTTATTACTACTTTTGTCTGCTACATGGTATTTCTAAAAATGATTAATCTAAAAAAATGGAACAGTCTTCTAAACGGAATCGCGGCGGATGTTGTCGGATGGCGTGACACCTGGCGTCGACGGGATTGTTCTGAAGAAAAACCACCAACGATTTTTCTTTCATTAACACTCATACGCAGAATATGAACCAAGAAAAAGTCAGAAACGTTGAAAATCGATTAAATATTTTGCTTTGAAACGAAGATTGAATTTTTCGAAAAAAAATTGCAACATTTTGCGATAAAATTTTATTATTTTGATTTTCAAGAACATTAAGGGTCATGTTTTAGACAATAAGGTTAGAAAGATTAATACCAAATTTCGTCAGAATCGGTCGATTATTTTTTTGGCTAGACATCACGCCAGTTTTGAAAATGCAGTTAAAAGACCGTAGCATACCTCCGCCATTTACAAAGACCAACAAGAAAAAAAATACCACTCAACAGCCAAAACCAGTAATAAAACATACCCCAAGTCTCCAAAACGGTAAAGAAATCTATCCTTAAAAAAAATTACGAAAAACAGCAAATGTTTCCATCGCCTAAGGATGTTTCTCCCCTTAAAAAAAACTGCACAGCCTCGGGACCGCAAAAGCAGCTGCAAATATCCCGAATTGCCAAAACGTCAATCGAAAACATTCGCTCGGCCGCGCGCCGTCCTCGATTCGGCAATATCCCTCAAAACGTAAGAAAGCAAAACGAAGTAGAAACCCGTATCGGAGAGCGGGTGCGAGTGTCTTGTAGAATTGACAAAAATGTCAAACACGTGTCCGGCGCTCGGGCATCGCGAGAGCCCCTCCCGAATCGTGGTGGAACGTAGGATCGAAAGAACAGAAGGAAAAAAAAGAGCAAAAACAGCGAGGGTTTGCAACGGTGCAGTGATCTTTGAGGGAGAGAAAGAGCTACAGGTGGGAGCCCCGGCGGAGCCCCCCGAGCGCGACGGCCCTGAACAGCGGCGGGGTTGGGTCACGTGGGCCGCGCCCCCCTCTCCGGCCGTATACACACGCAGCGTAGCTCGCTAGGCGGGAGGTCGAGAGAGCGCCACGGCACACAGCCGAGACCCGGTGAAAACCATGCGTAGAATGCCGCTGGAACTCGGAACTGGTGGGGGATAAATGTAAGAAGGAAAGCTTCCTCCCCCCTCCCACTCCCTTCTGCCTCTCGCGCCCGTCTACCTGCGTGCCAAACCCCGCTAGAGAGCCCGAGTGTTGCCCCCTTCGAGCGCGTTTTGTGTGTCGGGATAAACCGCTACGTTCGTGTTGTGTTGACGGCCCTGGCGGTAGAGACGTTGAAAGAGAGAGAGAAGGAAGTAGGATCGAGCGCGGAGCGAGAATGAGACACACCGCGCGGGCGAGCGCCCGAGCGAGTGAGAAGAAGGCGAGGTAGACGAGCGCGCCGGTAGCGCTCTCAAGCGGCTATCCCGCTAAACAACAGTAGACACTCTCCCTGTAAATGTGTGCGTGTAAAACTTACTTATTTTCTCACCGCGCGCAGCCCACCAGTTTACGTTCACGCGGCGGATACGCGGCATTGTTGAAGTCTCGATGTCGCTCCGTCGAGCATCGAACTTTTTGTTATTATTCATACTTATCCGCGAGCAAACATATGAGTGAATTGGAGCGAGTTGAATGGATTCACCGTTCTCCTGGATAAGATGCGTTAAAAAATGTGCTAATAAACAAACTATCGATATATATATGTATATATACTCTCTTATATATACATATATATATGTATATAGATACATAGGTGACTATATAAAATATCAATGTGCGTGAGTGCGTACAGTGCGCGTGTGTCGACCGAGGGTTAGCGCCTCGAAGCCTGCGTTTTCGGAGAAAAAAAAACGAGAGGAAACGAGGTGAAAAAATGCGAGCTATCGGGACGAGGAAACACGCCGCTGCGATGCCCGAACTGTAATAAGGAATCGCGAGACTGTGAGGGGAGATAAAAAAGAAGCGGAAAAATAAACGAGAAGTGGTTACCGTAAACGTGTTTTTCAGTTTTCTTTTTTCTCGTATTTCGGAGTGCACCGGCGGCGACATCGGGAGAGGGATGGACGCCTTCGGCATGTACCAAGTGAGTAGCTTGCCTGGGCCCGAGAATCCAACTCTCTCTCTCCCCCCCCCCCCTTTTTCTACCTCTCGCCCCTTCTCGCGGACGGCGCGGAAATCTCGTGCTCAAAATGGCCTTGGCTCACGGCGCGCTCCTTTCTCGGTGTGCATTTACATGTATATATAGATGTACCTCTGGCTTGAAGAGGCAAACTCCGCTGCGCTCGCCTCACCTGGATTCTTTCGTGCATATACATACATACGATTTTTTATGTACGTCTTGAGGAATACTGGTAGTTTTCCTATTCGACGTTTCCTTCTTTTTGACGTATCGTTGACTTCTTTTTTTGCTCTGAAACTGTTGGCGGTGAGGGTCGAGGTCTCGCAGGAGAAATCGCTGTGTAACGCGAGACTATACGGGTGATTACGACGAGGTGTTTTGTCGTAGCGCCCCCTCCCTCTCGCGCGTGATAACGGATGACAGGAAGATGTTTTGTTTGGAGCTGAAAAGTACGTAGTACGTATACGTACGAGTCGATCTCGTGCGTGGGTGTACGCGTCAGGGGCTACTCGTCGGTCTCTCCCTCGATGCTTTCTCCCCGCCTCACTCCCCCCCGCCCCTCTTTCTCTCCGCGGCTCTGTCACTCCTCGTTGTACGTGATGTCATATGGGATGCGCGTTACCAACCTAACCTCAAACGGGTGTGTGCACCTCTCGGATCGAGAATCACGCCCATTATGGCCTTTTTCCTCGCTCCTTCATTCGTCGAGCTGCGGAAACTGACGCAGGGAGCTCGTACGAGACGACGCAGGCATATCTTGGAGACTCCGGCCTTTTGGGCGGCGTCACGTCGTTTTTATGGGAAAAGCTTTGGCGTAGGGCCGTAACGAGCAGGCTTGACCGGAGGAAAAGGGATCTTCGCGATGTCAGCGACACACCACCATGGTGAATGTCTTCCGGTTTTTCCTTATATCGTGGGATTGTGGGTGTGTGAGAGCGTGAGGGAGAGAGAGAGATATTGACCGAGGGCATCGAGATACTTCCCGGAACGCAACTTTCCACGCGGTCTTGGCGATGTGCATTCGAGACTTTCTTGTTTTCTGCTTTGCTCGAGGCAACGCGAAAACACGCTCGGTCGGTAAAATCGTCAATGTTGCAGCTTCAGTCGTTTCGGAATAGGAAGAATAATTTCTTTTCTTTTTTTACTCAAAACAGCTGTGCGGATGAAACTTGAAAATATAATGACTGCCATCGCGTTCGTATTTTTGGCGCGCTCAGTCGGTATTTCGCGGAGGGTTTATCCATGTAGGATCAGGTGAAAAATCGCTCGGTCGGTAACGAAAAATATATGAATATAGTTACTTTCAGGTGTTTGAGTTATGTCGAAGCGACTGAGGCGAAGTGAGGGCTCAAAAGGGTTTTAGAAATGTAGAAAGTTGTGCAATTACGTTGGAGTGAGGACATTTTTCTTTCCAAACACATTCATCGTATTGGGAAGAGAGTGAAAAAATTAAGGGTTGCTGTCAAACGTACATACGACTACTGCAAAGATTGTTGGATCTTTACACAGCTGTCCATACAATACAATTGTTGATATAACACAATTGTCGATATAATATCATTGCTGCAATAATATAATTGTTAATATAATAGAATTGTTGATATAACACAACTGTCGATATAATATCATTGTTGCAATAATCCAATCGTTCATATAATGCAATTGTTGATATACTATAATTGTTAATATAATAAAATTGTTGATATAACATCATTGTTGCAATAATATAATTGTTAATATAATAGAATTGTTGATATAACACAATTGTCGATATAATATCATTGTTGCAATAATACAATCGTTCATATAATACAATTGTTGATATAATATAATTGTTAATATATTAGAATTGTTGATATAATAAAGTTGTTCATATAAAACAATTGTTGGCATACTATAATTGTTAATATAACAAAATTGTTGCTATAATAAAGTTGTTCATATAATACATTTTTTTATGTACTATAATTGTTAATATAACAGAATAGTTGATATAACACATTTGTTGATATAATGTAATTTTTGATATAATAAAATTGTTGATGTAACATAATTGTTGATATAATACAATTGTTGACATAATACAATTTTTTATATAATGAAATTGTTGATATAATGCAATTCTTGATATAATACAATTGTCGATATAGCACAACTGTTGCTTAAATACAATTGTTAAACACGTTCGTTCATGCAACATCATTGTTGAATACAATAATTTGGGAAATATAATACAATACAATTGTCAATATAAGACAACTGTTGATACAATACCGTCGTTGTTAAATATCATTTAATACGATACGGTTATCGCGTACTCTATTTTCAATAGAGTGCGCCAAACGTGAATACATTTTGACACGGCGTTATAAAGTTTGAATAATTGAAACGCAACGAAAATTAATTCTTTTTCAGTAATTACTTTTCTTTTTTTGCCGATTTAGCCTATGAACGTCATTCGAACGTTTTCACGCATTTTTATCACAAATTCACGACCTTAAGTCGCAAAAAAGATATCGAATAATAATAAGAATGAAGGAATAACAAAAATATTATTGCATTCCAACGATTGAAACTTCAACGTCATTGAGAATCAACGTTCTATTTTGTCGAAGGCACCTTTTCGAATGGGTGCCACAATGCTTCGCTAGAAAAGTTTTTTTGTCTCCTAAAAGTGCTCCGGTGACTCATTGTTGTTCTCTGCTATGAGACTCCTTTGGTTTTTTCTCTTTCGGCTTCTACTTTCGTATGGCCTTGCAGGCCTTTACGACCTTATCCCTTTTACTTGGCTCACCCTTGGTACTTCTACGGTATTTAAAGTTCCTCGGAGATTACGCCGCCCGTCCCCTGGTTGTATCGCGTTTGGACGCGGGCACACGGAAACTGTGGTAAAGCTGTGTCGATACGGGGCATTATATTTTACGATATCTCTGGCGCCTTAATTTGACCGTGGATTGTTCATATTAGGCCCAAAAGAAACACTTTTTTAAGGAAAAAAAAAACGTTTTTGGCTTCTTTTAGAAGATACAGGATACTTTACGAATTATTCGTTATTAAAGCGTTACCCCCACTTGTAGCGCAAAAAAGGCCTTTTTCATGAATTTTTTTAAAGAAAACTACAAAACTTTTTTAATCGATCAATATACCATCTTAAAGAACACATCTTGAAGAACTTTCAGTAATTTTTTTATTGAAAAATATTACATTGTTTAGTGGCAAATGGCCGTCAATGAAATAATGTTTTTATATACACGGTTTGCGGTGACCAACATTGCAGCGAAGTGGATCATCTGAAAAAAAAATGCGGATGGATTTAGTCAAATATAAGTATAAACTAGTCTTTAATCGAAGGATTTTAAAAAATATTCATTTTTCACAAAATGTCGGACAGTCAAAGTTAATGGTTCGATTTTAACGAAAAAAAAACGGCCGTTTTTGCGTATAAAACGGCCATTTTTTTCGAAAAAAAAAATCGAACGATTAAAGACTACATTTTTATGTATTAAATAAGCCTGCAAAATTTCAAAAAGATCGGTTCATTAGTGTTCGAGTAATCTTGGTCACCGACTTCAGAAATGCCATTTTGAGAAAAACGCGTTTCAAGTTTCAATTTCAGTTTACACGAAGAAAATATTTTTTTTTTGTGAACTTACATAGAGTCATCTATTCCGGGCCCATACAGAAGTATGGGCCCGGATACTTATACTTCAAAAAAATGCAATAAAAAAAATCGATTTTTTCAAAATCGCAAGTGGGGGTAACCCCTTAAGCGATTTAACTGATTTACGTTAATATAGCTTTCTTCGTCATGTCGAGAAAAAACAAGAACAAACCCAAGCAAACAAACGCAAACCCAAACAACAAACAAACCCGAATAAACTTAAACAAATCCAAACAAAGTACGCCGAAACAATGTAAAACGCGCGGAAAATTCGATTTACGTAGAAAATCGGAAAAATACATTCATTCTCTTCGAAGCGCTGTAAATCCAAAACTAAGGCTCAAAACGAAAAAAGTTATTCTTGTTTTTCGTTTTTTTTTGGCCATATTTCGTAACCCAATGGTAAAATTGACGCGCCTGAGATATCGTAATCTCCCCTATTTTACCAAGTTCCAATTGCCATGGTGTCGAAATTTGCATCGTTGGAAAGCAACGAAGATTCTTTATTTTTTAATTTTTTCTTCACCTAAACTCTTCTGGGTTTGGGTTGTGAACGGGTAAAACGGATTTTCGAAAATTCTTCTGTGATTTTTATTGCCCGAATGCGGTGAAAAAGCAATGGGCAGCACGAAGAAAACTAATTTTCGTTTCATTCCAACGATGCAAACTTCATGAGTCGTGTCTAGCCAGTCGAGGCAAGAACCGAGGCAGCGTCGCGCGGCACCGCCTCGCACTATGTGGACGTGCCTCGCTCGCATTGTTTGTTTGGGTTGCCGCGAGGCGGCTCGGCCAGTCTGGACGTTATTACCATCAATTGCTTCACAATCGGCGGGAAAGATGCAGTAATTCTTGACTGAAACAAAAAAAAAACAATAAAATTTTCGATTGTCATATATTTTTCTTCTGGGTGCGTTAAGAAAAAGCTGAAAAAATGGTGAAATTATAACTTTTCTCAGGTTTGAAAGAAAAAGTGTTTAATAAACACTTTAACGTGCTAAAAAAATTATTTAAAAAGATTTTTTCAACGACTTTTTAAATTCACTAGAAGAGATTTTCATACTGAAGGAAATAAACTTTGGTTTGATTCAATAGGTCGTTTAGTTTTTTTGCTATCACGCCCGCCAATTTGGAAAAATCGTAAAAATGAAAACTGGAGAAAACGCGCTTCAAAGTTTTCAATAGGAGGAAATATCAATATCAAATATCAATCGCTTCTCTGCTTTTGGCCTTGTATCTTCGAAAATATTTACAATTGGCCTCTGTAACTTTCTAAATATATTCTTGGATAGTTTATAGTTTAGATAGTTTATCGATTTAAGCAATTAAAAAAAAAAACGATTTTTTGGACCTTCTAATTCAGGCTCCGGCCTTAAGTCAAATGACGGTTTATGCATTTTTTTTTCATTGACCCTCAAAAATTGCATACGTGAGGTAGATTTACTCTGTAAATGCTAATTGCCATAAAATGTATAATGGAATGGCAAAATTGTGCATTTTTATATTTTTATTACGAAAATAAGAAGAACTTTTGTCTTACTACCAACTTGAAAAAGTATATTATCGATGATTATTATGAACAAACCGCAACGTGAAAGTTTGAGTAATTTATAATGATGCTTATTTATATTCATGTCACGAGATTATTTATTATTATCATTAATTAATATCAAGTGTTGCCAAAATACGGCAATTTCGGGGACATTGCGGTTGGAAGCGATGATCTCCATTCGCCATGGTGTTTCCATAGTTGACACACAACGAAAATTCCGTTTTACATTTTATTTTCCATATTTTCATTATTACAGGCGATCTTTTTTTAAAATAGATTTATCACGTAGATCGCTAAATAAATATTTAAAAAAGTTGTTGGACTTTTGTAGGCGAAGTTAAATTCGTTGCAGTCCAACGATGCAAACTTCAGCATCGTCATTCGATGTTATTGAAGTTTGCATCGTTGGAATGCAACGAAAATTCTTTTCCATTTCCTTTTTTAATCAATTTTTTTCATTTTCCAAAATAATTTTTGATACATTTAGGTTGTAGGTCTCTAACGAGGATCTTAAAAAAAATCGTCGTAGCTTTGATGTGCCAAAAAAGATTGGCAATCGGAAAAAAATATTTTCGTTGCGTTCCAATGGTGCAAACGTCAACATCACAAATTACATACATTAAACTATTTTTTGTCTCTAGTTTTTTGTGGTGAAGGAAATTCCACAAATTCTTAAAGGCTCAGTATGGTCTAGACAATAACACATATTTAAAAAAATTGAATCTTGAATTGTGGCTAACACTGCAACGTCTTGAACACGGTAGATCGCCGAAGCCGCACACCGACCGCGCGGCTTGCTATATCGATCGCCACGAGTTTTTTTGCACGATTTTTCCTTTTTGTTGATTCACGAAACTCGACACCGAATGACTCATACGTTCTTGTTTCCTTACCTCAGCGACCGCGTGGCAAAAAATGGATCCTCCGAGTGGTCAAAGGGAAAAAAAAATTGCTACCGAGAGCCCGGCATTTGCAGCTCGCAATGTAAACAAAATTGTCCGCGATACGTCGTCAATCAATGACGCGCAAAAAACTCGCGATGCACGCACGCGTCGTCCCTCATCGACCGATCTATTGGGACACAATTTTTTTTGTTTGATCTTGGATCTCGAATGGCTACGACAATGAGAACTTTTTTTTCGCCACACATGTACGCTACGAAAACGGAGTTTTCGATTAGAATGACGTCGAACGAAGTCGCGCGTCATTGACATTGGAGAATTTCGTAACAGCGGCAGAATCTCACGTCAATGGGATATTGACACGTTGACATTTGATATTGACATTGATAGGACGGGCGGTGGTGAAGTTTGCATCGTTGGGGAGCAACGAAAATTCTCTTTTATGGGAGGTTCTTTTTATTTATGCTCTGTTATCACTATACGGAAGCTTTTTTCTGCAGATTTATATTCTGGATCTCTATATAAATCTCTTAAAAAGGGGGTGGAGAATTTTTGCACATTTATGTTCTGAATGTGTAAATAAATCCCTTAAGGAGTTAGGTGGGTTTCGAAGCCCAAAAGGATATTTTCTCTATTGAAAAAAATATATAAATCATTTTATTCAAAATGTTAAGCACATAGAAGAGCAACATTTGAACAATACTAAAAAAAAAAAATCATCAAAAAAATTTGGAAAATTCAGCCGGGGGACCTCGTTACCGGGGACCCTTAAAAAAGGGTCCTCGTGGTGGTCAGGATAACTCATGATAGTTTAATCTGAAATTAAAAAACCAAATTTTTCTGTTAGCAGATAAGTGTAGCTCGTAATTGAACGATGAATTTTTAAAAAATTGAAATTTGCATTTTAGGCAAAGTTGTATGCAAAATTTCAATAAGATCGGTGCATTCGTTTTTGAGAAATCGTGTTCACCGACTTCAAAAATAGTGTTTTGAAAAAAATGCGATAAACCTGCGTTGCTATGATATTGAAGTTTCCATCGTTGGAACGCAACGAAAATACTTTTTTTCTTAGTGCCAGTTTTTTTTTAGCAGTTCGAAGGTACGGCCGACTTTTCTTAAGGAGTTACCCCCACTTGTAGCGCAAAAAAGGCCTTTTTCATGAATTTTTTTAAAGAAAACTACAAAACTTTTTTAATCGATCAATATACCATCTTAAAGAACACATCTTGAGGAACTTTCAGTAATTTTTTTATTGAAAAATATTACATTGTTTAGTGGCAAATGGCCGTCAATGAAATAATGTTTTTATATACACGGTTTGCGGTGACCAACATTGCGGCGAAGTGGATCATCTGAAAAAAAATGCGGATGGATTTAGTCAAATATAAGTATAAACTAGTCTAATCGAAGGATTTTAAAAAATATTCATTTTTCACAAAATGGCGGACAGTCAAAGTTAATGGTTCGATTTTAACGAAAAAAAAAACGGCCGTTTTTTGGCTACAAAACGGCCATTTTTTTTCGAAAAAAAAAATCGAACGATTAAAGACAACATTTTTATGTATTACATAAGCCTGCAAAATTTCAAGAAGATCGGTTCATTAGTGTTCGAGTAATCTTGGTCACCGACTTCAGAAATGCCATTTTGAGAAAAACGCGTTTAAAGTTTCAATTTCAGTTTACACGAAGAAAATTTTTTTTTTTGTAAACTTACATAGAGACATCTACTACGACTTGAAATTTTCAGGACATATTCTCAGATACTTATACTTCAAAAAAATGCAATAAAAAAAAATGGTTTTTTTTCAAAATCGCAAGTGGGGGTAACCCCTTAAGTTCCTCATTACAGACCTACAGCCCAAATCTATCGAGAATGATTCTGGAGAACAATAAATAGGGAGAAAAAAGAAAACGACAAAGAAATATCGTTGCATTCCAACGATGCAAACTTCAACAACATTGCCCCGCTCCTGGCCGGTCTTTCCCAATGGGAGGAATTCCCAAAGGCTCTCTCTTCTAGACTTTTACTCCGATTGACTTGAAACTTTGGGAGAATATTCTAGACATATTGTACTATGAATGGACACTTTCAACCACACGTACGCCCTTAAAATATGGCTGAAGAATTTTTGCAGATTTATATTCTGGGTCTCTGAATAAATCTCTTAAAAAATGGTTGACGAATTTTTGCAGGCAAAATCTGCCACGAGGAATGTTAATTTAATATTCCTCGTGGCAGGGAATATTGATTTAATTTTCGTTGCATTCCAACGATGCAAACTTTAGCCCCATTACGACGGTTCAAGGAATAATGAAGAAATACGATATCGGTGGATCGATAGATAATTCAAGAACGATCGTAATGATGATTAGCATCGTTGGAATGCAACGAAAATTGGTTCTTAATTTTTATTTCTCCATTTTCGTCATCATCCAAAATCTCGTGCTGCAGATTTCGATGAGAATCCTAGAAAAACGTTCGAGACTTTTTCACAACCCATTTGTTAAAAAAACGTCCGGACGAGGAAATATTCGTAGCGTCCCATCGATGCAAACTTCAATATCATCGATCGGTGAAGATGACGTTGAAGTTCGCATCGTTGGAATGCAACAACGTTTTTTTTGTTAATTTTTCATTTCTATACTTTTATTGTTTATCAGAAACGTTCTTTTTGTAAATTGTGGTCGCAAATCTCCGACAAAACTACGTAAAAACGTTTGATTGATTTTCACAGCCGAAAAAAATCGTGCAATTAAAAATGATCGTTGCATTCCAACGATGGAAACCGAAATATCATCGATGAAGCGGTTTGAGCAATGGACATATTTATTTTTCGCGATTATCCACTAGTTTTGCAATGGCGTTGAAGTTTGCATCGTTGGAATGAGATGAAAGTTCTTTTCAGTGTTTTAAATTTCGTCATTTTTTTTTAATTAATTAATTAAGATCGTGGATATCTTATGAGGGTAAGAAAAATTGTTTGGGTGATATTCGTACCCTAAATCCGCAAAAAAATGTGAACAGTAGAGAAAAAAATTACTTTCGTTGCATTCCAACGATGCAAACGTCAACATCATGTTTTGCAATATTTTCTGTTTTTATTCTACTGTTGAAGTAGTAGTTGACGTTTGCATCGTTGGAATGCAACAAAAATTATGCTTTTTTATTTGCTCCAATGTTTATTGGTAAATCTTAGCGACGAAAATCGTTCAACAATTTTTTTCTTTACCTATTTAGAGATCTATAATACAAATTTCCGAAAAAAGTTTTTTTGACATAATGGAAGGTAGGCAACAAAATAATTAAAAAGAATTTTCGATGCATTCCAACGACGCAAACTTCAACAGCATTCGTGTGCAGTCGAAAAGATCCACGAGTTAAAATTATTCATCGCCCTAATAAACTCAAATGAATCTTTTGGAATAACGAATACGGTTTTATTGGAGAAAATTCATGAATAATCTGGATATATTTTTGTAATGAATCATTCGTCGCGAGCTTTTGTTGCCTCAAGAGATAGGGCAAAATTTTGTGACGGTACTTGCATTCCGTTGTCGAAGTAAGCGGTAATCGAGAAAGTCCGATTTCAACTTTACGACGAATTTGGAAGTATCAGATAAAGTAGCGCAAGCAACATTTTCCGAGAAAGGCCAGATAAACGAATGCTGTATCGTAGAAAGGTCGATTTATATGTTTGTAGAAAATAGTGCAACTTACAGAAGCCGCAAAACAAATTGCGATTTTTTCCTCATGTTTATTCAACAAGTTCGGTTATTTAATGTTTTTTTTTTCGTCATCCAAAACGCAACGGCATTTCTGAATTTTTGGATACTATGCACACATGAGGTGTGTGTTTTAATCATTTTTAAAAATGCAGTCTTTTATTTTTCGTATAATGGACGAAAACGACGATTCAAAGAAAAGTTATTCCTTGACACTATTGTCTTTCAACGAGACATTCGAACAAAATAATGAATCGCAAAAATTATCACTTTTTAACCAAAAAAAATTGGTAAAAATAATTATTTTCCCAAATCGTTATTTTTTAACAAAACAATCTGACCTACCAATAATTTTTATTAATAAAAAACTACGAAAAGCAGCCATGAATAGGCTTGATCAATAAAAACAAATTACAAAAAACTTACGAAGTGGTCAATAAGTTTGAAGCTTTTAAGGGGTTGCGTGGATTTCGAAGCCAAAAAAGCATAGTTTCTCTATTAAAAAAAATTATATATACATTATTTTATTCGAAATGTTGAGCACATAAAAGAGCAACATTTTAACAATGTTTTTAAAAAATTTCATCAAAAAATTTGGGAAATTCAGCCGGTGGGCCCTGGTTTCCGGAGACCCCTAAAAAAGTGTCCTCGTGGTGGTCAGGATAACTTTATCTGAAATTAAAAAACCAAATTTTTTTCTGTTATTTGACAAGCATAGCTCATAATTGACAAGCATAGCTCGTAATTAAAATTTTTGGCAGACTTGTATGCAAAATAGTTCAATTTTTGGTACAATTTACATACCGTATAGCCTTGTAAAATTAGTTGTAATCGAAAAAAACTCGTTCAATCAAGAAGTGTGCAAAATTTCAAAAAGATCGCTGCATCAGTTTTTGGGAAATCGTGTCCACCGACTTCAAAAATAGTGTTTTGAGAAAAATGCGACATGCCTGCGTCAACGGGGAGAATTTCTAGAGGCTCTTTCCCCTAGACTTTTACTCCGATTGACTTGAAACTTTGGGAGAATATTCTAGACATATTTTATTATTAGATAATAAATTTTTAAAAATGGAGTTTTCAAACCCACGTAACCCCTTAAGGAAAGAAAACTACTACTTATCCTCATAAATTTGAGCCTCCAAAAGAACTTGAAGCCATTCCTAAATTCAAAGCTATCAAAAATCGAATGGGGTTGAAGTTTGCATCGTTGGAGGGCACCGAATTTTTTTCAATTTCTTATTTTATTATTTTCCAAAATCATATTTTGCAAATTTGTGCTGGATCGATAAATAAGAATTCTAAAAAAGATTTGCTCGATTTTCGTAGCTACAAATCTGCCGATCGGAATTTAGGAAATTTGAAAGATACCAATTTCCGTTGCATCGCAACGATGCAAACTTAAGCGTCGTAAAAATTGAAGTACCACACTCTATTCTATATCCAGGAACTTTACGCTGTCATTGGACGCGAATGGTGAAAAATGGCCATAATATTGATGATTGTTGTGATTTGTTGAATTGCAGTTCACCCAGGGCCTGACCGGGAGGCCGGAGCTGTATTTAAAGTCGAACAGGAGTAGTCACTCGAGTGACACGAGTTCGGCTTACAGCGGATCCGACACGATGACTTCCGCGCAGGGATCACTCGACGCGGATGCCGACGAGGTTGATCTATCCGGTCTCGTCGAGTCCATCGTCGACAGCGACGAGGAGGAGGATCTTGCCGAGAGCATGGACGTAAGTTACTATTACACTGTGAATCACTTTCGGAGTGGCCTTCGCCTCGAATCTTTATTCACATTTCTTCTCGGGCTTTTTTGTCACGAGAAAAGTATTCGATTTCCAGTGGTCGTACAAAAACATACAAAAACGTACATTTCTTTTCTTATCGAAGCGCAAAATATTCATTTCGAATTATTTGTTGAAATCGACTAATCAGACAGGCGGATTCATTCTTCACTATCACAGTGCCTTTAAGGGGTTAGGCTACTGTGGCGACCCGAAAATCAGGGTCATTTGAAAAAAAATATTTTTAAGGAATAAGTAAGATGATTGAAAAATTGTGTGCACATTGATTTGTATGTACACCACCGGTCAAAAGTTTTCGGACACTTCAGATAATTGCAAAATTATATTAGAATTGCAAATTTTTTGATAATTTTGGATAAATTTGGATAATTGGATCACTTTGGACAATTTTGCAATTATCCAAAGTAATCGAAAGTTTTGCAACTTTCGTTCACTGGATAAATGGCAAAATAATGTTAGAATAATATAATTCATTTAATTCATTATTTTACGAAGTTACTATACAGCTCCATATAATTAATTATATTATTCTAATATAATTTTGCATATATCTGAAGTGTTCGAAAACTTTTGACCGGTGGTGTACTTACAAATGAAGGTCCAAACAATTTTTCAATCATCTTACTTATTCCTTCAAAATAATTGTTTTCAATGACCCTGATTTTCGGGTCGTCACAGTGGCCTAACCTCCCCTAATAATATAATTCATTATACAGAGCTATTTATAACCTTCGTAAAATAATAAATGAAATGACTTTATTACGAGTAATTTTTTTAACTAGGTAAAAATTGATCGAGCTTTTTTTCGTTATGGTGTTTCAATAATCAAAATAACAATTTGATTTTTCTCGCGATTTTTCGAGACAAATGCCATCATTATTGTTAATACCTAATACATTTTTTAAAAAAGATTTTTTTTGTTTGTCGGTGGAGACTAAACTACTATGACACTGAATATGTGTACCGAATTTCGAGTCAATCCGGTCATGAGATGTCGAGGTCGTGTAGACCGTTTTAAAAAACATCATTTCGAGAAAAACGCTTTTAACGTCTTACTAGCAGTTCTATCGTTGTACTCATAAGTTTATCTTCAATCTGCGATTCTCGACATTTCGAGAAAAAAGCGTATAAACTTTCGAGTGCGGAATTTTCATATAAATTGTCTACTTGCGTTTATGTAAGTATATGGACAGCATGTTTATAACCGTCCAACCTATCGGATAAGGCAACAAAAATAGATTTTTTGAAAATTTTACACTGTGATGATCTCTTAAGGGGTCTTCTCACTTTAGACGCTGAAAAGGCTATTTTCATGAATTTTTTTGATAGGTTTATATTATAGATATTGATATAAAAGTTGTTACACTTAATAAATACACTTTCGAAATACATTTAAAAACAATTTAATGGATTTATGTAACCCAAACAAACTTTAAACGCGTTTTTCTCGAAACAACGTTTTTCGACGGCTTGTTGATAAAATGTTCGAAAGTACGCATATCAAGGATTTGGAAAATTTTTGATTTTTTAAAATCCCTTACAAAATCCCTTTTAAAATCAAACCCTACAAAAAAAACGTGTTTTTTCGACAAATGTCCATCATTTTGTTATTTTTGCATATATCTAAAATCGTATGATAGCGCTATAGCCATTAACATACTGAATCTAAAACCGTTTGATTTTTTTTGTTTCGGATGATCCATCTCCGAGATTTCATCAACAGCACAGACTTACAATTTTTTTGAACATTTTTTTAACTACCATTTTCGTCTATAAATAATTTTTTTTCATGAATTTCGAAATTCTATTTAGTGAGTGTTACAACTTTTAGATCAATATCTATAATATAAACCTTTCAAAAAAATTAATGAAAATAGCCTTTTTTAGCGTCTAAAGTGAGAAGACCCCTTAAACCCACACTCATCACTTCACTTTTTTCTTTTACATCCACCTCAGTTATGTTCATTGAAAAAAAAGAGGAAAGGGAAATAAAATACTCAAACGAAGTACAATGGATACAATTAATCGTAGAGGCCCCGAAAAATGTTCGCCCAATTGCCGTGTGCTACGCATCCGCTGACATATTTTTTCGCTTTGCAGAGTTTGAACGTTCGTGACACGGTGAGAGAGTGCCTGGAGAAGGATCCGGCCGAGAGGACCGAGGACGACATCGAGATACTGCTCGAGTTCACGCAGCATCTCAAGGCGTTCACGAATATGACGTTGGCGGTCAGACGGGCGCTGTGCGCTGTAATGGTATTCGCCGTCGTCGAGCACGCCGGTATGATTGTACTGAACGATGGCGAGGAATTGGACAGTTGGAGCGTTTTGATAAACGGCGCTGTCGAGGTCGAGCACAGCAACGGCGAGATCGAGCAATTGCACCTCGGCGATAGTTTCGGCATATTGCCCACTATGGAGAGGCTACTACATCGAGGGGTTATGAAAACGAAGTACGCACTCGTCACATGCCGTTGAAGTTCGCACCATTGAAATGCAACCAAAAATGTTGAATTTTTTTTTATTCCGCCACTTGTATCACAAACTACAATTCTTTTGTAGGCCAAGATCGTGGCTCTCTTATGAGGTTAAGAAGAGGGTAGGGGTTTCAGCGTGAAAAAAAAAAACACTTTTTTACGAATTTTTTTCATCTATATGGATAGAGTAAATTTATTGAAACCTTTTGTACATTGTTAAGTGTCATTTCAAGAACATTCCGTGAAATTTGTACGCGAAAATATCCACAAACAAGGCGGTGACAAAGCTTTTCCAAGAACGCCTTTGGAAAAACACGATTTTCGGTGTTCACTGTATCTCAGCTAGAAATTATCTGAAATCAAGTACCATTAAAATTTAGTCGAAGTATCATCAAATCCTCCCCCCAACGGTCTTTGATAATTTTTTTTTTTCATTTCTAAATTTTCGGTGGTCATGTAAAGTGAAAAGTGCTATTTTTCACGAAAAATTCCGCCATTTTGGGGGTGGAAAACTCCCTCAGTGTAAAAAAAATCTCAAACTAACCGTTGGGTGGAGGTATTTTATATGTAGAAAGTGTGCATCAAGTTTGAAATAAATCGGTCATGTAGTTTTCAAATGGCAGTGAACACGGACTTTGAAAAAGTGGTTTCGAGAAAAACGCGTTTGAAGTTTAGAGAAGTCGCAGCTACAGTGTTAGAGGAGCGGGACTAAATGGTCAATAACTTCGAGAGTTTTGCTCTGATTGACTTGAAATTTTGGGATTATATTCTTGAAATGTTTAACCATAAGAAAAGATAAAAAAAAATCGATTTTTCAAAAGTGCAAACCCCTACCATCCCCTTAAGGGGCTATAGCAGTGTGGACGCTGAAAATTTGGGTGATTTTCGGGAATATTTTGGAAGAAAAGTACTCAATTAAATGTTCCGGAAAATTGAGAATATATTTGGCTATATTTGACCTATATTACATCATTTTTTCATAGAAAAATATTGAGATCCAAGCGACTTATGCGCTGCTTTCGGAAGCGCCAAAAAAAAATTCTTCCACTGCTGACATGATGTCGTTAAACTAGAAGGTATTTCCTGTACAATGACGTAGGATTTTCGAAAAATATCAGAATCTAACAAAATGGCGCAGTTCTGAAAAAAAGTCTGTTTTCTTGCCTATAAAATGGTCGTTTTTTTCAATGCCAAATTGTCAGATTTCATCCAATCAAAAGTATCCTACGTCATTGTAGAATAAATATATTCAAGAGTACTCAGTTCAAATTTCAAGTCAATCGGATAATTGCTCTTTGAGTTACAATGTCAGCAAATTTGAAAAATCTCATTTCGAGAAAAACGCGTTTAAAGATTTAACTATCGATTTTTGCAAGATAAAATGATATTGATATAAATGATAATGATATTCTTGAAAGTATAAACTGTCGAAAAAGGCAAAAAAATCGTTTTTTTTGTAAGCGTCACACTGGTATAGCCCCTTAAGAAAAAACCGTTCAAGTGATTTTCGTACTTTATATCGGCGAGAAGAAGACGAGCGATAGAAGAAAAATTAACTTTCGTTGCATTCCAACGATGCAAACTTCAACATCATAACTAGATGGCGTTGAAGTTTGCATCGTTGGAATGCAACGAAAGTTAATTCTTTTAAATGGCACACATTTTTTTTCGCTGATTTAGCCATACCTGTGGACATTACTCAAACGTTATTACGTATTCTTATTAGAGATTTACGACTTGAATTAGTGAAAAAAGGCTTACAATAACGATAGAAATAAAGAAATGGGGAATTATGTTTGAACCCTGGTCTATTTAGGCGACAAGTTATTTCTCAAAGGTTATTATTATCAATTTATGAAAGTTATATCGAACATAATGTTATCCATGAACAATGAAAGTGTCGGTAAATAATAAATTTCATAAATTGCGAACTTTTTCATCAATCCTTGACAACTTCAATATCAAAGATAATTATTTCATAGTATATTCATGTTGAAAAGCCGATAACTCAAAATTTACGGAAGCGGAAGCGATCGCGGAGAATTGTTAAATCATTTTAAATTCCGTAAAATCGATCTTGCTTTGATTTTGATGAAAATAATAGAGAACAATTATGAGTCGCCGTTCTAAATATGTGATGAAATTCAACTCGATGGCTCGAGCCATTCACAAGCTATATCGCAATTTTTGGCGTTGACCACAAATACACGCGTACACATCTCCATCCGGATACTTTTTAAAATATGATTTTCTGACTGGTTAGAATCACTTTGGTATGAAAATCTGTATATTTTGCAAGTAAGCAAAGCCCCCTGTCACTGATCACTTTACCCTGAGCACATTGAATCTGGTCAATGAAACCTCATGGCGCTGAAGTTTGCATAGTAGAAATGCAACGAACTTTTTTTTCGATTTCTTATTTTCATTATTATCCAAAATCATATTTTGCAAATTCGTTCTAGATTACTAAATAATAATGATATTGAAGTTTGCATCGTTGGAACTCAAGGAATCTTTCGTACCCTCAACGATTTTTGACAAATTCGAATTTTCATTGCCTTCCAACGATGCAAACTCCAACACCGTTAAATAAGAATCCTAAAAAACGTTTGCTCGATTTTCGTAGCTCAAATCTGCCGAAGGAAGTATGAAAAAAAAATGTTAACAATAAATTTCGTTGAATTCCGACTATGCAAACTTCGACGTCATCAAACCTCAGAACTTGAACTTAGGAAATTTGACCTCTAAATGTCGTAAGCCTTGGTCAACTTCGACCTAATGCATTGGTTCCTTAAGGGGAGATATACACCTAGGAGCCGGAAAAAAGGTCATTTTTGTGAATTTTTTCAAGGAAAACTATTTGAAATTTCGGATTGGGGTTTTAATTATCTAAAAGTATATACATTCAAAAATATGTTTAATTTTCTTTATTTAAAAATATCAAAAAATATACATGGATATTGTATGATCCATGGAGCGTCGTAAAAAAATCTGCGTAAACGGTACCCACTGGGGTTTCTTCAAAAATCATCTGAAAAAAACCAAAAAGATTATTAAATTGGATACTATAATCTAGTACTTGTCATAGCCGATTTTGAAAATATCGATTTATGACAAAATGGCGGACGTTTGAACATAAATAGTGATTTTTGGGCCAAAAATTAGTTATTATTTTGCCTACGAAACAAAAATTAAGTAACGGAAAAAAAATCCTATGACAAGTACTAGATAATGGTGTATAGAATAACCACAAAAAACCTCAAGGCAATCGGTTCATTGGTTTCCGAGAAATTTTGGGTACCGATTTGAAAAACGTGATTTTGTGAAAAACGCGTTTGAAAATTTGGGAATGAATAAATCATGAAATTTATCAACTTACATGGAATCATCGATACCAGGCCCATAGTGTAGGTCTTCTACGGTCGACGGAATGTTCATAACTTCTAAATCCTCGACCTCGACCATCTAGGTGTATATCTCTCCTCAAGTATTTAGAACGTTAGTGATTTTCAACGTCAGAATTTTCATCCCTGAATGAGTCGACCCTTGGTCAATTTCGGAATACGCCGAAATTAATTTTTTGATCTAATTTCTTTTTTAACGACAATTTCCGTTTTAACGAAAATTACTTTTTTTAGACTGCCGAAGCATTCTCGGCGGATTTGGGCTACAAAAATCACTCAAACATTTTTCAGGATCCTTATTAAAAATTTACAACACAAGTTGCCAAGAAAATATTTTCGATAATAATAAAACTGGAAGAAGAAAGAAGAATTTTCGTTGCATTCCAACGATGCGAGCTTCAACACCGTGAAATTAGTTCGATTTCAAAGAATTCGATGAATTCACGCGTTCTTTTTATTATTTCGTATTTTAAATTATTTTCATTATTTACATTATTTTACTTTTTTATTATTTCGTATTTTAAAAAAATACAAAATCTTTCTCTCAATCTTATTTCTCGAGTTATCTCCGAACGGACGATTAATTTACAAATGGCTTTCCAGAGTCGACGACTGTCAGTTCGTGTGCGTGACGCAGGCGGATTACTTCAGGATTCAGCATCAGGGTGAGGAGAACACGAGGCGGCACGAGGAAAATGGCAGGGTCATTTTGGTGACGGAATTGCGAGGTGCCGTTGACGGGGGCACGCGTCGCGGTCACGTCGTGATACGCGGCACTCCGGAGCGCCTGATGCTACAGCTGATAGAGGAAAACAGCATCACCGATCCCACATACGTCGAGGACTTTTTGCTAACGCATCGTACCTTCATCGACAGTCCGCTGTTGGTCGCCAATCAGTTGCTCGAGTGGTTCGACCAGACCCAAGTCAGAGATCGCGTTGCTCGGGTCGTACTGCTCTGGGTCAACAATCACTTCACCGATTTCGAGACTGATCCTACCATGATGGAGTTTCTCGAGGCTTTCGAGACCGGCCTTGAGAGAGAAAAAATGCAGGGACAACAAAGGTGCGTGTGGGTGTGCGAGCGTAGAATGCGAGCGTGAAAAAGCGAATGAACCATCGAGGATAAAACGTAGCATGTTTTTGGGAATTTTTATTGTTCTGGTGTTAGTGGTCAGGAATTCTTGTAGTCATAAAAACACACGACAAATATTGCGCCGGAGGAATGTCTGCTTATAATAAAAATGGATACATCTCAATGCATTTTAATCAGTTTATCTTCAATTGATAGATTATTGTTGCTATTGAAACTAATTTTCACGAATTTGCATGAATAATTTGGAGATATTTACCACATGAAAATGAGTCATGAGAAAATGACGCTTATCCGGCGCAAAACTCGACACTTTCGCGCGAAAAAAATTATGTGATGCTGATACAAAATCGCTAGTATTTCAAGGTTATGGTCTTGCCACATGTCCAACCTTACAATACGACGTTTTCCATCTGACAATTCCAACCATAACCTCATGGTGGGGCCATCTTTTGTCAAACGGCGGAGACTCATTTGTACTCCCAATAAAATAATATCAAGGGGTTGGGTTACTGTGATCAACCGAAAATCGGAGGGGGGGTCTTATTTAACAAAATTTATTTTGAAGGAATAAGTAAGGGGGCGTCCATTAATTACGTGAGGTGTTTGGGTTGGGGAGGGGGTCGAGCGAAATCTCACCCAATCTCACGTGGGCAGAGGGGGGCTTCAGCAAATATCACGTAATTTTAGTAATTTTAGTCTTCACGTAATTTTTATCACGTAGGGAGACTCTCCCTACTACTTTACATGGTGGAGTAAATGGTACTACAACCGTAGTTACTTCTACTACAATTTATTTTCCGTGAACGTATGCATTTTGCAAAATTTCACGTGAGATTAGGGAAGGGGGGAGGAGGTCGAGCAAAATCTCACGACATCTTACCAGGGAGAGAGGGGGGGTCGAAAAATCGCCAAAATCACCTCACGTAATTAATGGATGCCCCCTAAGATGATTGAAAAATCGTTTGGACATTTATTCATATGTTCATAAACGAAGTGTGCCAATCTCTTGAAGGACGGTGAACGTGAGGGGCTCAACGGCATACTTGATTTTCGGCACCCGGTTGATCCAAATACACAAAAACGAGTTTTTTTCTTCAATATATAATATTGGCTGAGACTTGACCGAGCTTTTTTTTGCGTTCTCGTGTTTTTATCATTAAAAAAGAAATGAATTTTTTTTTCGACACTTTCGGTTGAGTCTTGAAATGTTCACAGTAGCTTAACCTCTCAAGCATCTTCGAATATTTTATGTTACTATTATTGATGGTTTTGTTATTGTTGTTCGGAATTCTTTCAATGATAATAATGAGCCAAAGTCGTACTTATAAATAATAATAAAGTATAAATCGTACCGAATATTAAGTATCTCTAGAGGGATTATTATTATTATGAGAATAGCTATTTTTTTAAATAAATTCTATGAGGTCATACTGATGGTTTGGAATTCTCGTTGGAATAAGAAAAGTCCGTCGGAAGGTCATCTAGAAATAATACAAACGTGTATGTCCAGCATATGGACAAGTATCCAGCATTGTCCAGCATATTGTCCATATGCTGGACAAATATTATGGACAAATGGACACACATAATGGACAAATTATTGTTATTATTATTATTAAGTTATTAAAGTTACGGATAATATTTTTCTCGATTTTCCCGCAGATTACTAAACATCGCATGCGCAGCAAAAGCGAGAACGCGAAACGTGACATTGGCGAGGCCGAGCAGGGACGAGGTATTGCACTTCAGTATTCTTGGCGGTTACGAGACGGGCTTCGGTATATTCATCTCGAAAGTCGACAAACGCTCGAAAGCCGAGGACGTCGGGTTGAAGCGGGGTGATCAGATATTGGAAGTCAACGGCCAGAGTTTCGAGCACGTCAGTCACGCGAGAGCACTCGAGATACTGAGGGGCTCGACGCATCTCAGTATAACCGTGAAATCCAATTTGTTGGGTGAGGCTCGAATCGATTTTACCTCGTTAATGCGACTCGACGAGAATAATCGCTTGAATTCTGTAAGAAACGGGCAATTTTATCCACTTCAGAAATAGGCCCTGGTCCCTCGAACGATTTGGCGAAGATAATTCGATGCTTTGATTATTTGAGGGGCTATACCAGTGTGAACGCTGAAAATTTGGGTGATTTTCGGGAATTTTCGGGAAGAAAAGTACTCAATTAAATGTTTCGGAAAATTAAGAATATATTTGGCTATATTTGACCTATGTTACATAATTTTTTCATAGAAAAATATTGAGATCCAAGCGACTTATGCGCTGCCTTCGGAGGGGCCAAAAAAAAGTTCCTCCACTGCTGACATGATTCCGGCCGATTGAGTAGCTGAAACCGAAAAAGAAAAAATGTCGTTAAACTGGAAGGTATTTCCTGTACAATGACGTAGGATTTTCGAAAAGTATCAAAATATAACAAAATGGCGTAGTTATGAAAAAAAGTCTGTTTTCTTGCCTATAAAATGGTCGTTTCTTTCAATGCCAAATCGTCAATTTTCATCCAATGAAACATATCCTACGTCATCGTAGAGTAAATATATTCAAGAGTACTCAGTTCAAATTTCAAGTCAATCGGATAATCGCTCTCTGAGTTACAATGTCAGCAAATTCGAAAAATCTCATTTCATATTCTTGGAAGTATCAAAATTTTGAAAGTGTAAATCTGGAAAGTATAAAAATCTCATCTCATATTCTTGAAAGTCGAAAAAGGCAAAAAAATCGATTTTTTGAAAGTGTCACACTGGTATAGCCCCTTAAGAAGTGATTTTACGTCATTTTTGAAATTTGTCCAGACAGTGTTATACGTTTTACATAATTTACAGTCAACTGTGTAGACTTTCGCTGGCATGATGTTGACGAACCTTGTAATTTCGGAACACTAAAATTTGGAATTTAAAACCGTCGGCGCATTCAAAGTTCGGAATTTCAACCCGGCCACCATGTCAAGATAATGCCAGCGAAAGTCTACACAGTTGCCTGTAAATTATGCAGAACGTATAACATTGTCTAGACAAATTTCAAAATTGACGCAAAATTACTTCTTAATAAGAAAAACATTCTTGGTATAATTCGTCGATTTATTGAAAATTTTGAAACTTTAAAAACTTCCATATCCTCATTATTTTGACGGTGTTCATATTTTCGGAGTTTTGGTCTGTCGGGTAAAATTCTTTCGGAGTTTCGAGCGTTCCGATCATTCAAAGTTCGGAATTACAACTCAGCCCCATGACGTCACATGCCAGTAAACAAGTTAAAGGACCTATATCGCCGCTGAGTTGTCGCACAGCAAACCTTCCTCTCCATTCTTATTTAAAAGTTGATAAAATGGTAACTATCACTACAAACAACTATGAATGAACAGAAAAAGCACAGAAATACACTGGAATATACTAGAAAATCGCTCATTACTCGTCACAGGACTCGCAATGCCAATCTCTTTATTGGCATGTGACGGCACTGGAGATCCAACTAATCCTGGCGTGTTTTCGTTAACCAAACGTTCAAATTTACCTAATTAAAAAATTGATAGAAACGAAAATAATGCATATTTTTTCGACAAAATGATTTAAAATACTATATTCTTTTATGATGACAAGAGAATGAACCATATTTTTAATACAATCAGTTACCCTATTCCGCCCGATTTTGAAAACATGGTTTCAAGAAAAACGCGCTCAAAGTTTTGAAATCATTTCTCTCCGGACCATATCATTGTTGGGATGCCAATTTGAAAAAAATATAATTTTGGTTTTCTTCAAAGGTATATAAGGCCTTAATCCTTTTTTGGGTTTCTCTTTCGGCTTGCAGCTTTCAAGGAAATGCTCCAAATGCCGGAGAATTCGCCGCGACCGCGGGGCAGGGCGAACAAGCCAGAAATCCCAAGGCCACAGCCGGATCCACGTGCTAGATTATCGACCCACGTCGATCCCCTTGCGCCTCTCGTCGGCGGAGTTCCGCTATTGTTGCCCGAGAGCAACGTATCGCCTTGCAAGGACGGCGGCAAAAAGGAACACAAGGGCTTCATGACGCTCGGTCCTAAGAGGCGCTTGCAGAAAGCTCTCATGAAGATGAATATATTGCCAAAGAACACCATCAAGTGAGTTGTGAAAAACGGGCTTCGATACGGCGCTCTCCTCTGTCTCAGACGCAGCGTATAGTTTTCATTAAGCTTGAAGCTCAATCATTTTTGAAGGATGGGGGGAGAAACGAAGTTCCTATTCTGATACATTATATGACGTCACCAGTGCCAACTTATTGTAGCGAAATATTAAGTGGTCTTCTTACTTTAGACGCTGAAAAAGGCTATTTTCGTGATTTTTTTTTAAATACATTTTTTTTTTACTTTTAAATTTATTAAGGAGAGAGTAGGGGTTTCAGCGTGAAAAAAATACTTTTTTGCGAATTTTTTTCATCTATATGGATAGAGTCAATTTATTGAAACCTTTTGTACATTGTTAAGTGTCATTTCAGGAACATTTCGTGAAATTTGTACGCGAAAATATCCACAAACAAGCCGGTGATAAAGCTTTTCCAAGAGCACCTTTGGAAAAACACGATTTGCGGTGTTCACTGTATCTCAGCTAGAAATTATCTGAAATCAAGTACCATTACAATTTAGTCAAAGTATCATCAAAGCCTCCCCCCAACGGTCTTTGATAATTTTTTTTTTCATTTCTAAATTTTTGGTGGTCATGTAAAGTGAAAAGTGCTATTTTTCACGAAAAATTCCGCCATTTTGGGGGTGGAAAACCCCCTCAATGTAAAAAAAATCTCAAACTAACCGTTGGGGGGAGGTATTTGATATGTAGAAAGTGTGTACCAAGGTTGAAATAAAGCGGTCATGTAGTTTTCAAATGGCAGTGAACACGGACTTTGAAAAAGTGGTTTCGAGAAAAACGCGGTTGAAGTTTAGAGAAGTCGGAGGTACAGTGTTAGAGGAGCGGGACTAAATAGTCAATAACTTCGAGAGTTTTGCTCTGATTGACTTGAAATTTTGAGATTATATTCTTGAAATGTTTAACTATAAGAAATGACAACACAAAAAATCGATTTTTCAAAAGTGTAAATCCCTACCCTCCCCTTAACATATAATATAAGTCACTATTTATAGACGAAAATGGTAGTTAAAAAAATGTCCTAAAAAATGGTAGGTCTGCGCTGTAGATGAAATCTCGGAGTTGGATCATCCGAAACAAAGAAATCAAACGGTTTTAGATTCAGTATGTTAATGGCTATAGCGCATATCATACGATTTTTGATATATGCAACAATAACAAAATGACGGACATTTTTCGAAAAAACAAAAAAAGAACTTCTTTCGTCGTTTTTGGCAAAAAAAAATAGTGAATATCAACATTTTTTAAATCCTTGATATGGGCTATTGCTATAGTTGTAAAGAATATGTGGTTAAAATTTCATGAGGATCAGTTCAGTAGTTTTGAAGTTTTTATCAACAAGCCGTCGAAAAACGTTGTTTCGTGAAAAACGCGTTTAAATTTTGTTTGGGTTACATAAATACATACAATTTTTTTTAGATGTATTTCGAAAGTGTACTTATCAAGTGTAACAACTTTTACATCAATATCTGTCATATAAACCTATCAAAAAGAATCATGAAAATAGCCTTTTTTAGCGCGTAAAGTGAGAAGACCCCTCAAGATGATCATCTCAGGGTTCAAGATGTATCACAAGCATGCAACACCCACTTGTTTGAACGAATACAGCCTTTGCCAAATTCCTATTTAAGGTACTCCTTTCACGAACTCGAATATTGAACAATTAACTGATTTTCGTCTATAATCAAGTAAAAACACATTCCAGTACACTGGTAAAATTTCAAACCAAGTTATTAAACGTTTAACGAAAACTTACGACTCTAAAAATCGTATCATTCATACGGTACTTTATGGAGATGACATGCTGGCCACGTTTCTATTTGATAATAAGACACTTTTAAACAATTAGACACGCTTAGATACATGGATAATTGGACGTAGAAAATTCAACACTTTTAGACACACCATTAGACAATTTTAGACATTTTCAATATCTTAATAATACAATTTAGATGTTTTCTGTAAATATTCGAGTCACCGAATGTTTAAAAAAAATATGAATGACAAAACTTAGAAGAATGTTACTAGCAGATGAATTTTCGTAGCCGCGATTTTTCAGAGAAAACGTAAAAATGTCTAAATCTACTAAATTTGCGGGTAATTTTTTATTCCATTTTGTCGTTGGGTATAACAATCGATTGTGACTTATATCTATCAAGTGCCACTACAATTTACCAACGATTCCTAAGGGCCCTGCTTATACCTCGATAAAAACGCCCCTTGAGGTAGCCCTATCGCCAGGCTTCAATCCATGGGATTTTCATTTTTTTCGAGATTCACTAAATATATTAATAATCGTCTATGTAAAATTTCAGGGTCGGTTATCGACCTAATTGCAGAGAAAACAAATATTAAAATTGCGTATTTTTGTGAAGGAATTCCGAGACGACGTACAAAAACTCAATTTCCGGTCGCTACAAAAGTGTATATAATAGTGGGAATCCGTCAGATTCTTAAAAATAATCAGATTTACATACTTGATACTTGTAGTAATCCAATGCTCTGAGAAAAAATAACGCTTATTGACCTAATTTTTATGTAATATCAAGTTTAATTTGAGCTTCCGGTATTGGATTTATTACCACCTGCTACGATAAAGAGACGTGACAGCAGGGCAACAGCTGACTGTAGTCCAAACCTCATCTCATTCGAATTTCCACACGTATTTCATTTTTAACCGATAAATTTCGCAGACACAAATTTTCCACGCTTTTTACCAGTCGTGGCCTGAATACGATGCTTTATATTTCCCGCACCTGACGTTGTTTTGACAGATTGACGTTGAAAAGCATGGAGGTTAAACTCGCCTGGTTGAGTAAAAAGAGACGTAGATAGAACCAATCTTGCCAAATATCAAACCTAGAAATACTGCGCGGATCGTTGGAATAACTATTTTTTCATTTTTCTAATTTAATGTGAACATTTATTAAACAGTTTACACATGGAAATTTTTAGTTATTAGGAATTACTTTTTTTTGCATATGTTAAAAATATAAATTGTACAAGTTTCACGATGAGTGGTATGACTAGTGTGAATCGATAGGATTACTTTAAATGTGTGCCTGTGTTATTTGTTTTTCAGCGATGGGGTCCACGTCGACGATCCGTTGGCGCCGCCTCACACACCACCGGGTACCGGTCTGACGCAAACCACGACCAATCTCTATCATTCGAGAAGCAATCCGGATCTAACGTCGCTCTATTGTTACGACGATCTTCGAGCCCCGGATTATCCGGAGCACGTACTCAAGGTTTACAAAGCCGACCAGACGTGCAAGTACCTTCTCGTTCACAAGGAAACCACGTCGCACGAGGTAGGACGGCGCGATCGTCCAACAACTTGCCCCCCCTTTGTCTCGTTTCACGTATCGACTGAACTCTCGTATTTTCTTTCTCTTGGCTCGCGTCTCCGAAGGTGGTGATGCTCGCCCTGCAGGAATTCGGTATCACGGAGAGCAGCTCGAACTTTTCCCTCGCGGAAGTGAGCGTGGGTGACGGTGGTATGATAAAGCAGCGAAGATTGCCCGATCAGTTGCAAAACCTTGCTGAAAGAATAGGCCTGAGCTCGCGTTATTATCTTAAAACAAACGGCGTTTCCGAGACTCTCGTGGCTGACGAACAAGCGCCTGAGCTAATACGCGAGTCGCAGGTGCATTTTTTGCAGCTTAACGCCGTCGAGGTCGCTATTCAGCTGACACTTCAGGACTTTAGTATATTCAGGTATATTTTCTTTTGATTTTTTTTATCATTTTCGTTTTTATCGAGAATGCCGGCGCACAGTGTTTCAGTCTCGAGAATTGTGACAAAATATCAACGAGATGCCAGATTCGAAGCAAAATCCGTATATAGGGATTTTCGAACCTACCGATGACGAATTCGAAATGCAAATTCAGAAACTCAAAATGGCGGATACAAAATGGACGACATTTTTGCAAGAAACTTGTCAGATTTGAATAAAAGTCCGTATAAAGGGGTTTTCGACAATACCAATGACGAATTCAAAATGCATATTTTGAAACTCGAAGTGGCCGATCCAAAATGGTCGGTTTGTAGAAAAAAAACTTCTCAGTTTCGTCCGAAAATCCATTTATGAGGGTGTCCAAGGTTGCTGATAACGAATCTGGAAACCAAAATTCGAAATTAAAAAATTCCACATTTTAGGAAATAATACTGACTCATTCTTAAGGGGAGATATACACCTAGGAGCCGGAAAAAGGTCATTTTTGTGAATTTTTTCAAGGAAAACTATTTGAAATTTCGGATTGGGGTTTTCATTATCTAAAAGTATATACATTCAAAAATATGTTTAATTTTCTTTATTTAAAGATATCAAAAATATACAAGGATATTGTATGATCCTTGGAGCGTCGTAAAAAAATCTGCGTATACGGTACCCACTGGCGTTTCTTCAAAAATCATCTGAAAAAAAAACCAAAAAGATTATTAAATTAGATACTATAGTCTAGTACTTGTCATAGCCGATTTTGAAAATATCGATTTATGACAAAATGGCGGACGTTTGAACATAAATAGTGATTTTTGGGCCAAAAATTAGTTATTATTTTGCGTACAAAACAAAAATTATGTAACGGAAAAAAAATCCTATGACAAGTACTAGATAATGGTGTGTAGAATAACCACAAAAAACCTCAAGGCAATCGGTTCATTGGTTTTCGAGAAATTTTGGGTACCGATTTGAAAAACGTGGTTTTGAGAAAAACGCGTTTGAAAATTTGGGAATGAATAAATCATGAAATTTGTCAACCTACATGGAATCATCGATACCAGGCCCATAGTGTAGGTCTTCTACGGTCGACGGAATGTTCATAGCTTCTAAATCCTCGACCTCGACCATCTAGGTGTATATCTCCCCTTAACACGATTCGGCCTTTGCGCACCATAAAAAGTGATTCACTCATAAAATTAATTACACATCTATTTAGCATGAATATTAGCATGAATAATAACTGTTAGAAAATGTATATATCTTTTTTTTCGATGTACAAAGTGACCGACTACTAATATTTCTTTTTGCTATCTTTTTTTAGGCACTCCGCGGCGTGACATTTAACATCCACAATTCTTTACCTAGAACATAAAACAAAAATTCTCGTCAATTTACACTAGAATACCTAGAGAAGTACGTACGGAATTTAAAAAATATTGTTTTATTCAAAAGTTGTAGGTATTTGAACTTAAGAAATGAATTTTCAGTGGAAAATTTCGTCATAACTGCTCATAAAATGAAAAGTTATCGATTAATCAGAACTTCCGTACGTACTTGTCTGCGAAATGCAATTAGGAACATAACTTTTAAATTTGAAGTAAATCGAGTGAAAATTGTTGAAGTTATTTGTCACGCCAATTGGAAAAAAGCTGTTTCGAGAAGTTACGAGTACTCGGCCATTTTGTACATTGAAAAAAAAAATTTCTTACGGCTTGATATTCATACTAAATAGATGTGTAATTAATTTTATGAGTGAATCACTTTTTCGTACGAAAAAAATTGTTATATTCGCACATGATTTTATACCCGCTATTGTGGCCTAAGGCCTTAACTATTCATAAGGCCTTAACTATTCATCTATTCATTTTCTGAAGAAAAAAAACATCGAACTTCTTCGATTTTGTCACATTTTTCGAGACTTTGAAACACTGTGCGGCGTCGAGGGCTTGGAAGAGGTAGCGAGATTCGACCTCGCTGTCTCATTCGAACCTCGTTCATTCGCCGTTGGTACAAGAATTATTCGTACTATCGAATATTCTTGTACTTATCGTCTTTATTGAAGTATCAACGATTTTTGTTTTCATTTTTCGCTTGGGGGCTTTGGTTTTTTGGCAATCTTTACGCACTTGGCTTTGACACAGTTTGGACAGTCATTTTCGACAAAACGATGTTTCGTCAGTGTTCAAACGATAAACGCTCATCGATGTATCGAAATTGGAATATATTTTTTTAAATGTTTTTGCAAAAGTGGGAGAGATTGGGAGGATTTTTGTTTTCCAATGACCTTTTATGAGTTCACCTGATCGGAAATTTTTCGCTGATCACCGACTGTTTGTCCGGATGCTTAAAAAAAAACGCGAAAAATCGCAAGTGTTTTGCGATTTTTTGCGTTCCATGAAGATCCGAAGTGATCTTGACTCGTTTTTGCGTCAATGAATAAATCGGGAAACTGCGTTTCGTGATTTATTCATTCGTTGCGTTTCGCCGAATTTCTCGATACGTTCTGTGCAATGTTTTTTCTTTCATCCTTTGCCGAATGACACTGATTTTCATCGGGATTTCTTTCGAAAAATCATTAAAGACAAATCGAATCTACGGAATACGTGGACGACTTGTTCGAGTTGAAGAGTAGGTATGGCGTACCTATGCTCAGCCAGTTTGCGGAGCTAGTCAACCGAGAGATGTTCTGGGTCGTAACGGAGGTGTGCTCGGAACACAATCTCGTCAGGCGGAGTAAAATAATCAAGCAGTTCATTAAGATAGCACGTGAGTAACAAAAACTCCAATGAAACTCGATTTAGTCCCTTTATTTTAGTCGATTTAGTCTCTTTTTTAACTCTCTTTATTTGGTTTTTAGTCTCTTTTTCTTTTAAGGAGGTACACCAGCTTCAGCAAAATGGCGATAGATCAATAAAATTTGGTGAATATATTCTTTAGTATTATTCATGTAGATACAAATTTTTTCAGATTTTTTGGTTGTGCCGTTTTCTTACAAATAATTCACAAGCGTTTATTCTTATACCCGGAATATATACCTATATCTATAAAAACGCTATGCTTATACACGTGAACTTCAATGTTCAATTATTCGATAACGGCACAATGAAAAAATCTGAAAAAAATTGTATTGACATATATAATACTAAAGAATATACTCACCAAATTTTGTTGATCTATCACCATTTTGAAATTTGACCATGGTTTAGCATGGCAACATTGTATGAAGCTGGTGTACCTCCTTAATACATTCCATTGAAACTCGATTTAGTCTCTTTCTCTCTTTCGATCTTTTTTTTTCTTTACGAATTTGTGACATAATCGCTCCCTCGGTATTCAGGTCAGTGCAAGGAGTGCAAAAATTTCAACTCGATGTTCGCAATCGTGTCGGGTCTCGGTCACGGCGCGGTGTCGAGGCTTCGAGCCTCGTGGGAAAAACTGCCGAGCAAATATCAGAGATTGTTCAGCGATTTGCAGGAGCTCATGGATCCCAGTCGTAACATGAGCAAGTATCGTCAGCTCGTCGTATCCGAACAGACTCAACCACCTATCGTGAGTACAACTTTCATTGAT
This sequence comes from Ophion slaviceki, assembly GCA_944452715.1. Taxonomy (NCBI): domain Eukaryota; kingdom Metazoa; phylum Arthropoda; class Insecta; order Hymenoptera; family Ichneumonidae; genus Ophion; species Ophion slaviceki. The sequence continues at coordinate 41,318,930 of OX101783.1, forward strand.
GCTCGCCGAATTAGAACAATTCTGTTAAAAGTCGCCGGTTATTATCGAATTTCCTAAATTATTTTTCCTAAAATTGAGGCATACAAATATATATAAATATTAATAAAAAATACGCATATATGCAAGTATTAAAAAATAATTTATAAATATAAAATAATAAAATTAATGAATTTATAAATGGAAGTATAAATAATATACGGAAATGCAAATCTAGTCGCGCGGTGGCGCTGTCACGGTACGGATTTAAGGGGTTATAATACAGTCAGGAGGCCCAAAAATATCGATTTTTCAAGAATTTTTCTTGAGAAGACCTTTGAATCTATTAACGTAAACATTTGTACACATATTATGGTAACTTTTAACTGCATTTTAACATTTTTTACTTGTAAAAATAATTATTTTGAAAGCTGCTAGAGCTGATCTCCGAAAGCACCTCTAAAAAATGGCGTCTTGCGGTGAGCACGATATCTCTGGACTGGATCATCTAAAATGAAAAAAAAAAAAAACAAAAAAAAACAAAAAATATTTCGTTAATATAATGGATTATCTTGTAATTGATCAAAGAAATAAGCAAAATAGTAATTTTTGACAAAATGTCGGTTTCTTAAACAAAAATCGATTTTTGACAAAAATTTTGGCTTTAAATTGTTTATAAAATGGAAAATATTTATTGGTGAGAAAAAACCTGCGATTAATTACTAAAAAATATACTTGAAAAGATTGTGTTAAAATTTGAGACTGATCGGTTCAGCCGTTTCCGAGAAATCATGCTCACCGACTTTAAAAACACAGTTTTGAGAAAAACGCGCTTAAAGTTTCAAAAGCACTTTACATACAGTAAAAAAAAAACAATTACAAATGTGCGTGTAACTTCGAGAATATTCGCCGGATTGACAATACATTTTCTGTGTGTGTACTTAAATATATGTACATTACGAAAGTAAAATAATTTCAAAATCGATTTCTCGAAAATTTTAACTGTATATAACCCATTGAGGTATTCCATTCGCAAAGGGTCTAATTTTGTGGAGGCATAAGCCTTTCTGAATTATTGGCAAATTACAGTGGCGCTTAATAAAAATAAAGTCACTATCAATTATTACACCCAACGATAAACTGGAATAAAAAATTTCGCGCACATTTAGTAGATATAGACATTTTTACATTTTCTCTGAAAACTCGCGGCTACGAAAATTCTTCTGCTAGTCACATTTTTCTAAGTTTTATCAATTATTCATGAATATTTTCTTAATTTCTTAATTCTTTATTAATTATTCATTAATATTGTTGAAGTTTTATTAATGTTTCGTTAATATTTTCTTTACACACTCGGTGACGCCCTGTTTTTGTTGTCGTTGCAAAAACTTTTTAAACATTCACACGCGTGAGCAGCTTATATTACGCATCTAGAGTTATTTGGTATATAAATTATCAGATAGAAATGTGGCCAGTGAGTTTTCTCCATAAAGTGCCCTATAAATGAGGTTTTTGGAATCGTAGTTTTCCGTTAAACGTTCGATAACCTGGCTTGAATTTTTAAAAGTATACTGGGATGAATTTTTTTACTTGATTATGGACGAAAATTGGTTAATTGTTAAATATTCTGGCTCGTGAAAGGAATACTTTAAAAGTAAGGTTCACTTTTACTGGTGACATTTGCACATACACAAATGTGTATGCCAATATGCAAGAATGTAAATGTACAAATATGCAAACACTTGAATATGCAAATACATTGGGTTGTTCCAAAAGTATAACATGATTTCTGCACTGTCAGATAAATCAGCTGCGTGCTGATGGCGAAAGAATCTTTTGGGACAACGTAAAGTAAAGCTCCTCGGATATTATAAGATAAGATTGACACAAATTACTTTGTTGAAGAGGATTAGCAATAACCTTATTCTACAATCGATGTACCAACGTCATTTTCTGCGCACAAAATTCGTCCGTGGCCCCCAAAAACTGTTGGCATTCACCTCTAGACTGTTATCTTCCACTTTTTCCTCGCAGATTCCTTTTTATCCGGTCGTGAAGAAAGATCTGACGTTCATTCATCTCGGCAACGATTCGAGGGTCGAGGGTTTGGTAAATTTCGAAAAATTACGAATGATCGCGAAGGAGGTCAGGACCCTTACGAACATGTGCTCGTCACCTTACGATTTGCTCACAATGCTCGAGCGGGGTGGACAACCGCCCAGCTCGGCGATGGTCGCGTTGAACCAAATGACGACTGGCAATCAAGGTAAATTCTATTATTAAAAAAAACTTCTATTATTAAAAAAAATGATTTTGAAGAAATAAGTAAGATTATTGAAAAGTCGTTTGGAAATTTATTTGTGATTACACTAACAAAGTTGTGTACCAAATTTCATTAAACCATATTAATAATTCAAGAGGTTATGAACAATCTCGTGAAGGACGTTTGAACGTGAGGGGCTCAACGGTGACCTTGCTTTTGGCCACCCGATTGATCCGAAACGAAAAACGAGTTTTTTTTCTTCTTAAAATAAAAAACATTGGCTAAGACTTGATCGAGCTTTTTCGTTATCGTGTTTTAAGCATAAAAAAAATGGAATTCGTTTCGAATTTCGAGGAAAAAAGCAATCATTATTGTTAATGAGTAATTAGAAAAATGTTATTAGGACGTTGAATAAGTTCTCGCTGTTCTCCAACGAATTGCGTGTAGTTTAAGATTTTAACGCATCGATAAAGAAGTACTATAAGCAAGCTTGAAATTCAGTGTATGTCACTTCGCCGAAGTGTAAAAAACTATTTTTTTTAAAGGTGTTAAACATGCCAAACTTCGTGTCAAAAAAGAGTATTTGCGGGGAATTTTGCTGCACTACTTTATTAAAAAAAAAATTGCAGCCGAAGATCACAGAATTCTTGTTGAGACTTACGACGACCATGCTCTGTCGGAAACAACATGCAGAGATTGGTATAGACGCTCCATAAATAACGATTTTGATGTGTTGAATTGGAGGCATTACTTCATGAAGACTCATGTCGGACGCTAGCTGAACTTGCAGAATCATTGGGTGTTGATCACACAACAGTTTCGAAACGTTTGAAAGCATTAGGAATGATTTATTAAAATAAAACATCAATTTTCACGAAAAAAAAAACAACGAGAACTTATTCAACATCCCAATAAGACGGAAAACGTCGGTCAAGACTAAACTACTATCAATCAATCGAGTTTTATTTGCACAACTTTGATCACTTTTTTACAATACAATAACTTTCCGCTTACATATTCCTTCACTCGTTTACTACGCCCCAGATTCTTGCACTTCGTACTATCTAACATCACTCTTCTTTTCTTCATTTATTCCTCCACACCATCTCTTTTTCCTCCCTCTTCCTCCTTATTCATCTTTCTGCAGACTTCTTCTATTTCCCTAAAGTACTCACATATACCTTTTTGTATTTTTCCGCCCAGCATATTTGTAATTTCCCCCTCTAGTGCCAAAACACTAAACTACTATTACACTGAATGAGTGTACCAAATGTCAAGTCAATTCGTTTATTAGATGTCGAGAAATGAACTTATTTGAACAAAAAAGGTTCGAGAAAAACGCGTTTTCGCGAAAAAAAAAACGTTTCGAGAAAAGTTTTACTAGCAGTTGTATAATTGAAAAAAAAAACTGTTTCGAGAAGTTTCGAGTAGTCGGCCATTTTGTACGTCGAAAAAAAGGAAATTTTATTCATACTAAATAGACGTGTAATTAATTTAATGAGTGAATTACTTTTTCATACGAAAAAAATTGTTAAATTCGCACATGATTTTATACCCGTTACTGTGGCCGAACCCCTTAAAGCAGCCTCACTATATGCTTCTGCAAGCAATCGATGCGCCTCAGCTGTAGATTTATTCAAATAAAATAAGTAAAGAAGAGTTATAAAGTTCCCGCAAATGTCGCTTATTCGGCTCAAAACTCGACATTTTCGCACGACAAAAATTACGTGATGCTGATCCAAAATCGCTAATATTTCAAGGTTATGGTCTTGTCAGATGTCCAACGTTACGACATGACGTTGTACATCTGACAATTTCAACCACAACCTCCTGGTGGGGCCATCTTTTGTCAAACGGCGGAGACTTATTTGTACTCCCAACAAGTTTACCTTCAATCTGCGATTCCTGCACCGTATGTTGGAACTTCCTCTCCAATTTGAGCTGCCTCAAGCGACGCACGAGTGTTCGTTATTTTCACAATCACCCTCCGAGACTTCCACAGTCACTGGAAACCCTAAAGATCCCCCATATCGGAGTCTTTTCGTTTTCCTTCTCCATGCCTGCTTCACACAATCCAACATCGGATTCGCACGCGATATTTGAAAGATAACCGTATGGATGAACATTGTTTTCATAGGGGGCCAGACGGCGACGGTGAAGCGTCGAAAGAAGTCGACCGCGGCGCCAAATCCAAAAAAAATGTTCGAAGAGGCACAAATGGTGAGAAGAGTGAAGGCGTATCTCGCGAATATGAAAGTTATCACAGACGAGGAACGTCTGCACGCGCTCTCGGTCGATTGCGAGCCTCACGCGGGCACCGTTGCCGTTGCTGCTGCTGTACCACTCGGCGGTAGCCGCGGAAGGCGTCATCCGTCACCCACCTTGTCGACGACGAGCAGTGCCAGCAGTACAAGTGAGAATCTACAGAGAAACAATCGATATCCCGATCGAATTATTGTTAAAAATCATCTGCACATACACAACAATAAAACGCGTTATTTTTACCTTTATATTCATTTTTATTATTTGCCTTCACATTAAGGGGTACAGCTACTTCAGAAGCGCGAAAAACGGGTGCACTTTGAGATTTTTTCGGAGTCTACGAAAAGTGTGGTATCGAAGTTTGCATCGTTGGGATGCAACGAGCATTTTTTTTTCGTACTGGCCAATATTTTTTTCACCATATTACAGCCCCAAACAAACCCAAACATTTTTGAAAATCCTTTTTAGGGGTCTACATCCCAAAGTCGGGAAAAAAGCGTTTTGATGGTTAAAAAATGAAGAAATGACAAAATGGAGAAGATTCTTCGTTGCATTCCAACGATGCAAACTTCAACGCCGCACGAAAAGTTGATTGGAAATTTATTAAAAGATCGGTATTGCCTATGCCCAAAATGCATGACACTATTATTTTTTATTTTCTACGAAATGGTGGTGCTGAAGCCTAGCGGCATAAGTCGCGCGAATTTCGACGCTGTACAAAAAAACTAAAATTTGTCACAATCCGAATGATGTTAGCTAAAAAAGTACATAGGGATTATTTTTTAAACCTTTCTCGCAGAGATGCCGAGTATTGGAGGAACAGGTTTCATTTTTCGAAACAAAAATTCCTCATCAATATTTTACACCAAGCGAATTTTGCGACAAATCGAGAAATCCTTACGTATTTCTGCGGAAAGATGGGCTCAGAAGATGGGAAAATTGAAGCCAATCGGATAGAATTTCCTCACGTTATGCGGCGAGCAAATTTGATAACTTTGTTTCGGGAAAAACGCCTCTACAATTTCGCGACATTATTTCAAATTTAACAATGAGAATTGAGTACTAAAAATAGCGTCTTTGCGGTATCGAATCAATTGCACTTTTTTTTAGACCCCAAAGTATTATTCGATACAAAAAAATCTTTTCCTCGACATTCTGGACAAGCATTACCCCTTAATCTTATTATTCGTCTATACATCGATCGTTTACTGTTGATACCCCGGCTACAGTCACCCATACGGAGACTATTATTGCAATAATAACAACGAGCCTTCTATTCGGCAAATTATCTTTTATCGCCATATTCGCAGCCACATCTAGCTTCCGTTGCACTTAAGGCGGGATATACATTTAGACAGGAAAAAATAAGCAATATTGGGGGATTTTTTAAACTAAAAAATAATTATTCTACAATTATCAAACTTTAGGTATACTTTAATAGTATATTTAAGTATATGAAACATTAAAAAAAAAATTAATTCATCATCAAAATGGTGGAGCTGTTGCAGAGTGTCGCAGCAAAGTCCCGCAGGAGTTGCGAATCGGCATGCAGTCTAGCTTCCCGTAGACTTTGATTTGCAAAAAAGTTCGAACATTTTTTCAATTAGAACATGTATAGTTTCTATGAGACGGTTATTAAAATGAAGAATAAGCAAATTTGAGAAAATGGCACGCATTTACAAAAATAAATCAACATTTCGCGCAACATTTCTGTAAAATGTGGATTACAAAAGTAGTTTTTTTTTCAGTTTTGCAAAAACAATTCTCGTCAAGTAGAAAGTACCAATATTATCAATAGTTCCATCAACTTTCAACTAAATCGGCTTAATAGTTTATTAGTAATCCTGCACGCCAATTTCGATAATGCAGTTTTGAGAAAAACGCGTTTGAAGTTCACGCCCGCTCCGAATCCGAGCGGTGAGGCACAGCGTTGACGGGCTGTAACGTTTGAAGTTTTTCGAATTTCGCTTTAAAACTTTGGGAAAATATTCTACATATATAGTTCAATCGTTTAAAGAAGAAAAAAAAAAAGAAATCAATTTTTTGATCGTTTTAAATGTATATCCCGCCTTAAACAATTTTGTTTCCAAAGAACCGAAACTTTCAGTATCCTTTGACACGCGTAAAAAAATCGGTATACACAATAAATGTGTTCTTTTTGTCACAATTTCGTTCACTTCTTTTTTTGCACGGAAAGTATCACCCGCCGGACATTTTTCGGCGACAAAATCTGATCAGTTTTGTTCTCGACGAAACAGGTACAAAATTCGGCGCAGCGTCGCCACAAGCAGTGAGAAAAATGCTGGCACTCTCGGATCCCCACAAGACACGGCCTTATCAGCCGAAACACTGTCCGCCGGCGCTTCCGGTGCCGGGGCTGGCGTTGCACGGCGGTGGACTCGAGCCTAGTCCAGGTGCGCCGAGGAGAGTAGGCTCGGGTAGCCGGGTGCCGATGCACGAGAGATCGCACAGCGACACACCTTCCGGTTTACCACCGCCCGTCGACCTCAGCGCCGAGAGCAGCAGCGTTACGAGCCTCAGTAATCTTCAGCCACTGAGGAAAACTCTTACCAGCGGTAAGCTTCGATCTTCCCCCTCACTTTGATCATCGTTCTCCTTTTATTCCATTCCTCCGTATGGCCTTGCGGGCTTGTACGATCTCCCATCTTTACCACGCACTTGGCACTTCGCCATTTCCGGTTTCTCAAATACTGCCCCGGGCTGGTGCCCGCAGCTTTCCTGATGCACCATCGCGTTTGCACGAGGCCACAGGGAGACTGTGGGAAACCTGCGTCGATGTAGGTGGCTGTGGTTTACCGAGTTCTGTTCAACGGAAAACTGTTGAAACGGAAGCGCTGCATGGGAGAATGCCGTCGAACTATTTCGAAAGGGGCCTTCAACTTCGATTACCTTCGCTTTGACACGTGTTATGAAGTCTTCCTGACAACATATACGGGATGTGCCGAAAACCAACGATAGTATTGCAGGTGCTGACAGGCCAGCTCATGGTCATCCGGAATAAGCAAATATCATCTCAGTAAAAGTATCATACTTTTTGAGATATTCACAATATTTTGAAACTCGCGAAAATATCTAGCCTAAGGCAATATTTCACATGCCACAGCTGCAATACGGATATTTTTCGGCTCGGTTTTTGTCTGAATATTAGTAAAAGATCGTGCTATCAATAGCAACTAACAACTACGTGTTGCGTCTTTTTCAAATCTAGACTAAATGACCCCATTTTTAAGATATGCTGCGAGTTCGGCGTTGTGCGTTCATTATGGCACTATCAATAAAACTGAGTAATGAAAATTCAAAAGAGCCAACAATGTAAATATTTACGCTGCGGCTGGCGATCCGGTTATCGGATGAATAAGCGTATGTTATTCGTCCGGATAGCGGCTCAGTTCATATAGTTCACGTTGTACAACGCCCCAAACAAACCAACCTAAACAAACTACCGAAACAAACTAACCTGAACAAACAAACCCAAACAAAATTATAAAGATTTTATTCGGACGAATACGTGTAAATTATTCGTTCGGATAGTTTGTTTGGCAAGTTAACACATTCTATTCGGACGATTATATATATATATATATATAGTTCGACCGGATACCAGCAGACACGAATCACAATAATGTGCACGCCTACTGGCAATACGGCGTGAACTGAGCCGCTATTCGGACGAATAACATACACTTATTCGTCCGATAACCGGACGGGGAGTCACTCCGAAATATTTATGGTTATTATTGATAGCATGAAAAAATATCCGTATTGGCAGCTGATATGTGAAATATTGCATTAAGTTAGAGATTTTCCCGAGTTTCACTGAGGTGAATAGTGAGGAAATTTGACTGAGGTCATATTTGGTCATTCTGAATCATCATGAGCTGGCCTGTCAGCACCTGCAATATTATCATTGGTTTTTGTGACGCCTTGCATATATATATATATATATATATATATATATATATATCTATATATATATGCTAGGGTGATTAAAAAAGTCGACTATTTTTTTCCGTATTTCCCTATTCAGTATTTGCAGTGAGGTGAAATAAGAGGCCTGTTGAAATATGAGCTCTCAACATTGATACTTAAAGGCTCCTCATCGCGATTTTCTATTTCCCATGCTAACAACATGAATGAAACTTTGCTCGCTACTTATGAAATTAATAACTAGCCAACGGGTAAACATAAAATAATGCTCAGGACACATTTTTGTAGGGAATTAAACGCTCTGTAAAAAAGGTCTCCTATCGTTTTATGATAAATCTACTCTTTCAAAAGTTATTCAAGGTCAAAGTTCAACTTTTACTAAATGTCAAGATTTTTTCACTTTCCCGGCGAAACCATCAGACTTACCACAAAATGTCATAGGACATTTTTTATGGACTGTGTCATTTTCTATAAAGTCACGTCATTGAATAATGTAAAAATTCAATAGTTCAATAGTTAACCGCTTTGCAAATTAATTTATTAGAGAAAAGTTTATATTTCTCTGAAATTATTAATTGTTATATTAACCTAAAATAAAAATAAAAAGATCCCAATTTTTGTAGTTACTTTTTGTCGTTCATTTACAGTATGAAAAAGTTATTGAGATATTTTTTTCGCAAGTTTTATATCTACAATTTAAAAATGTATTGTCTTAGAAAAAAATTATAAATAAAACGAAAAAATACTTATGCGTTTTACAATTTTCACCACTGGCAAACATTAAAAAGTAACTTCCGCGAAGACCAACCTCTAAATATCCAGGACTCATATTTTAATAGGCTTCTTATTCCATCTTACTGCAACTACTGAATGATAGAGTTTGAAAAAAAATAGTCAATTTTTTTAAATTACCCTAATAAATATGAGCCAATGGCGCTTGTCGGTCACCAAGGACATAATTGCATATTGGAATACTGCAGATAGTTATTTTCTATACAAGTTTTTTTTCTATACAAACCCACATAATGGAATTTTGCCTTTTTTAAAAATATAAATGTGCGTGTGGTTCGAAAATATCGTTCGCAGCAGTCCGCTATATTTTCGACAGTTTCAATGTAAAGGAATTCTATTCCACACTATCTTCAAACGTTTGCCATAGCCCGATGGCCCGATCTCGCAAAAAATAACTTTCTTGAATATTCTGTGCCAGAGAAAATCCCCACGCCCCATACGCACATGTAAAAACGTCCCGAGCAGTTGTTTCCACGTCATATGGCATGTAAGTTTGCATCGTTGGAATGCAACGAAAGTTAACTTTCCCTCTACTGCTCACGTTTTTTTCGCCCATTTAGGGTACAAAAATCGCTCAATCGGTTTTTTCTCATCCTCTTATAGATTGTCGCAAAAATGAACAAATGAAAAAGATTTTAAGGGGGAATATACCTTTGCGAGTGCAAAATCAAGGGTCACTTTTGACAATTTATTTAAGAAAAACAAAACAATATTTTCTAATTCGGTTTTTTATACATTTTAGTACAAGTCTTCGAGTAAAAGAATATTTTTAAATTATTTTGAAACAATATGGCGGCGCAGTAGTCGATGAAATAAAACTTCTTTTTTTCATAGTCCTCCACGGGCGTATTCGCACAGGTCGTAATTTTCAAGCTAGAACAAAAAACGAAAAATATTTTGAAATTAGATATAAAAAACTAGTCCAGTACGTAGGGGTTTTTCGAATTGTTAATTTTAAAAAATGGCGTCAATGTGAAACAAAAAAATTTCGTAAAAAAATCGGTCGAATATCGATAATAAAATTTTGAAATTTCAACTTATCGAAAAAATCCTGCGTACTGGACGAGAAAATGTTGTAAAGAAGCTACAGTTAAAATTTCAAGTCGATCGATTGAAAACTCGAGGCGCTACGCATACGCCCCCGTCCAAAAACATAGTTTCGAGAAAAACACGTTCAAAATTTAAGTACTGTAAAATCATGAAAATTTCGTGTTTACCTTTAATCGGCGATGCCTGGACCATACAATTGGCCTTCTAATTCAACATTCTCTCGCACTTCTTCTTTTGTGGAAGATGTAGGAAAAACATGCAAAAACAAAAAATTTACAAAGGTATATTCCCCCTTGAAGAACGTTCGTTGCGTTCCAACGAGGCAAACTTTAACGTGGTCGTATGGCATGGTAATCGAAGTTGAAGGCTATGAAATAATAACCCAAATGTAGGACCCGCACACGCGGGTCCACGACAGTCCTACAACCTCATTCTCAAATCCTTTTTTATTTTTCTTCATTTTCCGTAACCTCGAAAATCGATGGTCGTAGATCGACACTCGAGCTGCACATTACCCGAAATACTTCATCGCTTCGGACTCAATGGATAGGCTTGCACTTTGTATTTGATCATGGTGCACTTTCGTTGCTCGTTACTATCACTGTCATCGTCATTATTATCGTTCGTGGCATACGCAGTGGACGGGGCTTCGTAAATGAAAGGCCCATCGTTCGTTACTTGCACGCTGCACCCAAACGTTTCGTTGAACTCTATTATTCATATGTGTTTCATGTCACATTGTGTTGCGTATACACATCTTCATGGATCCCTCCGAGTTGGCCTCGATGATGGAATTGTCGTTTCGCAAGTTAATTCTCTCGAACTCCAGAAACCAAGACCCGTGAAGATAAATGCGAGAGGGCCATTTTTGCTCGATCGAACCAAACTCTCCCACGAGAGTCATGGCAGTTGGAAAAAAAAATGAGACGACATGACTATTTGGAAACTGTCACGTTGCATCGTGAATTCTCAATGTGGAATTCCGGCACGTGCAGAGTTTTCCAGTGGATCGGTTGACAATACTCTTTCAACTTGTCAAGGCACATATATATTATGCAGTTGAAGGATAGAACGGTTGCACATGCAACTTGAATGCTGGGGAACAAAAAGAGACACCGCGGCCTTTTTTACCGACCGAGCAGCACCGCCGTAGGTTTTCACGCACATCGATTCTCCCTTCCTCTCTCGCGGTATGCGACGACTCTTATTGGGGCTCGGTTATGGAGCACGGATAACATACCACCCTCGGATATGTGGCATTGATTAATCTACTCGCCGCTCCGGTACTCCGAGTAGGATGAACCTCGACTTTGTTTGGGTTCTGCGATGAGAAAATTGTCGGTATCTCGTTGAGACTTTAAGACGGAATGACACCTCATCGCGGTCGGTATGGTAGAGCAATTGTAGATACCCAAAAATCTCTGAAACGGCTCTTCAGATCCCGTCGAAACTTTTCCAAACGACGTCAAATAGATAGACGAACAGCTGTCTGCCCCTCAAATTTTCTGAATTTGAGAAAAAAAAAACGTAGATCGGGTTATCATAAGCCAATCTACGGTTTTTTTTTCTCAAATTCAGAAAATTTGAGGGGCTGGAAGCTATTCGTCTATCTATTTGACGTCGTTTGGCAAAGTTTCGACGGGATCTGAAGAGCCGTTTCAGAGATTTTTGGGAATCTATAATTGTTCTACCATACCGACCGCGATGAGGTGTCATTCCTTCTTAACGCAATGGAAACGTCCGCAGCTCGGCGAAATGAAAGATGGACGAAGTTTCTTTTGCCACCTCGTACAGGAGGCGTTGACATGGCGTTGCGTACGGATTTTTTGTACGCGCAAAAACTTCTATCGTTTTTGAGGTGTTTGGCTGAATGCTCGCATATGATTAGTGCATCTCAAAAAGTATAGGAAAGTATAGAAAGTAGCAGGGTGTCCTGTTAGAAATGGTCCTGCAACTGTCGATAAGTCAGATCATGTCTTACTATATGCTGGAATTTTGGTTTAGTAAAAGTCTCACGGTTTTCGAGATAAAAACCATCTGCCGTTGGTTTTTCACATGCCATTTCTACAAATGATAACCTTTTTTTACCCGGTTTTTGAAACAATACTCTTGGATATAAAATTTGTTACACTTCACAAATGCACTTTCGAAATACATAAAAAATGTTTTTTTTTTTAAAAGCTTATTCAAGTCAGTACTTATAGACGAAAATTGGATTTTGAATTGGACAGAAGTCTTCCTTTTAACCTCAAATGTTGAGGAAACTTTGTGAAAAGATCTTATGGAGAATTTTCGTACAAACCAATTCGAACATCTGACTTTGATAGTCTGCGGTGTAAAAAAAGATGTACTACGCATATCGCGCCAATTACTTTAAAAAGTTGCTTAGACATTGTCGATTCATATCATTTGTAGAAATGGCATGCGAAAAACCAAAAGCAGATCATTAACAAAAAATAACATGAAGTCCAAAATCTGGAAAACCGTGAGACTTTTACTAAACTGAAATTCCAGCATATAGTGGGACAAGGTCTAACCTATCGGCAGTTGCAGGATTATCCATTCATATCAAGAAACCCAGTATATACTTACATTTATGTATATAGTAAAACACTGTGAAACTCTTTAGAATTTGAGGTAGATTAATTTTCGGAAAAATGTCTTTCGGTGTCGCACACTGAGAAAAAAAATCGTTGAAGGTGCAAAATGCATTTTGTTGTCTCGAAATAAGCTAGAGTTCACAACACTAAAACTATCAGTTAGATTGACGAAACGTGTTTTATGCCACCCAAAAGTCAAGTTGTACGTATTTAAAGATACATTTTGTTAATCCAACTCAATTTTGGATGGATGAACGAATTTTTTTTTCAGTGCAGATTTGACAATGTTTTAGATGTTTGGTTTGACTTTTCTGCAGGAGTAGAGTATTATACAAGGTGTTTTATGATTGAATTTTGTGAAAATTGGTTGGAGGTTCTAGATTTCGAAGGAGTTTAGGTTTTTGGAAATCGGGTTTTCCTAATGCAACTACCTTAAAAGTTGAAATAGCGGAATAAATTTTCGTGCAGGAAAATACAGGGTACATTCGTACGTAACTTTATGAAAATCAGCAAAACATTTTTAATTTTAAGGGATTAGGCTACTGTGGCGACCCGAAGATAAGGGTTGTTTAAAAAAGCGTATTTAGAAGAAACAAGTAAGATAATTGAAAAATATTAATAACTAAACAAGTTATAAACAATCTCGTGAGGGACTTTTGAACGTCAGGGGCTTGATTTCGTCGACTCGGTTGATCTGAAACAAGAAAAAGTTTTTTTTTTACTTGAATAAAATAATATTGGCTAAGACTTGACCGAGTTTTTTTTGTCATTCTGTAATAAAAAAGAAAATGTTTGAATATTGTTCTCAATTTTTCGAGGAAACATCGCAGCATTATTGTTAATAAGTAATAAAACGAAAATGTCAAGAAGAAAAACGTTGGTCAAGACTAAACTACTATTACACTGAATAAGTGCACAATATTTTCAATCAATCCGTTTATTACATGTCGAGAAATCGCGTACACCGTCTTGAAAAACACATTTCCGAGAAAAAAACACGTTTTGTTTTACTAGCAATTCTATGGTGGTAATAATAACTTTACCTTGAATCTGCGATTCCTGCACCACATGTTGGACCTTCCTCTTCAATTTGACTTGCCCCAATGGACGAACGTCATTTTCACAGTAGCCTAACCCCTCAATTTTCCGTAAAAGAGCCTTTTTATGCTACAACTTTTGCAAAATTTAAAATACCCCGTTTACTGAAATTTACTCATATTCTTCTTTCACTTCACTTGATTGTACGTCTCTGAAATATTTGCTAAACTAGTGTGCCTACAAGATACGTCAGTCTTGAATTTTGACAAAATAGTTGAAAAACTTCGAGTTCAACGGATATTGAACTTTCAGAACGTTCTCGCTATAACGCTTAAGGCGTTACCCCCACTTGTAGCGCAAAAAAAATGCCTTTTTCATGAATTTTTTAAAAGAAAACTACAAAACTTTTTTAATCGATCAATATACCATCTTAAAGAACACATCTTGAAGAACTTTCAGTAATTTTTTTATTGAAAAATATTACATTGTTTAGTGGCAAATGGCCGTCAATGAAATAATGTTTTTATATACACGGTTTGCGGTGACCAACATTGCGACGAAGTGGATCATCTGAAAAAAAAATGCGGATGGATTTAGTCAAATATAAGTATAAACTAGTCTTTAATCGAAGGATGTTAAAAAATATTCATTTTTCACAAAATGGCGGACAGTCAAAGTTAATGGTTCGATTTTAACGAAAAAAAAATCGAACGATCAAAGACTACATTTTTATGTATTAAATAAGCCTGCAAAATTTCAAGAAGATCGGTTCATTATTCTTCGAGTAATCCTGGTCACCGACTTCAGAAATTCCATTTTAAGAAAAACGCGTTTAAAGTTTCAATTTCAGTTTACACGAAGAAAATATTTTTTTTTGTAAACTTACATAGAGTCATCTATTCCGGGCCCATACAGAAGTATGGGCCCGGATACTTATACTTCAAAAAAATGCAATAAAAAAAAATCGATTTTTTCAAAATCGCAAGTGGGGGTAACCCCTTAATGACGAATTAAATGATGAAGACAATTTTCAAAAACTTTCGTTGTATTCCAACGATGAAACAAAAGTTAAACATTTTTTTTCTATTTCTTCATTTTTATTACAATCTATAATCGTTTTCTTTATAGACTAACATCGTGGATCTCTAATGAGGATAAGAAAAAGCATTTGAGTGATTTTCGTATCCCATATCGGCGAAGAAATGGCGAGCAATAGAAGAAAAATTATATTTCGTTGCATGCCAACGATGCAAACTTCAACATCGTCTTTCTTGATACGTAAGCTTCATGAATAATTTATGTACACCGAAAGTTATGACGCAAAGTTAAGGGGAGATATACACCTAGGAGCCGGAAAAAAGGTCATTTTTGTGAATTTTTTCAAGGAAAACTATTTGAAATTTCGGATTGGGGTTTTAATTATCTAAAAGTATATACATTCAAAAATATGTTTAATTTTCTTTATTTAAAAATATAAAAAATATACAAGGATATTGTACGATCCTTGGAGCGTCGTAAAAAAATCTGCGTATACGGTACCCACTGGCGTTACTTCAAAAATCATCTGAAACAAAAAACCAAAACGATTATTAAATTAGATACTATAATGTAGTACTTGTCATAGCCGATTTTGAAAATATCGATTTATGACAAAATGGCGGACGTTTGAACATAAATAGTGATTTTTGGGCCAAAAATTAGTTTTTATTTTGCCTATAAAACAAAAACTAAGTAACGGAAAAAAAATCATATGACAAGTACTCGATAATGGTGTATAGAATAACCACAAAAAACCTCAAGGCAATCGGTTCATTGGTTTTCGAGAAATTTTGGGTACCGATTTGAAAAACGTGGTTTTGAGAAAAACGCGTTTGAAAATTTGGGAATGAATAAATCATGAAATTTGTCAGCTTACATGGAATCATCGATACCAGGCCCATAGTGTAGGTCTTCTACGGTCGACGGAATGTTCATAGCTTCTAAATCCTCAATCTCGACCATCTAGGTGTATATCTCTCCTTAATTCGGCATAGCGATGGTGACCAATGTTCGACATCGCACTGTCAAAATATCGTTGTCGAAAAAACATTTTGCAAACCAAAAGTACGATGACGCTGAAGTTTGCATCGTTGGCATGCAACGATATTTTCCCTTTTTTTTTCGTTTTCCTATTTTTATCATCACTCAAAGCCTTTTTTTCGCGAACCGAGATAGTAGATTTCTCTGATACGAATATTTGAAAACGTTTGTATGATTTCCACAGCCTATTTAGGGCGAAAACAAAAATTGAACGATCAAAAATAATTCATTTTCGTTCTATTCCAACGATTTTCCCCCCTTTTTTTCGTTTTCTTATTTTTATCACCACTTAAAGCCTTTTTTGCCAACCGAAATAGTATATTCCTCTAATAAGAATACGTGAAAACGTTCGAATGATTTCCACAGCCTATATACAGCGAAAAAAATTGAACGATAAAAAATAATTAATTTTCGTTGTATTCCAACGATTTTATTCTCTTTTTTTCTTTTCTTTATTTTTATCATCATTCAAATCCTTCTTTTGGAAGTATTTACATTGCAGCCCCTTTTTAATTTCTTACACAAAACTTCCTCCACGAGAAAATCAATTTTCAAAAGACCGACTCGCTCGTGTCACTTGCCACCGAAATTGAATGACTAGCAAGCGTCGTGCGAGCTTCCAATTCCCTTTCTCCAAAATTGGATGAGCCACGAAGAAAACTGAGCGACAAAGGGCCATTCAAAGTAATTTCGTATTTTCTCTCGATAGCCCAGCGTTTTTCGTTCTTGCAGGGCTCCCATATTTGTTAGATATTTAGAATCTGGTCGAGGCAGTTCGCGATGAAAAGATTATGAAAAAAAAAACGTCGAAATTTCGGGGTTGAAAATAAGGGATGAGAGAACATAAGCGAGAAGGAGGAAGGAAAAAAAAACCGAGATTGTTATAGAAATGTTGTTGGGGACGTGTGCGTAGGTTCGGTGACGAGCAGTGACAGTGGTCACAGTACACAGCTGGACAGCCACAGTGGGAGCAGCGTAGAGGCTGGTGGAAGTCCACCACCGCCCCAGAGAAGGCATTCCGCGATGCAAGGTACGTGAAACAATTCGCGCTCAATTTATTATCCTCCCTCTTGGCCCCGCGAGTATACCTAATATTCTATTTTTCTTTTTTCGATCCATTTCCTCTTCGCTGTTGGCCATTTTTTTGTTCTGTCCGTAGAATTTCGTGTACACGTAGAAGTAGATCGTGTTGCGTAGATCAATGAAAATTTCGTACGAATCGATGTATGTGTAACCGAGATCACGGTGCAGCTTCTAGAGACGTTTTGCTATCTTGTTTTCTCGATACTGAGAGTCGCGAAATTTTTTTGACGTTTTCGTAACGTAGAACTGGCCGCGAATAGACTTTTCTGTAATGCCCACGGGAGACACAGCGCCGAGGAGTGAAGATCAATTTTATCGCCTCGTACGTCTCGGCGAAATGATTTTTCCATAAGTTCGAAAGTGCTCGTCTGTCCCACGGCCACTTTTGTCGTACTGTCACGCGGCTTTTGCGAACGGCCCTCGTCGTTTGCCGTCACACTGTCGAGGCTGAAACACGTCGGGGGCAATGTGGAAAAGCGTCTCGCTCTTGTCTATCCTCGATAGAGGAACGATTCTTAAGGGGTTGTATACAGTCAGGAGGCCCAAAAAGATCGATTTTTCAAGAACTTTTTGTGAGAAGACCTTTAAATCTATTAACGTAAAAATTTGTACACATATTATGGTAACTTTCGACTGTATTTTAACATTTTTTATTTGTTGAAATAATTATTTTGACAGCTGCTATAGCTGATCTCCGGGAGCACCTCTGAAAAAAGTCTTGGGGTGTCTTGTGGTGAGCACGATATCGCTGGACTGGATCATCCAAAATGAAAAAACCAAAAATATTTCGTCAATATAATGGATTATCTTGTAATTGTTCGGAGGAATAAGCAAAATAATATTTTTTGACAAAATGGCGGGCTTCTGAAACAAAAAAATCGATTCTCGACAAAAATTTAGCCCACGAATTGTTTATAAATGGAAAATATTTATCGGTGAGAAAAAACCTTCGATTAATTACTTAAAAATATACTTGAAAAGATAGTGTTGAAATTTGAGACTGATCGGTTCAGCCGTTTCCAAGAAATCTTGCTCACCCACTTTAAAAACACACAGTTTTGAGAAAAACGTGTTTAAAGTTTCAAAAGCACTTTGACAGACAGATTGACAAGACATTTTCTGTGTGTGTACTTAAATATATGTACATTCCAAAAAAAATCGATTTTTCGAAAATTTCAACTGTATATAACCCCTTAAATCTTTTACGAGCGTTTCTTCTATGAATGTTTGAGGATACTGATTTTTTTTTTCGATCTGGGTCCAATAAAAGTTCTACTTCAAAGTTACGATACGTCACAATGAATAATTGAAATCCAATCGATGCAGCACCGTTTCTTGTGGTAAACACTTAAGGGACGACACCACTGTGACGGACCGAAGAAGGTCGTTTTTTTCCGATTTTTTTTGTCTACTAGATTATTTGTTTGGAATTTAGAAAAAAAGGTGTGTTATTAAGCGCACATTGAACTTATTGTGTGTCATTTTTTATTTAAAAAAAGTTGAAAATTAACAACGTCATTCAGGTATAATGAAACCTCTGTGAAAAAAATGTGGTCCAATGGCTGAATCGACAAGTTGACAATTGTTGATCTGAAGAATGAAAATACAAAAGTTTTATTATCTATACAAATGTAGTTCGCGTTGTACGCAGCCGTTTTGCGAAAAAAAAATCAACATTTTCACCAAATGGTGGGTTAAAAAAAGTATCATTTCGGCAAAATGTTTACTTATATTCGGGGGCTTAAAAAATGCTAAATAAAAAAAGCGGCCATGTACAACAATATCAGCTAGAAATACGGAAATTTTGGTTTTTAAAATTGAAAGTCCGACGAATCATAGCTAGAGTTATGATTCCGGCCAGGCTGAGAAGAGTCATTGCGAGAAAAACGCGATCGAAAGTTTTAGTACACGTTAAGGGGTCTTCTCACTTTAGACGCTAAAAAAGGCTATTTTCATGAATTTTTTCGATAGGTTTATTTTATAGATATTGATATAAAAGTTGTTACACTTAATAAATACACTTTCGAAATACATGTTTTTTTTTAAATTTATTTATTTAAGTCACTATTTATAGACGAAAATGGTAGTAAAAAAATTCCCTAAAAAGTTGTAGGTCTGCGCTGTGATGAAATCTCGGAGATGGATCATCCGAAACAAAAAATCAAATGGTTTTAGACTCAGTATATTAATGTCTATAGCGCATATCATACGATTTTTGATATATGCAAAAATAACAAAATGGCGGACATTTTTCGAAAAAACCAAAAAAAAACGTCTTTTTTCACTGTTTTTGGTAAAATCAATAGTAAATATCAAAATTTTAAAAAATCCTTGATATGCGGCTCTATCTGTCTTTTTTCATTGTTTTTGGTAAAATCAATAGTAAATATCAACATTTAAAAAAATCCTTGATATGACGGCTCTATCTGTAAAGAATATGTGGTTAAAATTCCATAATGATCGGTTCAGTAGTTTCGAAGATTTTATCAACAAGCTTTAACGCGTTTTTCTCGAAACAACGTTTTTCGAAAAACGTTGTTTCGAGAAAAACGCGTTAAAGTTTGTTTGGGTTACATGAATATATGAAAAAAAATGTTAATGTATTTCGAAAGTGTATTTATTAAGTGTAACAACTTTCATATCAATATCTATAATATAAACCTATCAAAAAAATTCATGAAAATTGCCTTTTTTAACGTCTAAAGTGAGAAGACCCCTTAATCGTTGCGCTACCTGCTCTTTCTAAATCGCCTGACGCTTCGTAAAATTTCAATATTTTCGCTTGACATTTTTTTTCACATATTCTTGAATATTTACATTTTGAAAAAAATGTAAAAAAAAAAAACGATTCGACCCGTCACAGTCGTGTCCCGCCTTGAAAGCTCTAACTGACATTCACGCTCCTATCGACTATGAAATTGCAACTCGTTTTGCAAAATGGACTGAAACACCGCGTCACATTGTCTGAATTAAAATGTTTTTTTTTTCCATATCGAAAACAATGTAATCGAGCTCCCGAAATGTTATATCGTGTCAATTTTATTTGTCTTTGATCGTACGAATTGCTCATTTTTTCACGTAATTGTACGATTTCATTCGTTTACGATTAATTTACGATTGTGAATAAACATTTTTGTTAAAAATGGCATAATTTATATGCGTGAAAACAAAGGGTTAAACCTGACTTTACGAAGAAAGTTAAATTCGCGAGGATCTACTGATCGAAATAAAAATCAAAGCCTCAAACATTGAGCCTAATTGAAGAAAAAAATCACTACCGCATTTCACATTGCCCCGTAACGTTTCTCCGGGCGGGGGTGCAAACGGGGATCTGCTTCAATCGCTTCTCATCTACAGTCGCAAAACACATTGGCTTCGGTTTTGCTCGCAGAGCTGCAGATGAATAATATTCCACGTGAAGAAAGATAGAAAGATTTGTCGAAAAAAAAAAACAATTCTGCCCGTAAAAGCGAATTATTCGATAATAACGTTTCGTTAAGGGGGAAAATACCTTTAGGCGACGAAAATGGCCGATTTTCATGATTTTTTTTTAAAGCTATATTTCTCCACCATTTTTTAAACTTTGGGTATGTTTTATAACCACTTTTGGCTGTTACATGGTATTTTTTGAATTTTATTAATCTTTAAAAATAGCGGAAGTATGGCACGGTTTTTTAAAACGCGTTGCGGCGAATGTTGTCAGACGGCGTGACACGTAGCGTCGGCGGGATTAATCTGAGAAAAAAAATCAACGAAGATTTTTCTCTCATTAACACTCAAATGCAGAATATGAACCAAAAAAAAGTGAGAAATGTTAAAAATCGATTGAATGGTACGCTTTGAAAGAAAAAGATTGAATTTCCCGAAAAAAATGACTACATTTTACAATAAAAAAAACTTTTTTCTAATTTTCAAAAATATTTAGGTTCAAGTTTTAGACAATAAGGTTGGAAAGATTTGCGCCAACATTCATCAGAATCGGTCGATTAGTTTTTCAGCTATACGTCACGCCAGTTTTGAAAATGCAGTTTAGAGGAGCGTGCCATAGCTCGAATATTTTAATTAAAAAAAACACCATATAACGTCCAATAGTAGTAATAAAACATATCCTAAGTCTCAAAAATGGTGAAGAAATCGTTCCTTTGAAAAAAAAAATCATGAAAATCAGCAAAAAATTTCCTCGCCTAAAGGTATCTGCCCCTAAGTTAAGCAGCTTCGAATTTCTTCGCGCAGCTTCCGATTAATGCACGTTTTTAGCAAATGAACTTTCGTTTTTTGAAATTCAATGGTGCAGTCCCAGAGTAGAATAAATTTGCTACAGAAAATATCTCTACATATTTTTTTTCATTAAAGTGCATCGTTTCCCATATTCATTTGAAGCCAAAGCTCTCGCTTACGGTCAATTTGGACCCCTGTGTATCTCAATATTTCTTGCGGAATAGAATTACCGTGAGGGTAATTCAACACGAGTGTTGAATTATCCTCACGATATTTGAGTTTTCATAAATATTTCTATTTTTTCAACGTCAGATAATCGCTCGATTGATCTGCTCAATTTTGTTCACGGTGGCCGGGCGTTAACTTCCGCAAACAAATATATAAACACACATATACACCCACACACATATATTAGGGTGGCACAAATTTGAGCTCAATTTTTTTCCCTTTTTCTCACCACCCAATTATCGTCTTTAAAGAAAATAAAAAATTGTCGCCGAAGCTGCGAGCGGTCAAAAGAATATTTACAGGTCGCTCAAGCCTCCCAAAAATTCAAATTTTCATTAAAAAATCGTGTGTTTCCTCTTCGTCCACTTCTCACCCATAGATTTTACACTTTGTAATTTATAAATTAACCTCGCGAAAGCTCTAGCCGGTCAATAAATATTTAGTGGTCGCTCAAGGTTTTCGAAATTTACAATATCCGCCAATAAATAAATCTCGCATGCATTGTAATTCCTTGTAAAATTATAAAAAAACAAAATAAACATATTTCAACATCCTTATAAAATTACAATAAAAACAAAATTAACAGCGAAGAGTTACATTTTCGGAATAATTTATTATTCAGAATTTGTAACCAACACCAATTAGACGATATGTGTTATTATGTATTATTGCACTATGGCGTCGCTCGTCACAGAGTACAGCTGCGATTGGTCCGCAGTTTGACTAACGAGACCAACTGTGGGATGCATTACGATGCGCGGAAAACAGCTGCCATTTCAGTTTTACGAATAAAACGACCTATAATATTATTTTCGGACAAGAGCTTTAAGACATTACCCCCACTTGTAGCGCAAAAAAGGCCTTTTTCATGAATTTTTTTAAAGAAAACTACAAAACTTTTTTAATCGATCAATATACCATCTTAAAGAACACATCTTGAAGAACTTTCAGTAACTTTTTTATTGAAAAATATTACATTCTTTAGTGGCAAATGGCCGTCAATGAAATAATGTTTTTATATACACGGTTTGCGGTGACCAACATTGCGGCGAAGTGGATCATATGAAAAAAAAATGCGGATGGATTTAGTCAAATATAAGTATAAACTAGTCTTTAATCGAAGGATTTTAAAAAATATTCATTTTTCACAAAATGGCGGACAGTCAAAGTTAATGGTTCGATTTTCACGAAATAAAACGGCCGTTTTTGGCTATAAAACGGCCATTTTTTTTTTCGAAAAAAAAATCGAACGATTAAAGACTACATTTTTATGTATTAAATAAGCCTGCAAAATTTCAAGAAAATCGGTTCATTAGTGTTCGAGTAATCTTGTTCACCGACTTCAGAAATGCCATTTTGAGAAAAACGCGTTTAAAGTTTCGATTTCACAACGGATTCTTCTCTTTCAACGCTCATATCTCAGCCAATTTTGTTCGGATCGACTTGAAATTGTCAGGACATATTCTCAGATACTTATACTTCAAAAAAATGCAATAAAAAAAATCGATTTTTTCAAAATCGCAAGTGGGGGTAACCCCTTAAAGAATTCTTTTATGAGAACAAAGATTACAATTTTTGGGTTAGAAGTGTGAGGTAAATTTGAAAAATCTGTTTCTAAAGAAAAAAGGATTTGTTTTGAAAATTTTACAAAACGTCAAATTTATGAGTGAGAAAAGTAAAAAAAAAATGGCGTTGATTGAAAATTTCTCTTGATCGACCACTAAATATTTATTAGCCGGCTAGAGCTTTCGCGAGGTTAATTAAAAAATTATAAAGCGTACAATTCATGTGTGAGAAGTGGATGAAAAAAAGAATCGATTTTTAAATAAAAATTTGAATTTTTGGGAGGCTTGAGCGACCTCTAAATATTTTTTGACCGCTCGCGGCTTTCGCGACAATTTTTTTTTTCTTTCAAGAAGATCATTCGATGGTGAGAAAAGGGAAAAAAATAGATCTCAAATTTGTACCACCCAAATATATATATATATATATATATATATATATACACACATCTGTACAGTCTCCATTGAATATAAACCCGCCATAGTATAGATCACTCCCCGGATTGATCCAAAAACAAACAAAAAACCGCAAATGAGATTGCAAAAATTGGAACAAAAAAAAGTACGTGGCGCGTGTGTGTATGTGGTGCAGGACCAATATTGAGGGGTGGAGCACCTCCGTTTCCCGCCGCGGTAGCAGTGTTACCTCCGCTTCCTGCCAACCACAACCACAATCATCTTCTTCTTCATCATCATCATCACCAACAATATCACCAACAATCCCAAACCCCCGAAGGTGAGTGACGACTGACTCCTGTCCCGCGTTTAACCTCCCCAATTTTTCGTCATTGCTTTGCTGTCTTTGCTTTTCTTTTTTTTTTCTTTCAATGCATTTCCCCCTCGCTCGCCGTCCCATCATCGAGCTGGCGGATAACTCGCGTTCGTACAGTATTTAAATAACACGATAATCTTGATCCACGACTGCGAGTGCTTTAAATTCACGCATCAATTGAAGTAACAAAGAAAAGGGATCTTTCGCTCTGCACAAAACTAATCGCTTGTTTGGCTCGAAGAATTCGTACCTCCCAACTTCGTAAGATGTCGTAAGTATCGTCACGATGAAAGAAGAAGCCTGAAATTCTTTGACGCGCGTGTATGCGCTTTTTACGTCTGTGTGAGTAGATAAATGTTCGTCTTGTGCATCCTAAATGTGTGTGTGTGTGTGGGAGTGATTGTCTCTGTGTGTTTTTTGGTTATACCCCCCCTCCTCTCTATGCGTTTGTATGGAATTGAGAAGACTAGGCGGGCCAGAGCCCCGTTACAGTTACGAGTGAAAAATCGTTTGTACATATTTTTAAAAGTATTGTCGTTCACACGGAGCTGGATGGAAGGAGGTTGAGGAAAAATTGTCATGATCGAGATTGTCCGTGTCTACGATGCAGTGGAAGTTTTCGGTCAATTTAATCGTAACGCTAGGCAATGTGGGAATTATTCCCTTGGTGATATTTTTGGAGTCAGCTTCGCAATGAAAATTATCGTGGAAATATTGATCTTATATTTTTGCGCCTTGCATTTTGCGCGATACATTTATTTGTAATTCGGAGCTAATAACGTGTGTCGATAACTACGGTGATAAAGTTTATTCGAGTTCACGATATGTCGCAGTCGCAATTTGCCGAGAGAAAAAAGAAAACGCGGTTCAAATTTCAGTGTTACTATGAGTAAATCATTTTTTAATAATGCTCCATTTACTTTGGATCCTTGGGACAAATTCTGTTTATTAGACGTATAATTTTGAATTCTTTCGCGATGGGATCTGTACTTTGCCTGACATCGAAAATCATGGACAATATTGTCAGATTTAATTCTTGATTTCATATTTCATAACGTCAAATATTATTTTAGGGGAGGGTAGGGGTTTCAGCGTGAAAAAAACACTTTTTTCCGAATTTTTTTCATCTATATGGACCGAGTAAATTCATTGAAACCTTTTGTACATTATTAAGTGTCATTTCAAGAACATTCCGTAAAATTTGTACGCGAAAATATCCACAAACAAGCCGGTGACAAAGCTTTTCCAAGAACGCCTTTGGAAAAACACGATTTGCGGTGTTCACTGTATCTCAGCTAGAAATTATCTGAAATCAAGTACCATTCGAATTTATTCAAAGTATCATCAAATCCATCCCCCAACGGTCTTGGATAATTTTTTTTTTCATTTCTAAATTTTTGGTGGTCATGTAAAGTGAAAAGTGCTATTTTTCACGAAAAATTCCGCCATTTTGGGGATGGAAACCCCCTCAATGTAAAAAAAATCTCAAACTAACCGTTGGGAGGAGGTATTTTATATGTAGAAAGCATGTACCAAGTTTGAAATAAATCGGTCATGTAGTTTTCAAATGGCAGTGAACACGGACTTTGAAAAAGTGGTTTCGAGAAAAACGCGTTTGAAGTTTAGAGAAGTCGGAGCTACAGTGTTAGAGGAGCGGGACTAAATAGTCAATAACTTCGAGAGTTTTGCTCCGATTGACTTGAAATTTTGGGATTATATTCTTGAAATGTTTAACTATAAGAAAAGGCAAAAAAATCGATTTTTCAAAAGTGCAAACCCCTACCCTCCCCTTAAGAGAGATCCTTAATTTTTACAGATCTCTCTTAAATAATATTTGACGTTATAAAATATAAAATCAAGAATTAAAGCTGGCAATATTGTTCATAATGTTCGATGTCAGGCAAAGTACAGATCCCATCGCGAAAGAATTTTAAACCGGACTTTTAGCTTTTTGACAAAAAAAGTAACGAATCATGTTTTAAACCTAATATTTAAGGTATGCAAAAATACTTTTCATTGTGAACAACGACTACGTTAATTAAATTATTAATTTAATCGTCATCAAGTCGTCTTCCTTAAGAATCGTATCGATAATGACCACATTAATGAAAAATCTGACAAAACGATTTTTGAGGTTATAGTCAAAAGGTTGTATATTCGCCGCGAGCGATCGTTACAGTTTTCTCTTTATCGCGTAGATACCTTTTCCTCTCCGTAAACTGCTTCAATCAACACAATTTGTGCAAATGATTTTTCGTACTCGCACGTTGTCGTCCAGGTCTTCCGTCAACGGCAGTGCAACTTTCATTTCAGTTTCAGGGTTACTAACATAGCTTTTAAGGTTATGTATCACACGCTCCGACCACTTCGAAATTTCGAACCCTAATTACGAGCAAACTATGCAATCAATTGAGATGACATTTATTGTGTACACACGATATTATTGCAGAAAGCGCCTGACGGTCGATATTTTTCGAAATTTTGAAAAAAAATCTACAGTTTGTGGTTACCATAGGATGAATCGTGGATTACCAACTGATGCACACTCGACAGTAAAAAAAACGCATTTTGAGCGTTGTTTCAACTGATTTTGAGGAAAAATAACGGATAAATTGGAATTTAGAGTTTTTTGTTTACATAAAACTAGAAAAATGTCACCAACGAAGCACAAAATATTATCGACGATCTTGAAAATCTGGTGCATCAGTTTTCCGACAGGCGGCATCCCGCATAGTGAACGTGCACACATGTATAGGGTGTCTTAAAGACCTGCCATTTTAATTTATTAATGAAACGTATTATTTATTGGAAAAGTACGAATATATTTTTTTTAATATAAGGCACATACATGGAGGTTATGCGTGGAACACAATATCCGATAAATGGCCGCCTCGTCCTTATTTGCAAACGTTCACTCTTTTGACGAAATGTTTAATTTCATTAATGGTGCGTCCAATTGCTTTCTTGAGCTCCGGAATGGTATGTGGATCATTGGCATACACTTTTCCTTTCACAAAACCCCAAAGAAAGAAGTCCAATGGCGTCAAATCTCACGATCTTGGTGGCCAATTCGCATCGCCGCGGCGCGAGATAACACGACCTTGAAACTTCGTTTGCAATAACTGCATTATTTCGTTCGTAGTGTGGCAGGTTGCGCCATCTTGTTGAAAGAATATGTCTTCCACGTCCATGCCGTTTAAGGCGAAGTAGAAGATCTACCACGTGACATACGAGTGCGAGAGAGAAAGCTGAAATTTTCGAACAGAGATTTCTCAGAGATGAATAATATTTAGGGCAAAAGGAAATCATCAAGATCTGCCTCAGGGAATCCTCCAGAGCCTAATGCTTGGTTTTTCCTAAAAAATGTAACCATATATGAGAAAATTGGGTTTGTAAATTTGTGAGGTTATGTTGACCTTGTACATGCTCTCAAGCCATTTATCGGATATTGTGTTCCACACATAACCTCCATGTTCGTACCTTGTATTAAAATGAAAATATTTGTACTTTTCAAATAAATAATACGTATTATTAAAAAATAATTATGTCATCGCCTATTGGGCCCCTGCTCTTTGCTGCAACGCGAGTAGCAGACCGTTGCTGCAACATTTGGCGGCAGTTTGCGGTGGCTCGTAGCCAAAAACTACGAATTCTGCAATACCGTTGTGACCGCGTCGACATTTCGCAGCGTGTGATACATGGCCTTAAGCGTTTTAGGCGCGCTTCTCATCTATTTCCAGGGAATCACACTTTTTTTCCTCCATAATACTCCGAATACTGATACATATATACAATGTAGAGGCGACGATGCAAATTTGGATATTTTTTCATTCGCGGTATATTTTCATTCGAGACTGAACTGTAAGTCGATAAATGAATTTGCCAAAACGAAGACTCAAGCGGGATTACAAAAAATAAGAACCTAAAAACTGACAGAGCCGAAAAATACAATAATAAAAAATAATTTATCACTCCGCGAGATTAGTACGACGTTGATATTTTTTTAAAATGCTTCACGAAGAGAGTAGGGTAAACCGACCAGTGAATGGACGAATAACCACATTGTAGGATTCAGATGGGCTGTAAAATGAAAATATTACGAAAACTAATTTTTTAATTGCTACGGCTAACAAAATATATCATTTTTATAGTAGAAAAAAATATTCGAAGTCATTGCAACAAATGATATTGGGAGAATTGACAAATGAGTAGGGAGGTGACGAAATCGTCAGTGAATGGACGAAATTACCACTACTGGACCGTCAGTAAATGGACGTGTAGATGAACGCTGTAAAGGATTTATGATTTATTTTTATTATGATTTTTATTATAATTTTATTACGATTTATGATTTATTTTTATTAAATGTTAGATTTCGAGATCACTGTGTTGCACAAAAATTGTAATATTCTTATACATATGAGTATTATACTTGTTATTACGATTTCGTAGAAAATACACAAAGCTTTTTGCCATCTTAATGTCACATTATCAAAAAACTACCAAACTTTATTTTGACAGAGAGATAGAAAATCAAATTTTGGAAAAACTTGAAAACCCAATGAAATAATTTGATGACAACACTTGATTAAATGTAAATTGTCATCTCTCGACGGCAATTAATTTTGCAATTTTCAGCAGTTGAGCTAAATGTTACTCTGCTTTGAGAATCATCAGAACAGAGCCTATACGTCCATTCACTGGAAAGAGGTTAGAACACAGTACCAGTGAATAAACATGTCTAATTCTGGCTTATTATTACGAATTTATTTAAAAGTTTTCCAAAAAATCAAATATCGTTTCTATCTTAAGTAATCAAAGTAATACTTATCCTCAATACTCATAAAAAGTTTTGTTTTCGCCTTTGGAACACCTACTGCCCACAGCCGTATCGTAACCAAGTTGCGCTGTGTGCAAGTAACTAGAAAAATTCCGTGTGGCGTCAAAATTCGATATTAAGGGGTCGTCACAGTGTAACGCGTCGAAAAATAGCTGATGTTCGCGATTTTTTTTCGTTTGTTAAAATACGCTAATCAGCCTGATTTTTTCATGTAAAATCAAAGCACTCACGAAGAACAGAAAATACATTTTTAAACGTTTATTTTTATCTTTTTTACACTTTTTTTAACGTTTGAGAATATCGTCGAAAAAAAGGAATCCTCACGGTGTACACGGTTGTGGCCGTAAATATTATCTGCAACAAAATTTGCAAAAAGATTATTAATCAGGATGAAAGCCGAGGTTTCTTTTTAAAAAAATTAAAATTGACAAAATGGCGGCGGTTTGAAAAAAGAATCGAATTCAGCCTATTTTTTCGACAGTTTTTTTTGTTAAAAAAGTAAATGTTAAGAAAAAAATGATGCCATAGCAAGATAAAGAATGGCGTGAAGAATGTTGTGTCGAAATTTGAGACGGATAGCTTGAAAACTCTTCCTTTGAGGGTGTACACAGTTTTGAAAAACGACATTACGAGAAAAACGCGTTTAAAGTTTCGAGTGCGGTGTTTTCATATAAATTGTCTACTTACGATCAATCGGCGATGCCAAGTCCATGTTTACAACCGTCTATACTATCGGATAACGCAAAAAGAAAATCGATTTTTGGAAAATTTCACACTGATGATCCCTTAAACGACACCCGCCAGTTTATTTGCTAAATTATAGTGATTCGATTTTTCATCGACAATTCATATTCTTTCCTTATTTCAAATATAAGCCAGCTTTCGTCCATTCACTGGTCGGTTACCCTATTATTCCGCTTGAGCCACAGTTGAAAAAAAACATTCGAAAAACAACGAGAAAATCGATCAATTCGAATAACAAATGAGGCCTCTCGAAGCGGGAGTATCTCAAATTTTCATCGTCCCTCCTGGATACATACTCAATACTCCGACCTGTCAGCTTTTCACTGATTGCAAGGTTCAACGATTACGCCTCCTGTATAACAATGAAATTCGGTATCAATCGATCCAGCATACTCGCCTAAATGATTTCTCTCTCTATCTCTCGCATTTGAGCTTTACTATTCTCGACTGTCTCTTCTCATTTGATATCGACCCTTCTTCGCGTGCCGTAACGCCGGAAGTCGCCGCGATTGTCGACCGTTTCAACCATTGCTTACACCCAGGGGCAAGGCAAACAAACAAAAAACCAGAAAAACCCAAACAAAAAAACGTATCGCTGGACCACGAGAACCTAGAGAGTCAAGGGATTTCAGGTATCGCGGGACCAGCCATTGGGATGTTAATGGGTCCGGGAATATCGTCGCTTCCGCTCCAATCCGGATTAATGACGACAAATCACATTACAACGAATAACACGATGACGCAGTTACGCTCGGGTGCTATCGGTTCAACACAGTGTCGTCAACCGCCGGCTTACAAAGTTGCTGCCCAGATGGCGCGATTGCACAGGCTAGGTCGGGCCCACAGCCATGAAGGAGTCACGACATACCGGACAGATCACGAAGATGGTACTGCAAAATTAAAACAAAAACAAAAAACGCCAATTTTTAGATACGTCTTCCCACCATCTAGATTTTTCTCTTTATCTCCGTCTCTGTCTATCTTTTCCTCTAATTCTCTCTCTCTCTCTCACACAAACACGTACAAGTCACACGTAAGAGATCATGCCTTCGATTAGAGAAAACACACACGGACGCTGTTTTTTTTTGCCAATTTAATATCGACACGGATTTACGTCGAGGGCTTATGCTCCGTTGACATTTTTTTTTCTCATATTTTCCAGTCGTGACTCCCCGAAAATGTTCCCTTGACCGTTAGGTGTGCGATTCAACCATTCAGGCCTAGTACGGCAATTTATATGCGATAGATATTTGCGAATGATCCTCGAACCCCCTTTAGACTATATCTCGCATCTATTGGCCCCTCATCATTGATCGAACAAAAATATCTTTTTTCTCTTGGTTCTTCATTTTGTTGATTGCACGAAAAAAAAAATGTAAATCTCGGACTTACTTTAACCCTTTGTGTCTCTATGACACCTTTGGAGGGTTTTTATTAGTTTTTTTTTACGTCTGTGTACTGTAAATATTACGTGACGTTCAATGTTGTACATGAGACGCTGAAGAGCGCAAGGGATTCGTTTATTTACGCGTTCGTCTCCCCCGACGAGACCTGTCTTCATTTTCACCGACTGCACTGATGCATTCACTTATATATATATATATATATATATATATATATAGAACACGTATTCGCTAGCTTTTGCAGACGAATGCTTGTCATCTGTTCATAACACGATTATATCATGCCCGAATGTCACTCTCCCTGCACTATCAACCCTCTGTGTTTTTTTTAAACTATTTTTTTTTCCTCGATCAACTCGCTTGCCTGCTTCGTTTATTTGCACGAACCTATCGTATGCTCTGCACGAAGTAAATCACTCTCGACGACAACGGCCTCATTTAGCTTTCGATTAATTTAAACGTGTACAGTGATTTTTTGTTGCCTTTTTTTTAATGTCACTCTCGATGGGTGACGCGTGTTCTCGTCGACAATAAAACGAGTGTCGAGCGGGGAGACGAAGGAAAAAGTATGCTCCCGCGGCGTTGAACTTTCGAGTCTTCGGGAAATGAAAAATAGGCATTTTGGAATCTCGGTCGAGAAGTGTTTTCAATCGAGTTGCACACTTGACGATTCGGAAAGGATTTATGGGATAACGCCACTCGAGCGGCAGAAAATAGGGCTTTGACAATTTATTTTGAGAGTATGAAAAAAGGAATAGGTTTTCTTTTGAGAGGGTTTATTAAACACATATTGAAGTATACATTTTTTTTTAAATTATATCTTTCATACGAAATGGCGGCGACAGAGCCCGTCTTGAAAAACGTGTTTTTTTTATAAATAGCTTCACGGGAGGACGGGTTTCTCGTAAAGTATAAGACCTGGAACAAAAACAAAAAAAATGTAATCTATATATTATTAGCTTTGGGACGCTCGAGAAAAACGCGTTTAAAGTTGCACGAGGCGTCTGAGAGAAGTCCGAGGCACTGCGGCAAAATCAATAATTGAACCTTAAAAAAAATTCGCTACAGGACCAATTAAGTATTGTTTTCATGACCCCAAAGTATTTTTTAAGCAAAAAAAAACGATTTTGTCAAAATTATAGAGTGGTGTTATCCCTTAATATTTTCCGTTTGGTGTTCGATCGTTGGTAACGTTTTTTTTTTCGTTATACGATTTTCAGGGGCCGGGTTGAAATTCCGAACTTTGAATGATCAGAACGCTCAAAACTCCGAAAAAATTTTACCCGAAAGACCGAAACTCCGAAAATCTGAACACCGTCAAAAGAATTCGGCTATGGAAGTTTTAAAAGTTTCAAAATGTTCAATAAATCGACGAATTATATCAAGAATTTTTTAAATTAAGAAGTGATTTTACTTCAATTTTGAAATTTGTCTCGACAATGTTATACGTTCTACATAATTTACAATCAACTGTGTAGAATTTCGCTGGCACAATCTTGACGAACCTTATATTTTCGGAACATTGAAATTAGGATTTTTAAACCGTTGGTGCATTCAAAGTTCCGAATTTCAATCCGGCCCCGATTTTCAAAATAGTGACAATGCACTTGTAACTTTTTTGATCATTTGTGCAATCGTTTTCGAAGATGAAGGTGCTTCGGAGGTCTAATTTTTCCGGAATATGTATATACATAGAGAATAGCACCATTTGTGACGAAACGAACTTTCAGTTGCATATTTATTTTCACGTTTTTCGACGCCCTCTTTTATCATAAAAAATTCTAAATGGATTTTTATTAGCGATCAATTGTTTTATTGCATTTCTTTTTAATGATAATGAGCATCCAACATTTGGATTCTACGAATAAAGACTCCTTTTTTCTCCTGATAGGTGCAAGAATTTGTAATCATTTTTTTCTGTCAACCTGGCTGTTGCAATACTTAAGACCTTAGGCCACAGTAACGGGTATATAATCATGTACGAATTAAACAATTTTTTTTCGTATGAAAAAGTGATTCACTCAGAAAATTAATTACACATCTATTTAGTATGAATATCAAGATGTTAGAAAATATATATATTTTATTTTCGATGTACAAAATGGCCGACTACTCGAAACTGCTCGAAACAGCTTTTTTCCAATTCGCGTGACAAATAACTTCAACAATTTTCACTCGATTTACTTCAAATTTGAAAGTTATGTTCCTAATTGCATTTCGCAGAGAAGTACGTACGGAATTTCCAATTAGTCGAAAACTTTTCATTTTATGAGCAGTTTATGAGTAGTTATAACGAAATTTTTCACTGAAAATTCATTTCTTAAGTTCAAATACCTACAACTTTTGAATAAAACAATATTTCTTAAATTCCGTACGTACTTCTCTAGGTATTTTAATGTAGATTGACGAGAATTTTTGTTTTTTGTTCTAGGTAAAAAATTGTGGATGCTAAATGTCTCGCGGAGGGCCTAAAAAAATACAACAAAAGAAAATAGTAGTCGGCCATTTTGTACATCGAAAAAAAATATTTTCTAACAGCTTGATATTCATACTAAATGGATGTGTAATTAATTTTATGAGTGAATCATTTTATCATACAAAAAAAAATTGTTAAATTCGCACACGATTTTATACCCGTTACTGTAAGGCCTTAGGCCTTAGAGTCGTTTTTTAAAAGTCAAATCCAGTAGAATAAGTAGTCATAAAAAAAACCCTTGCAAACCATCCAATCAGCTACCTATCTTCGAACAATAATGTTCAGTTATTGTCAGTTTTTGATCGTTCACGCGCATTTATTGACCCCGAATAGAAAATATTTTCCTTCCACTCTCACCAGCATCGCGCATGTTTGTAAAAAATATTCGCACGACGCTCCGTCGAATGAATTCTTTCGAAACGTCGATATTTGCCACGAGCATTATCAAATAAACATCACTTTCTTCCATTTTATCGCGCGATCATTTCACGCGTTTCGATATGTCAAATCATCCCTTTTCCCTTTCCGACACGACTAATCGATGAACCGTATTATGTTACAGACGACGAGGATGCCCAAGTGTCGGCGGTTTAAGGGTGAAAGAGAGAAAAAAAGACACCACTGGACGAACGTACGAGGGGAGAAAAGATAAAAAGAAAAGAGAGACACACACAAGAAGTTTCACATCAAAACGTCCGTTCAACGAGCCTCGGCCGTCCTTTCGCTGACGTTTGGAAGCTTCACGATTTTGTTCACTTTCGATTCTTCCTTACCGATTTTTCGGGGTGACGGAAAAACGAGGAGCGAAAAAAGATAACGAACAAGCCAATCTTCGTTTCTAGCAAGCAGAGCGCACGTACTCGTCCAGGAGGAAAGGCTCGTATGGCCGACACAGGCGCCCCGTACAACCTTAGGCTAAACTAAAGATATAACAAAAAGAAACCGAAAAAT
>OX101783.1:41353414-41447695 GCA_944452715.1 Ophion slaviceki
ATTATTATCTAGACCGGAACAATAACGCTGGGCGACACTCGAGGGTTCCGACACCACCTCGACTGCCGCCCAGTCAAAAAAAAACGCGCGAAAAGTCCAATTAATCGCTCTGCGATAGCCGCTCCCTCAAGCCAGAGGGTTAGCGGCTACCGCAGTCCACAATCGTGTTGCCGGAGTAAACGGAGGGACCCAAGTATGACCGCCTTCTGCATCCGACCTGCTAGCAACCGGACACCGGGTTTGCAAACCGGTATGCCAGCGAGGCCCGATACAAATGACTCCTTCATCCCCCCTAGCGCGCCGATGATGAGGACAACGAGAGTTACCCTGAATCCTCGGTGCAAACGACGTAGCTCGGCCAGGAGAGGCTGATACTTGAGCCGTTTCTCCTCTTCCTTTCGCGACACGTTCACTTCGGCCGGAGCCGAGAACTCAATGACGTATATCGTCTTGTCGTCGAAATCGAAGAGGACAACATCAGGCTTAGTCGCTTGTAGCGGCCCGATGGTCGCGAATGAGAAGTTCCAATAAATCTTGCACCTCTCGCCCACGACAACGGACTCAATATCTCCTGGTAAATAAGGCGGCACGGGCTCCCGGTCTATCCCATAAGAGTGCCGTAGATGGTAGTACAACACTCTTAGGGCCGCGTTATGGCGATGGATATAGCCGGAGACTGCATATACTGGGCAAGCCGACAGTAGATGCATTAGTGTCTCCGGCGATTGTTTGCATGCACGACACAAAGTGGTCGGCAGAGGCTGACCCAAAACGCGGCTGCGATAGACCAGGGTGTTGATGACTCCGTCTTGGCAGGCGCAGATAAACCCTTCGGTCTCGGACATCAGTCCAGCTGACCGCAAGAAGGAAAAGGTCAGCTGGGTGGACAGCCCCTGTTCCTCGATGTGGTGAAAAAACACACCGTGCATGGGTCTGTCCACGTGCTGCCGAGTCAGGACAGTCTGCTCGGCAGCCCTGATTGCCCGCCGGCGTCGGGACTTGGGCAACCGAGCGACGGAGTCTATTGGCAAGGCGCCACGCCGGCGCCGGCGGAACTCCAAGCCGAGGGTCTCTGCCGCACGATCTGCCGCCTTATAAAGAAAAGCACCCGCCCCATGAAGCTCATGCTGGTGCACAATCTCCAGGAGCGGGTCCGAGCTTGTTATCACATCGCTTGCTATTCCGAGGACCATGCGGTCATGAAGACACTCCAATCCCAAGAGCCCACGCCCGCCGCTCTGACGCAGCATATAAAGGCGCGGGGTGGAAGATCGAGGGTGCAGACTCCGTTGGATGTTCATTATTTTGCGTGTGCCGATGTCCAGCTGTTTAAGCTCGTCTCTGCGCCATTTGACGACGCCAAAGGAGTAGAGCAGGACCGGGACAGCGAGCATATTGGTGGCAGTGATCTTATTTTTCCCAGACAGATCTGATTTCCAGATCCGTCTGAGACGCCGCCTATACTCGCTGCGGAGGGCCCCCTTGACACCCTCAGCGTCTTGAAGAGAGCGCTGATCGATGCCAAGGTACCGATAAGACCCCCCGGCGTCCAGGTGTTTGAAGACGCTCCCGTCCACCAGCCGGACATCAGCCGCGACACCCTCTGCTCTCCCTCTCCTGAGATGAAGAACAGCGCATTTGTCCAATCCGAAATCCATCCCCGCCGCCCGCGTGTACGTCGCTACGATGTTCAAGAGGAGCTTAAGCCCCGCCTCCCCGGGGGCGTATAGCTTGAGGTCATCCATATAAAATAAATGGGTGATCCCTCGCCCACGCTCCCCGGGGGGCCCCGCTTCGTACCCGCGTGCAGCCCGCAAGGCGATTGATAAGGGTAATAGTGAGATGCAAAACAGGAGGGGGCTGAGAGAATCTCCCTGGATAATCCCCCTCCTATACCCCGCCACTCCGGTCGACACGTTTCCTTCACTAGTCTTAACTGTGAAGCGTGTCTTCCAGAGCGGCATGAGCTGCTTAATGCATCTCACTATGTAGGGACTCACCGAAAGGCGTTCGAGTAGGTGTATAATCAGTTTGTGACTGACAGTGTCGAACGCCTTACGGTAGTCTATCCAAGCGACCGAGAGGTTACGCTTGTGCTGGACCGCGTCTTGCGTAATGCAACGGTCCGCCAGCAGGTTCTCCTTACAACCTCCCAGTCCTCTCTTGGATCCCCTTTGTTCGTATATCTCCCGCCATGCAGGCTCGATCTCGTGCAGAACACGCTCATAAAGAATCTTTGTGAAGATCTTACAGAGCGCATTCAGACACGTTATCGGGCGGTAGTTCTCCGGATGCGACAAATCCCCTTTTTTGGGGAGTAGCACCGTCCTTCCCTCTGTCAGCCACGCAGGGATGGGCACCGTCCCATCGATGAACGACGAGAAGATGCGGGCCAGATGGGTATGGGTGCACGTGAATTTCTTCCACCAGAAGATGTTAATCCCATCTGGTCCGGGAGCGGCGTGGTTCCTCATGCTACTCACCGCCTTCTCCACCTCACCCCGCGTGACTGGAAGACAGTCGCCACGTTGACTCGGCTGTTGCCGGCAAAACGCGTCGAACCGCCCCAGGGCTGGAGTGCTTTCATCAAAATGACCCTCCCTGCTATACAGTTCTCCCCAAAACCGCTCCACCTGAACAGCTGTTGGCGCTGTGTCGGGGGCAGGCGTAGGTGGTTGGAACCAGCGGCCTGGGTCAGAACGGAAGAGGGCGTTGTCTAACGCCCGACCCAGCCGCCTCTCTAGGGATTGCTTCGCAACCCCCAGGTTCCGCACCTTCTCCACGTAGCGTTCCTTCACAATAAGAAGGATAGCTTTGTTCAATGTGTGGTGACGGCATTTCAGTTCCGAGCTGATTTTTCGGATTTTAGGGGTAAACGCCCTCCCCGCCGTAATGAAGTCTAACACACATTGAACACGGGATGCCTGCCTCCGCGCTTCATTGATCTTATTCTGGAGCTGTGCAACGCGCCGCCGAGTCTTAACCACGAACGCCGCCTTATCATTGCGTGTTCGAGGTTTCGCCTCAACAGCCGCGTGATACACAGCCCAGTTCAAGCTGAGGAGATCAGCAGTTTCAGGGATTGCTGCCGCAAGGGACTCATTTGCCGCTTCTAGGCAACCAGGCTGAAGAGAAAATTTCCCAGTGATTCTCTCCCTCCTTGTTTCCCAGTCCTCTGTCAAATCGACGCGCCAACGGGGGGGTTCCGACTGCCGGGGGGACCGATCTTGAGGCCGTCCGGCAGAGCTCCGCACTGAACGCGCGGAAGAGCGCCTGCCGGACAGCTCTGGTGGTAGTAACAAGAGATCGTAGCCTTGTCGTCGCAAACGGGCGGCCTGGTCTCGCAGATGTTGTTGCGAGAGGTATGCAAGCTCTGGGTGCACTTGGCTCCACAGGGCCTGCAACCTCGCCATGTAGCCCCTTCGCGACGGCAGGCTATCCCTCCAGCAGCGGATGAGGTCCTCCTTGAGTTCCTCCGTCCACTCTAGGCGCCGATTTCGAGCCGTGGTCGTTGCCGTGGATCCTGTACGGGTGCCCCTCCCAACTGATCCTTGGTCCCCATCCGAGAGGGACCGGTTGTGGGGGGCCTGACTAGGTCTAGTTGGAACCTAGTTTTCGGCGTGCTAGGTGGTTAGCCTGGCACGTCGGTGGCTATTGCGAAGGAGTTGTGCTCCCCCGGGCGATGGGCACGCCAGCTTCCCCACGCCAGAGATTATTATTATTATTATTATTATTTATTATTATTATTATTATTATTATTATTATTATTATTTTATTTTTTTTTATATTAGACTTTATTGCTCCGGGCAACACACTTCCTCAGTTTGCACTGGGAAACATTCACCTACCCCCGGGGGTTAGGCTCGGTCTTCATCTAGACCGGAACAATAACGCTGGGCGACACTCGAGGGTTCCGACACCACCTCGACTGCCGCCCAGTCAAAAAAACGCGCGAAAAGTCCAATTAATCGCTCTGCGATAGCCGCTCCCTCAAGCCAGAGGGTTAGCGGCTACCGCAGTCCACAATCGTGTTGCCGGAGTAAACGGAGGGACCCAAGTATGACCGCCTTCTGCATCCGACCTGCTAGCAACCGGACACCGGGTTTGCAAACCGGTATGCCAGCGAGGCCCGATACAAAAGACTCCTTCATCCCCCCTAGCGCGCCGATGATGAGGACAACGAGAGTTACCCTGAATCCTCGGTGCAAACGACGTAGCTCGGTCAGGAGAGGCTGATACTTGAGCCGTTTCTCCTCTTCCTTTCGCGACACGTTCACTTCGGCCGGAGCCGAGAACTCAATGACGTATATCGTCTTGTCGTCGAAATCGAAGAGGACAACATCAGGCTTAGTCGCTTGTAGCGGCCCGATGGTCGCGAATGAGAAGTTCCAATAAATCTTGCACCTCTCGCCCACGACAACGGACTCAATATCTCCTGGTAAATAAGGCGGCACGGGCTCCCGGTCTATCCCATAAGAGTGCCGTAGATGGTAGTACAACACTCTTAGGGCCGCGTTATGGCGATGGATATAGCCGGAGACTGCATATACTGGGCAAGCCGACAGTAGATGCATTAGTGTCTCCGGCGATTGTTTGCATGCACGACACAAAGTGGTCGGCAGAGGCTGACCCAAAACGCGGCTGCGATAGACCAGGGTGTTGATGACTCCGTCTTGGCAGGCGCAGATAAACCCTTCGGTCTCGGACATCAGTCCAGCTGACCTCAAGAAGGAAAAGGTCAGCTGGGTGGACAGCCCCTGTTCCTCGATGTGGTGAAAAAACACACCGTGCATGGGTCTGTCCACGTGCTGCCGAGTCAGGACAGTCTGCTCGGCAGCCCTGATTGCCCGCCGACGTCGGGACTTGGGCAACCGAGCGACGGAGTCTATTGGCAAGGCGCCACGCCGGCGCCGGCGGAACTCCAAGCCGAGGGTCTCTGCCGCACGATCTGCCGCCTTATAAAGAAAAGCACCCGCCCCATGAAGCTCATGCTGGTGCACAATCTCCAGGAGCGGGTCCGAGCTTGTTATCACATCGCTTGCTATTCCGAGGACCATGCGGTCATGAAGACACTCCAATCCCAAGAGCCCACGCCCGCCGCTCTGACGCAGCATATAAAGGCGCGGGGTGGAAGATCGAGGGTGCAGACTCCGTTGGATGTTCATTATTTTGCGTGTGCCGATGTCCAGCTGTTTAAGCTCGTCTCTGCGCCATTTGACGACGCCAAAGGAGTAGAGCAGGACCGGGACAGCGAGCATATTGGTGGCAATGATCTTATTTTTCCCAGACAGATCTGATTTCCAGATCCGTCTGAGACGCCGCCTGTACTCGCTGCGGAGGGCCCCCTTGACACCCTCAGCGTCTTGAAGAGAGCGCTGATCGATGCCAAGGTACCGATAAGACCCCCCGGCGTCCAGGTGTTTGAAGACGCTCCCGTCCACTAGCCGGACATCAGCCGCGACACCCTCTGCTCTCCCTCTCCTGAGATGAAGAACAGCGCATTTGTCCAATCCGAAATCCATTCCCGCCGCCCGCGTGTACGTCGCTACGATGTTCAAGAGGAGCTTAAGCCCCGCCTCCCCGGGAGCGTATAGCTTGAGGTCATCCATATAAAATAAATGGGTGATCCCTCGCCCACGCTCCCCGGGGGGCCCCGCTTCGTACCCGCGTGCAGCCCGCAAGGCGATTGATAAGGGTAATAGCGAGATGCAAAACAGGAGGGGGCTGAGAGAATCTCCCTGGATAATCCCCCTCCTATACCCCGCCACTCCGGTCGACACGTTGCCTTCACTAGTCTTAACTGTGAAGCGTGTCTTCCAGAGCGGCATGAGCTGCTTAATGCATCTCACTATGTAAGGACTCACCGAAAGGCGCTCGAGTAGGTGTATAATCAGTTTGTGACTGACAGTGTCGAACGCCTTACGGTAGTCTATCCAAGCGACTGAGAGGTTACGCTTGTGCTGGACCGCGTCTTGCGTAATGCAGCGGTCCGCCAGCAGGTTCTCCTTACAACCTCCCAGTCCTCTCTTGGATCCCCTTTGTTCGTATATCTCCCGCCATGCAGGCTCGATCTCGTGCAGAACACGCTCATAAAGAATCTTTGTGAAGATCTTACAGAGCGCATTCAGACACGTTATCGGGCGGTAGTTCTCCGGATGCGACAAATCCCCTTTTTTGGGGAGTAGCACCGTCCTTCCCTCTGTCAGCCACGCAGGGATGGGCACCGTCCCATCGATGAACGACGAGAAGATGCGGGCCAGATGGATATGGGTGCACGTGAATTTCTTCCACCAGAAGATGTTAATCCCATCTGGTCCGGGAGCGGCGTGGTTCCTCATGCTACTCACCGCCTTCTCCACCTCTCCCCGCGTGACTGGAAGACAGTCGCCACGCTGACTCGGCTGTTGCCGGCAAAACGCGTCGAACCGCCCCAGAGCTGGAGTGCTTTCATCAAAATGACCCTCCCTGCTATACAGTTCTCCCCAAAACCGCTCCACCTGAACAGCTGTTGGCGCTGTGTCGGGGGCAGGCGTAGGTGGTTGGAACCAGCGGCCTGGGTCAGAACGAAAGAGGGCGTTGTCTAACGCCCGACCCAGCCGCCTCTCTAGGGATTGCTTCGCAACCCCCAGGTTCCGCACCTTCTCCACGTAGCGTTCCTTCACAATAAGAAGGATAGCTTTGTTCAATGTGTGGTGACGGCATTTCAGTTCCGAGCTGATTTTTCGGATTTTAGGGGTAAACGCCCTCCCCGCCGTAATGAAGTCTAACACACACTGAACACGGGATGCCTGCTTCCGCGCTTCATTGATCTTATTCTGGAGCTGTGCAACGCGCCGCCGAGTCTTAACCACGAACGCCGCCTTATCATTGCGTGTCCGAGGTTTCGCCTCAACAGCCGCGTGATACACAGCCCAGTTCAAGTTGAGGAGATCAGCAGTCTCAGGGATTGCTGCCGCAAGGGACTCATTTGCCGCTTCTAGGCAACCAGGCTGAAGAGAAAATTTCCCAGTGATTCTCTCCCTCCTTGTTTCCCAGTCCTCTGTCAAATCGACGCGCCAACGGGGGGGATCCGACTGCCGGGGGGACCGATCTTGAGGCCGTCCGGCAGAGCTCCGCACTGAACGCGCGGAAGAGCGCCTGCCGGACAGCTCTGGTGGTAGTAATAAGAGATCGTAGCCTTGTCGTCGTAAACGGGCGGCCTGGTCTCGCAGATGTTGTTGCGAGAGGTATGCAAGCTCTGGGTGCACTTGGCTCCACAGGGCTTGCAACCTCGCCATGTAGCCCCTTCGCGACGGCAGGCTATCCCTCCAGCAGCGGATGAGGTCCTCCTTGAGTTCCTCCGTCCACTCTAGGCGCCGATTTCGAGCCGTAGTCGTTGCCGTGGATCCTATCCGGGTGCCCCTCCCAACTGATCCTTGGTCCCCATCCGAGAGGGACCGGTTGTGGGGGGCCTGACTAGGTGGTGTTCGAACCTAGTTTTCGGCGTGCCAGGTGGTTGGCCTGGCACGTCGGTGGCTATTGCGAGGGAGTTGTGCTCCCCCGGGCGATGGGCACGCCAGCTTCCCTACGCCATTTTATATTATTATTATTATTATTATTATTATTATTATTATTATTATTATTATTATTATTATTATTATTATTATTATTATTATTATTATTAAGCCGCTCCTACTAGTGATGGTAATATTTTTTCGAGACTTTAATTTTAAAAAATTCGTTACCACATCTATCTGCATTCCGTGACTTCAACCTTGAACTTCCTGGGGAGTATATATATATATATATATATATATATATGCACAGACGAGAAAAAGAAAAAAGACGATGACGACCCCATGAGTACTTCTCTTTGCATGTCTCGTTTCGCGAGCTCACTCCTGTAACTCATCATCATCTACGAGTCCGCTCTCCCAGTCTTTCTTTCTCTCGTTCTCTCTCTTTACGTTGCGCAAAATCGATTTTCCTGGCTTTCGTTTTTCTCAGACATTTTGATATTTATACTCATTTCCCACGGGCTTCTCGCCGGTACTGCATCATCCGCGGTCGAGGGCTCCGTGTGTTTTGATTGCTCTCGTAATCACGAGCTGGCAATTACGCTCCGATCATCGTATACCGCCGAGTAATTGATAGCCAACCACGATATGTATACGGACACACGATTGTACGCACGTCATGTCTATGTATACACGCACACACACCCACACGCACGCACAAACATTTGTGTGTGTGTGTTTATGTGCATGTATGAAAATACACACGTAAATACTATATACATACATATATATCAGACTGGTATTACACAGAATGAATATTCATTTTGAAAAATACGAAAATTTGTTCCACATCGTCAAAAAAGTAAACATTACTTAAGTTTATTATTTCTGCATTTGTACCTGCATATACAGGGTGTCCCAGAACTGAATGCGTTCCCTGAAATGGGGGGTTGGGGGTGAAATTCTGAGTCGATTGATATAAGCATGTGTGGGGCTCAGATCAACGCCTGAATTATTATTAATTTTTAAAGGCCGGCCAATCAGGTGCGCCCGATGAGCCAGCGTACGTCGGTAAGCGATACCCGCGTGTGTGATGCC
This sequence comes from Ophion slaviceki, assembly GCA_944452715.1. Lineage (NCBI taxonomy): Eukaryota > Metazoa > Arthropoda > Insecta > Hymenoptera > Ichneumonidae > Ophion > Ophion slaviceki. Next base: position 41,362,009 of record OX101783.1, read on the forward strand.
TGGCGGGAGCGAGGCCCCTACAGGCCCTGGCTCATCGGGCGCACCTGATTGGCCCGCCTTTAAAAATTAATAATAATTCAGGGGTTGAGCTGAGACCCACACATGCTTATACCAATCGACTCAGAATTTCACCCCCAACCCCTCATTTCAGGGAATGCATTCAGTTCTGGAACACCCTGTATAGTCACGACGATGAAGTTCGCATCGTTGGAATGCAACGAAAATTCTTCTTTAATTTCTGTTTCTTCATTTTCTTCATCGTCCAAAATCTTGTGCTGCAAAATTTCGGCTACAGATTTCTGATAAAGATGCTCAAAAACGTTTGAGACATCTTCGTAGACCAAATTCGTCGAAAAAAATTTGGGCTACCCAACTTTCGTTGCGTTCCAACGATGGGAACTTCAGCATCAGATATTTTCTTTCTATTCAAGTTGCATTTTCAATCGAGACTTCAACTCCTCTTGTTCGAATACTTCGTTCAGGCTTTACTTCCCATCTCACATATTCGAGGAATGTTTCGATGTATTTTTATTTCTTCAGTTTCTCCATACCTGGTTTTTACGCATTACCCTTCCCAATTGAACCTTTTCCTAGCATTACCTTCCCTCACTTCGCTGATCTAACCCAACATCCGTTCATCCACAGCCGTCTTAAGGTACACTATACCGTATTTGCCGAGGGTAGGGGGAAACTGTGGAAAACCCGTACCGGTATAGACGGCTCTATATACTTTTGATTCTCTGGTGCACAGACGTTTTGCTCAAGTATCTACAGCAAGGTATCAGAAGTATTGACTTTCCGCTGACTGGTTGATGCACCAGCTGGTCCACGGCTAAGCGGTCACCGCTCCGAGTATCGGCCGTACACCACACTGCTTAACTCGAAGCACCGCCGGAGCCGAACCCCGAACGCCCATGATTTTTCGCTGTATCATTCGTCTCATTCGAGGCAATCGAAAAATATCCCGAATAAGATGAACCTCTGATTGTGAAAGGTGCAGCATGGTAAATCTTGCCTCCATATGTTCTCCACAAAGTGTGTAAAATCGCTCTCAAAACGATGCTGTAAGTGCAATACCACACAAATATCTTGTATGTATGTGGGTACGTAAGAGTTTGAACTGTACAATCACACGTACACATTAGAGCAATACAAAAAGCGAACTATAAAAATTGGTGTCTTTTTATTAACATTTTTGATTAAATAACCATTAATTCCACGGAAATAAGATCTCTTCTCTAAAATACGAATTTATAAAGCCATTGCCGATTAAGCTATCAAATTTTACAATTATTCTATGACATGTTTTTATAGAAAATAAAATGATCCTATGATATTTTGTGATGAGTGCCATTTGTGACATTTTGGCGGAAAAGTGAACAAATCTTGAAGTTTACTGTTAAATCAACTTTAACCTTGAATATTTTTTTTGAAAAGGTAAAATTCGGCGTGTTATAAAATTCGAAAGTAGCAAGGTAAGTCTTCTCCCTGTTATTAGCATGGGAAATCGAAAATCGCGATAAGGAACTCCTAAATATTAATATTAAGAGCTCATTTTTAACAGGCTCCTCACTTTACCTTACTACATCTACTGAATAGGAGAATTTGAAGAAATAAAATAGTCCATTTTTCTTAATCACCATAGTTCACATACACCCACATGTCTAGGTGTGTGCATGCCTAGGCGTGTATATACACACACACACACACACATAATGTACAAAGCATCGCACAACAAAGATATATCATTGCATAGACACATCTAACCTAATTTTTGCGATTGAGTGATCGAGAGGAACGAGCGACATGCAGTGCTATTCAATCAATCAAGAAACGGAGAGCTCCTCCGATAATCGATAATGCATATGTGTACATATACGCATGTGTATATATATATATATATATATATATATATATATATATATATATATATATATATGTAAATGCATATGTGGGGCAGGTATAATCATCACTGCTTCCGGCTTGCATTCATATCCACAAAGCGTGCCGTCAACATAGTCGATGTTGAATGAAAATGATACGCGCTCTCCAATATATAACGCATATCTCGTGCCATGTTACGGTATATATCGGTAATCGCATCCCCATTTAACGAAGCAAGGACTACGGAAGATCACATAAACGGTTTGCGTCACGGATTTCGTTTATTCGAAGCCACCGATATATCGAACGACGGCTCCATCATGCATATGGAAAAGTGCGCGAGAGTTGAGTGGCGCCTCGAGCGGATGTGTTAGCGCGGAACCGGAAGCCACCATGGCGCAGAACACCGCCCTCGTATCGCAAATACAGTTTGATAATAAATAACGACAAAAAAATGGCGTCTATGAAAAATAAAAAGTGAGACATCGAAATTAATGTACAGCTATAAAGCGACTAATAAAGGTCGATAGAGGGGTACTGTACAGTTATAAAACGAATAATAAAGGTCGACTGGGAGGGAGGCAGGGAGGGAGGGAGGGAGAGAGGGAGGAGAGAGAGAGAGAGAGAGAGAGAGAGAGAGAGAGAGAGAGAGAGAGAGAGAGAGAGAGAGAGAGAGAGAGGACGATAAAATTCAGTGATACCCTTTTATTCACACGCATTTGTTATCGAAAGAAATTACGTCGGTACTCAAATTTCATAATTTGCGCCAGATAATTGTTTGCATAATGATCGCTGGAGAGTGTGAGCAATACCAAGTATGTAATTCTCACTGCGCGATTGCAGAGAATGTTTGTCGTTTATTTTCGAGCTTAAGGTATACTGTACGAGCACAGTGCCTAATCGAAAGAGAATTTCAATATGGAATGGATTTCAATATATTTGGATACTTACTGAGAAATTGGAATATGATGAAAAAAAATGTTCCTACATGTGCATAGCATCCCTTGTTTCTATGCTTCGCAATTTGTAAAATATTGAGGGATGAAAAATGGGTCATCTACGTTTATGAAAAAAAATATATATCAGACATTCTTTACCTCTGTTATTTTATTTTATACCATATTCATTCAACAGTTTACAAACATTTTTACGCTGCAAAAAATCCAGTAGTATTAGTACCGTAGAGATCTTTCCACACCAGGTTTTTCAAATCGCAGTTTGCGGTGACACGATTGCGGTAAGAAGATTCATCTGAAATAAAAAACCGAAGAATATTCCTTTAGCATATTAGAGTCTCTTGACCAGAAGTAAAACAGTTGTTTTTTTATGTAATAATCGCCCGTTTTTTATTTATAGAAAAGATCTTAGAGAAAACTGAAAAATCATGCGATCAACGACGGTTCGATTAACGGATTTCTAGGAGGATCTAGAAGATAAGGACCTTATAGATACATCTAGAAGTTGGAATCTACAGAATTGGAACCATCGGTTCGATGGTTTTGAGCAATCGCATTCACGGATTTGGAAATACTGTTTCAAGAAAACCGTCATTGAAATTTTGTCAGGATTTCGCACTTGCACAAAATAGTATACTTTTCGCTCACATTGAGTCATTTATTCCAGGCATGTAAAGGATGACATCCGCGCTTGATGCAGCTTCCAAAATACTCATTTGCCGCTGTCAGCTGTCGTGATGCGGACAGAGTCCTCTCTGGCAGCATATAGGTGTTTGTCCCACTACGTATCTCCGTAGCCGCGTGTGTTTGTAATAATACTTGGCTTACCTCCATTGAAGGTGCAAGCGGAAATATGTGCAGCAAAGTTCCACCATGTACGGTCCACTGGAAATCACTTTCCGAACCTTGTTTTCGTTTCGACTGAATCTGCCAAGGCATCTCGAGAACTCCTTTTCAGAGAGATCCTCGTTAAGGTCTTAGGCCACAGTAACGTGTATGAAATCACGTGCGAAATTAACCATTTTTTTGTATGAAAAAGTGATTCACTCATAAAATTAATTACACGTTTATTTAGTATAAATATCAAGCTGTTAGAAAAAATATATATATTTTTTCGATGTACAAAATAGCCGACTACTAATATTTTCTTTTGTTATCTTTTTTTAGGCGCTCCGCGACGTGACATCTAGCATCCACAATTTTTTACCTAGAACAAAAAACAAAAATTCTAGTCAGTCCACATTAAAATACCTAGAGAAATACGTACGGAATTTTAAAAATATTGTTTCATTCAAAAGTTGTAGGTATTTGAACTAAAGAAATGAATTTTCAGTAAAAAATTTCGTTTCAACTGCTCATAAACTGCTCATAAAATGAAAAGTTTTCGATTAATCAGAAATTCCATACGTCGATATCCATAAGAACATAACTTTCGAATTTGAAGTAAATCGAGTGAAAATTGTTGAAGTTATTGGTCACGCCAATTGGAAAAAAGCTGTTCCGAGAAGTTTCGAGTAGTCGGCTATTTTGTACATCGAAAAAAAAATACATATTTTCTACAACTTGATATTCATACTAAATAGATGTGTAATTAATTTTATGAGTGATCACTTTATCATACGAAAAAAATTGTTAAATTCGCACCTGGTTTTATACCCGTTACTCTGGCCTAAGACTTTAAAATTAAAGAGTGTATGTTCAATGAATTGACATGAATCTGACAATTGCCAAAAGCACGAACGAGCGAGTAATAAAGGAAATCCGAATAATCATCACTCCAATATGTCATTGGTTGAACAACATTCTGTTAATCACGTATTTCCGAATCGGATGTGGCGAAAAAAAAGATCGTACAGGTAAGGCGAGAAGTATAGAGATCGAAGGATGTGAGGTACGAATATGGATCATGTAAGCCGGGCAGCCTCTCGTTCCCTTCTTTCATCGAAGCTCCCACGTTTCATGTTTAATTTACCGTTTGGTAATGGCCCTGTTTCCGCGAGCGAAGAACCGGATAACTGTACCGCCAGAACGAAGAAGAAACGAGCGAGTGTGTATGGGAGCACAGAGGAAGTAATTGAGTGCGAGAGGCGCACCACCAGTGCGTGCACGGCGGAGTCAAGATATGGAAACGAGAACGTTCGGGGGCGACGTTGCGTTTGTAGAATATTCCACGTATGAAACGAATTTTGGCTGACAGGCCCTTTTATAATTCTGTCACTGTCCGAAGAATCATTAAAAAAAGAAAAAAAAAACAATGGTTATAATTCCGAGATCAATTTGCACGAGTCAATAATTTCGTAGCATACATATTCGAATCCCAAAATAGCACTGCTATTAAGGGGCTACGTGCGTTTCGAGGCAAAAAAAGCATATTTTCTCTATTAACAAAATAAATATAATATATAAATTATTTTATTCAAAATGTTAAGCACATAAAAGAGCAGCATTTCAACAATATTTAAAAAAAATTCATCCATAAATTTGGGTCAAATTCAAAAGTGTCCTCGTGGTGGTCAGGATAACTCATGATAGCTTTATCTGAAATTAACGGACCAATTTTGTTCTATTAGTAGATAAGTATAGCTTGTGATTGAACGAAGGATTGTTTAAAAAATTGAAATTTGAATTTTTGGCAGAGTTGTATGCAAAATAGTTCAATTTTGTGTACAATTTACACTACGTATAGCCTCGTAAAATTAGTTGTAATCGAAACAAAAAAAACATTCTGGTGAGGGAAATTCCCAAAGACTCTCTCTCCTAGACTTTTACTCCGATTGACTAAAAACTTTGGGAGAATATTTTAAACACATTGTGTTATTAGATGATACATTTTTTTTAAATAGATTTTTCGAAATTTTCCCACGTAACCCCTTAAAGCGTTACATCTATTCGGCTCATTGAAAAATGAAACTTTTTTCGAATTTCTTTTGTTAACAATACTAAAAAAGCTATCAAAATGAGATTTATTCTACGTGTTGACGTTTACGGGAAAAAATATAACGTAGCGGCTCAGTTGTAGCTACACTGAGAGCGTTTTATTAGGCGCTCTGCGGGAGGACTCAGAACTTTTATGGATTAGCACCTAGGACAAAAAAATAGTTCGTCATTCACATTAGTTTTGCTAGAAAAGTGCACACAATCATTGAAAAATATGTTGTTTTTTTTCGCAAAATGGCACCGTTCTGAAGAAATGTTTCTTTTTTTCAATCTTTCATTTAACTTGCTTCGTTCGTGTGTCTGTCTTTCCGGTTAAAATTTTGTAATTCATTTTTGAAGCACTTGCTGCCATCTGATTGAGCTGAAATTTGGCATATCTATGTAACTTCTATCATGAGCACTTTTCATTACACATGATAACGAGAGTCTGATAATGGTGGTGGGAGGTGGGAACTGAAATTGCCTAATAGCAAATGGTAGGACAATCGAGTTTGGGTTCATTAACTTTGTTGACTTGAGTACTATTTATAATTACACTATTATAACGTTTCTCACGAAACCTTTATAACGTAAGGAATAGTATGGGGGTCTGGCACGACAAATAAATAAACATATTCTAATACTAAAAGGTTTAAAATAAAATAAACGTAAAAAAAACTTTTTCCAAACAAGCTTTTATTTACAAGGTAGTGTACTAAAAACTAGAAAATAATGCTCAGGAAAATTAAAAATCAAAACAGTATAACTATAAAAAAGTGCCTTCCTTGGCCACTCATCATAGGTGCAAGTACCTAAAAGGTACATAAATGTAGAAATTTAAAAAATATGAAATATAAATTTCAAAAGTCTGAGGTGTCAAACGTCATAAGTACTGATACTACTTTTAAATTTCTAAAAAAAGCCTCAAGCTTTTAAAATTTATATTTCATATTTTTTAAACATCTACGTTTTGTACTTCTTAAGTACTTGCACCTATGATGAGCGACCAAGGAAGGGACTTTTTCGTAGTTATACTGTTTTGATTTTCAATTTTACTGAACATTATTTTTTACTCTTTACCACAGGACCTTTTGATAAAAGCTTGTTTTTTAAAGTTTTTTAAAGTTTATTTTTGTTAAAGTTCGGCCTTCATTTCTTTATGAGAACGAGAATTGATTAATTGTAAAAATCAGATGTCCTTCTCCAGAGAACCTATACGAAGCTACAGTTAAAATTTCAAGTCAATCGGATAAAAACTGTCGAAGTTGAAGCTCTCATTTGAATTCTGTGTGTACCCACGAAGGTATTTTGATAGTAGGTCTTCAGTTTTTAGGTCGTTGTATATTTTTCGTACACAACTGGACTAAACGACTCCAAATTGATACTTCCGCCGTTTAGGCTGTTTCGTGTGTTTCGGATGCGCTTAGGAAAAGATGAACCAAAAATTGTTTAAAAAATATGTCGCCCATAATTATTTTTGTGTATAACGCTTGTGATGTTTATTCATCATTTAAGCGAATAAAAAAAACGGGCGACATTTTTTATACTTAGGTGTAAAGCCTTGAGTGTGTATAAATTACACAAGTCCAAAAAAAAATCTTGATGCCGGCAAAGTTCACACGGCTTTTTGTCAAGTGAGTAGCGGTGAAACCTATGCCAACCTATATTCGAAGTTACTACACAGGGTTCTCAAATGAATTTCATTTTCATACTGACAGTCGTCAGCAGTTTACGTAAGAAACTTTTGCTTTGTTTTTTGATTATTTGCTTTTATAAATTAATTCAGTGATATTTCAACGGCAGCAAAGCGAAGGCGAGCTTGTCCGAACTACGCTGATACATTTTGTTACACATGCGGAGAGTGTGTTATTAAAAAATTTAGAAAAACGACTACAGATTTCGTCTAATGTGCTTTTTTCTTCTTATTTTGGAATAGAAATAAAGGACCAAGATAAACTCCGTAAAGCGTAAGGAGAACGCTTCCACAAAGACATAAAAATCATAGAAGATGGGTAGCACAGGGAAGTTAGGACACACACACATGATGGCTGATTTCATTTAGAACTTGATGTGTGACTGCCTCGACGAGTCTAACTCAAGAAAATCACGAAAAAGAATCTCACTCAATGTAAAAATATTTGACAACACTCAAATTCTTCCATAAAATTAGACTTCATAAAAAAGATTGTATACTTTCGTATTCTCACGTGTAATATCAATATTAAGTGTTAAAATACGACCAGTATAGAGATAACATTTAAAAAAATACATACACTTTTGCGGCAACAAATCGGCTGCGTTGAGCTCTGTTACTAAATGTATTGCCGTATGAACCTCGGTCCAGAATAAACTATCGATTGAACAACGGGTTGAACGATTGTTTTGTCGCGTCGGAATATAATCATCTTCGTTTTGCGACCTGCAATATATTCCATTTGTTCTTGTTGCGCCCCCACAAATTTAATCGTTATGCGCAAGTATTGAATTACGCGCATGGCTATAGACGCAAAGGATAACAAACGGACTTGCCACTTCGGAATATAAGCATCCTTATGCATACCCTTATTGCTTACAAATCTTCGGTACACATTGTATTATACGTGATGTACTTCGCTCCATGCCATTGCTCCCAAGCGAAACGAACGTTTACAACGATGTTTCGTGTATTTGAAACGCCTTTTTGATTTTACGAATGTGTGTGTGTGTGTGTGTGTGTGTGTGTGTGTGTGTGTGTGTGTGTGTGTGTGTGTGTGTGTGTGTGTGTGTGTGTGTGTGTGTGTGTGTGTGTGTGTGTGTGTGTGTGTGTGTGTGTGTGTGTGTGTGTGTGTGTGTGTGTGTGTGTGTGTGTGTGTGTGTGTGTGTGTGTGTGTGTGTGTGTGTGTGTGTGTGTGTGTGTGTGTGTGTGTGTGTGTGTGTGTGTGTGTGTGTGTGTGTGTGTGTGTGTGTGTGTGTGTGTGTGTGTGTGTGTGTGTGTGTGTGTGTGTAGGTGGACATACAATCGCGATACGCATGTATCCAATAATACTTTCACGGTAAGCACGTCAGTTCGTCTTATGCAAATATACGTGACTCGCGACGTATTACGAGACTCTGCGAGAGATTGAAACCGCAGAGAGCGAAATTGAGCGAGCCGTCCCCTCATAGTAATAAGAGCATGAGTGAGAGCAAGGGGCAGAGAGCGAGAGAGAGCGAGAGAGAGAGAGAGAGAGAGAGAGAGAGAGAGAGAGAGAGGAGATAGATGGATATAGATGTAACGGGAGCCAGAGGGAAAGGGAGAGAGAGGGAGAGAGAGAGAGAGCGAGAGAGAGAGAGAGAGAGAGAGAGAGAGAGAGAGAGAGAGAGAGAGAAAGAGAGAGAGATAGTGGGCAGAAGATAGAGGAAGAGTGAGGTCCCTACGACACAACGAAATCACTGTGTGTCCTATCGCCACATCGAATTCTCGATGAAATATCAAAGGGACGTTGCAGGTCGTCTCCACATATATACCATGTATAAAGTCTCCTGGGCGCTTAATCTTCATGCCAGACATCGTCCAGCCAATACGACCAACAAACGGACCACAATATTATCAGTAATAGACACCTATCCATAAAAAAACACTCCATGTTCGTACACTTTTTTGTCCGATCGATCGCACTTTTTATCATAGCCCTTCAGCTGTTTTGGCACATGCATGGCCGTTCAATCGTGCCCGTTTAAACAATAGTTGCTTCGATTAGATGTGTAACGTATGTCGGTGATAAGGATATTTAAATGCAACTGAACGAACACCAATAAGCTATAGGATAATCACTCGTGCACCGAGAGATGTAAAAATATTCATGGCGTTGGAGTTTGCATCGTTGGAATACAAAGAAAATCTTCAAAATGTTATTTATTCTTTCATGTTTATCACAATCTATAATTGTTTTGTGAATAAAGATTGTGGATCTCTTATGAGGATAACAATAAACCGTTTGACTGGTTTTCCGTGAAGGCGGATCGATCGCACTTTTTATCATAGCACTTCAGTTCTTTTGGCAACAGTTGCCCCAATTCGATGTGCAACCCACACTAGTAATACGAATATTTTAATGGAACTGAACGAACATCAAATAGCTGTAGTATAAGCATTTCCTTCAGTTTCATCGCAATCGATCATTTTTGTGTAGGTCCGGGGTAGTTGGCCACGGTTTTTTCAAGGATCCGTCAATATAAACGTACAGACGTTTCTTAACTTATCTTCGTTTGTAATAAAACTTTCAACATTTAACTTTAAGATAATTGACGAAATTAATACAAACTCCTACCAGATCAACCTTAAAATTACTATTTGTTTAAAATCACGATTGGGTATCTCTCGCGGAGTATCCGGGTGTGATGGCCATAGGAGTAGAGGTGAGATGACCAGTTACCCAGCATTACGCTCTCGGTTTTCTCTTTAGTTTTATGTTTCGATTCTTCATTTTTTTTCTTTTGGCCACATCTAGAACACATATCATCGAAATCAGTATAATTTTTGTGTACCCAAAGTTGGCACACTATCCACCGAAGCCAGTCTTCGATTTCATCATAATAATTTTCTCTGCAACATTTTTTGTCATTGTTCTTATATCGACTTTCTAAAGTCTTCCTAGGTATTTCGTAGGTCCTAGCGGCCGCACGAATCAACAACTCATCATTTTTTACCGCAGTAATAGCTGCTTTTAATGATTCCTGAGTCCAGATCCCTCGTACAGCAATTGCTTCACTCTTGGACTCATTAGGCATCTAAACCAAATGCAGAAAAAATGAATTACTTGGACAGATTACAACTAATACTATGGCCATCATACACCGACTGTACTCGGCCCTCTCTCCTAATTTTCCGGGAGAGATGTTCACATCTAAAGTGTAAACAAGTAGAAACAATACATACGAAATCTTGAGGTTATAACTATTCAAGAAATACAAAAGTAACCATTACTTTTACAAAATAACATCACCACAATCTAAAACGTGAAACCTCAAAAAAAATTAGCAGTAGACAGAATAATTAAAAAGGATTTTACTTAACATTTTTTGCCAAACGTTTGCTCGGACACTTACGCCTGCGCACGACGGGAACCGATTTACGCAGTAACAGGTGAAATCTGGTGCGCGGTTCTATGAAACATTTTTATTAACCGTCTCTCCCTTATAGCCAACTCCCCCGGAATTACCCTAGATCAAGATCGTGGATCTCTTGTGAGGAAAAGAAAAAACCATTTGAGTGATTCTCTCGCCCTAGATCAGCAAAAAAACGCGTCCCATACAAGAAAACTTAACATTCGTTGCATCCCAACGATGCAGACTTCAACATCATAAATATCCTTGAAATGTGGATTCGCGCGTGTTTTTTGGGGTTAATTGCCGAAGAATTCGTCACGGATGTCTAAGCGGGATTTTTATTCGATCGATTGGGGCGACCGAGTGTTGCAGGTGGAAAAAATGTTATTACAAAATGCGAGGTGAAAAATGAGCAGTTATTGGCACAATTGAACGAGAGTGCCGCTTCGTGAACGTACGTGATTTATTCACCGGAGCTTAAGACAAATACAATGTTATATTCTTTGTTGTATTTTTATCCATCGTAAAGAAACCTGCGAGGGCGTGGAAAACGGGAAGCAACTTTCCAACGACCATATCCGATGTTTATCCAGGCTCGATACGTGTCGTTGGTTCGCAAGAAACGGCCCATCTTCGGTCGAACCCTTTAGAGATACTTCGCACCGCGCACAGTCACTTTTCACAAATGTATCTAAGTGCGTTTTGCAAAAAATGTCAGGTTGCAGTAGGTGTTTCTTGAGTACGGCGAGCGAAAGGTTTTCTCAAGGGTCTGGAGGTGAAATGTTTGCCGACAAAATCGTGAAAAAAGTAACGTGCGAAAACCTGGTGGCGCGAGAAGGGGGGGGGGGGGTCGAAAAGAAAACAAGATTGATCCAAATGCGATCGACGTGGATTATCGCGGTTCACGTTTTCCGTCGATTGCATGTCTAAACGCGTATATAAGGACCCTGATACCCTTGTCGAAGGCCGCTCAAGGGGATCGAACATGTGACGAAAATAATCGAAGAAATCGTTTCCGTTAAGAGGTTATATACAGTCAGGAGGCCCGAAAAGATCGATTTTTCAAGAATTTTTCTTGAGAAGACCTTTAAATCTATTAACGTAAAAATTTGTACACATATTATGGTGACGTTTAACTGTATTTTAACATGTTTTACTTGTAAAAATAATTATTTTGAAAGCTGCTATAGCTGATCTCCGGGAGCACCTCTAAAAAAAGGCGTCTTGCGGTGAGCACGATATCTCTGGACTGGATCATCTAAAATGAAAAAACCAAAAATACTTCGTTAATATAATGGATTATCTTGTAATTCATCGAAGGAATAAGCAAAATAATATTTTTTGACAAAATAACGGCGTCTCAAAAAAAATCGATTTTTGACCAAAATTTAGGCCTTAAATTGTTTATAAAATGGAAAATATTTATCGGTGAGAAAAAACCTTTGATTAATTACTAAAAAATATACTTGAAAAGATTGTGTTAAAATTTGAGACTGATCGGTTCAGCCGTTTCCGAGAAATCTTGCTCACCGACTTTAAAAACACAATTTTGAGAAAAACGCGTTTAAAGTTTCAAAAGCACTTTCGAACGGTCTGACACGTTATTACAAATGTGCGTGTAACTTCGAGAATATTCGCCGGATTGACAAGAAATTTTCTGCGTGAGTTAAATATATGTACATTACGAAAATAATATAACAAAAAAGGCACTGGGCAGATTCGATGATGTTAAAGCGTGATTCCTTCCTTCGACGGAACACAACGAAGATGATTTGCAATTTGTATTTTATCTTTAATTTTATTATTAATCAACATTTCTTTTGTTGGTATACTGTATAGATCTCTACTAAGATTTCTATAAAACCGAGTGCATTATTTTCGTAGCCTAAATCCACCAACAAGAGTTGGACAATTGAAAAAAAAGAATCTTTATTGCGTTTAAGGGGTCTTCTCACTTTAGACGCTAAAAAAAGGCTATTTTCATGAATTGTTTTGATAGGTTTATATTATAGATATTAATATAAAAGTTGTTAAACTTAATAAATACACTTTCGAAATACATCAAATTTTTTTTTGTTTATTTAAGTCACTATTTATAGGCGAAAATGGTAGTTAAAAAAATGCCCTAAAAAATTGTAGGTCTGCGCTGTTGATGAAATCTCGGACATGGACCATCCGAAACAAAAAAATCAAATGGTTTTAGATTCTTGATTGTTTTGATTTTTGATATATGCAAAAATAACGAAATGGCGGACATTTTTCGAAAAAACAAAAAAACTTGTTATTTTCACCATTTTTGGCCAAAAGGAATAGTGAATATCAAAATGTTTAAAAACCCTTGATATGAGCTATAGCTATAGTTGTAAAGAATATGTGGTTAAAATTTCATAAGGCTCCATTTAGTTCAAGCCGTCGAAAAACGTTGTTTCGAGAAAAACGCGTTTAAAGTTTGTTTCGGTCACATTTTTTTAAAATTTAATGTTTTTTGAAAGTGTATTTATTAAGTATAGCAACTATAGTATCAATATCTATAATATAAACCTATCAAAAAATTCATGAAAATAGCCTTTTTTAGCGTCTAAAGTGAAAAGACCCCTTAAGCGACGCAAACTTCAACGTCATCAGATTCGCGCTATTACATCGGTTATTCATGAGAGCGCCTCCGATCAAGATAGCACACCAACCTTGTGGCCGGAAAAAAAAGGGAATTTTCGTGAATTTTTTCAGGAACAACGGGCGCAGTTTTAAATTTTTTACATTTTTTTATTAAAGGGTATGGTTTTAAATATCTTTTACAATGTTTGTATCGAGAAATATGTATAAATGTAGTTCGTGCATATCGCTGTTTAAAACCCCCTTCGCGGTGACCACTGCTGCTCGGAAACAAATCATCAAAAATGAAAAAATTGAAGGCATTGAGTTTTCGCACGAAATTATCTAGTGCTTGGACGAAGGTTAAGGGGGGAAATCCCTTTAGACGTACGAAAAAAGTAATTTTTCATGAATTTTTTAAGGGTGATCAAATAATCGCATCTTTAAAAAAAATGTATAAGTACAACTTTGCAGTGACCGTTTTTTTCAAAAGTTTAAGGCTTTATTATAAAAAAGTGGCTACATATTTTTTAATCAAAGTACTGCCCGTCGCGAGCTACGACCTCGGCCCATCTTTCAGGTCGCATTCGAATCCCGCGTCGATAAAAGTCTTGGTCCTTGGAGGCAATCCAGGAATCGACCCAATTTTTTACTTCTTCGTAAGTACCGAAGTACTGGTCAGCCAAATCGTGTGCCATTGACTGGAACAAGTGATAGTCGGAAGGGGCAATGTCTGGAGAGTACGGCGGGTGGGATAAAACCTCCCATTTCAGCGTCTCCAAGTACTTTTTCACGACATTTGCAACATGGGGTCGGGCATTGTCATGCTGCAGTATCACCTTGTCATGTCTTTCGTTGAATTGTGGCCGTTTCTCTTTGAGTGCCTTACTCAAGCGCATCAACTGACGTCGGTAGAGTTCCCCTGTGATGGTTTCGGATGGTTTGAGCAGCTCATAGTACACAACACCCAGCTGGTCCCACCAGATACACAGCATCACTTTGGATCCGTGAATATTCGGTTTGGGCGTCGATGACGGAATATGACCAGACAGTCCCCATGATTTTCGGCGTATAGAATCCTCCCCGTAAGCATCTACAAGCAAACGGTGGGCATCAGCCGCAGATTTCTTGATGTTGAAGAAGTAAATCATAACCTCCGCAAATGCTGAGAATTCGGTTCGTAGGTTGCCATGTTTGAGTGCCTATAACTTTATAATGCATACACGTATCCGTTAGCTTTTTTAAATTGTTTACATTGGCAGAGCCTCTAGTTTAAAATGCCACTTTTTTTATTGAGCTAGGGCCACTACTTCGGCCGCAGTGGCTCTCTAAGTAAAACGGTCACTGCAAAGTTGTACTCCTAATGCATTATCTTATTACAACTTTCAAGAGTTACATTTTTTTCTTTTCTTTTTTAAACAAAGCAAAATGGCGGCGTTATAAGATATTCCTCTAGGCGTCTTTTGAAAAACTGCTCATGTTATAGCTCAAAAAGATATTGATCGATTTGGCTGAACTTTTGAGAGGTTTCTCACTACAATATTATTGGAAGGATATACCTAAAGTTTTAATGTTATCGCGTAAATAAATTACCCTTTATGGGTAAAAATTGTCATGAAAATGGTCAAAAATATGAAAATTTGATTACAAACCCTACTTCATTTTTAATTTTATACCTTTTTATATTTTTATAAGTATATCCTTCCAATAATGTTATAGTGAGAAACCTCCCAAAATTTCAGCCAGATCGATCAATGACTTTTTGAGCTATAACATGAGCAGTTTTTCAAAGACGCCTAAAGCAATACCTTATAACGCCGCCATTTTGTTTTCTTTGAAAAAGGAAAAAAATGAACACTTGAAAGTTGTAATAAGATAATATAAAAATTTTAAAATAATGAGATTATTTTATCACCTTTAAAAAGATTCATGAAAAATGACCCATTTTCGGGCGTCTAAAGGGATTTCCCCCCTCAATAAAATATTGATTTTTTTAAAATGTGACGCAGTCCAAAGCGATAGTATCGATTTTCGGTTGAAAAAACGCTCCATGTTCGTTGATAATTAAAAAAGTGTGCATCGAAAAAAAAAAATTCCTTCGTTCAAGAACTGCTTTATGATATGTAAGCGAAACTTGTAAAATTTGAACTTGATCGGTGCAGTGATTATAGGGATATCGTGGTTACCGATTTTGGAAAAGTTATTTTGAGAAAACCGCGTTTAAGGGGCCAGTCCACTTTGGAGCCACGAAAAAAGGCTATTTCCGCGATTTTTTTTAGGATTTTATAAAATATATGAATAAAAAAGTTGTTGGGCTTGATAAATAAAGTCTTGAAATACATAAAAAAAAATTAATTCATTTTTATTCATTTTTAAGTACAAAAACTATAGTTTAAGGTAACGCTTCAAAAATAGGTGGGGGCTAGGTAGCTCCATCACAACTCGGCAACGGCTTGTCTGAAACAAAAAAAATCAAAGTCCATTAGATTCAGTGTGACACCAGCTACAAAATGACCCTCGGATATAAAGTTTTATCAAAAAAAGAAAAGTGGCAGACAAAAAACGAAAAAAGTTTTAAAAAACGCGTTTTTTCGCAGTTTTTCGCAAAAAAAGAGTAAAAATCAAAATTATAAAACCATCGAGGGTCATCTCGTTGCGAATCATGTTTACAATATGTGGTTCAAATTTCAAGAGAATCGGTTTATTAGTTTTAGACATACGATGGAGCTAGATTTTGAAAACGTTGTTTCGAGAAAAACGCGTTTGAAGTTTATACTATGAAAAATTCTTACCCAAACTCAATCGGCAATTCCTGCACCGTACAAAATCCCTTCTGATTGCTCATCATCGTCGATTTCTTCAAGTCTTGCTTGGCGTTCGATTTTTTGAAATTTTCAAAGTGGACTGGCCCCTTGAAGTTCGCGGTTCGCGGAATCTACCCATAAACGCGCATAACTCCCTCAGTTTCGAACGGATCAACTTGACATTTCCAGATAATAGTTTTCGTACGTTATACCTTGAGAATCCCTGGAAAACCAAGACTCTATATTAAAAAAATGTCATCTAGGTGTACGCCCTCAACCAATAATCGATACGAATACAACAAGCCCCTCTAAAAGATTTATCTAAACTATTATTGTTCTTTTTTATGTCAGAGTGAGCTCGTGAACGAAAATGTCCCTATTTGAATATATGACAAGTATAAATGAGGCCTCGGGATTTGCCACTCGCTGTGCACAATGTCGGTATCGTCTCCAAAGCTCTTGAGCCGTTCAAGTGCTTTGTAATAGTATTTTCGACGATTTAATATCCGAGGTCAACGTTTCAATTTACTGTTTTTCTTTCTTTTTTCCGTCCCTCGGTTGTGTTCCGAGGTACGCGATAACGGAGGCTCCGGCGACGACTGGAAAAAAGAAATACCGAAGGAACGAAATAAAAATGAAAAAACGGGATAAAGCGTTACGTTCAGACCGCAGGTTGTCCACGCACATTTGCATAGGTATCCCGAGGGAATCGTGGCAAATGTAGACTTTTCTGGGCTCTCCCTCTTTGGCAACCCTCGTACATGTGCGAGAGCGAGATGAAAGTGTACACCGACCGCGTAAATGCTCTAGGTAAGACTCCGAAAGGCAGTGAAAAGAATTCCCCTCGGCTGCTTTGCTGCCAGCTAGAAAGGAAGCGAGAGGGAGATAGAGAGAGAGAGAGAGAGAGAGAGAGAGAGAGAGAGAGAGAGAGAGAGATCGACTGCTGGCTGTATCCTGAGCCCGCGAAGAGGAGATCTTCCAAGCAAAGGGACGCACGCGAGACAGAGTCCCTTCTCACTTTGACGACGGGTCCTCGACTGCACCGCTTTCACAGCCCACCATCGATGAATCTTGCATGAAAATAAAATAATACCACACGGTATTCCGAAACGTTCGATCATATTGAAGTTTGCATCGTTGAAACACATCGAAAGTTTAGTAGCTTTCTTTAGTACCCCACTTTTTTTCCGCAAATTTAGACGGCGAAAATCACTCAATCGTTTTTTAGAATCCTCATCAGACATCTACGCCTACATTTTTAGAATAAGATTTTGGACAATGATGAAACTGAAGAAATAAAGGAACAAAAAAGAATTTCCGTTGCATTCCAACGATGCCAAGTTCAGCGTCATCGTTCGACGATGTTGAAGTTCGCATCGTTGGAATGCAACGAAAATTATTTCTTAATTTTTGTTTCTTCACTTTCTTCGTTATCCAAAATCTTGTGCTGCAAAATTTCGGCTACAGATTTTTCTGATAAAGATTCTAGAAAACTTTGGAGACATCTTCGTAGACCAAATTTGTAAAAAAAAGCGTATGCTAACCAACTTTCGCTTCAATACCAACTTCGATACCATATCTTTCGACTGTCATTGGCAGACTCTCGCGACAGTATTTCGCTGTCAATATCTACATTGTTTAGCTCGAAATCAGTAATTTTGGATAGAAATCATTAAACTCAATTTTGGGAACAATCAATAAAAAAATAAACTTTATGTTCACATTAAAAATAAGTCAAACGTCTCTATTATAATTTTAGTTGTGGTGTTGAAGTTCGCACCGTTGGAATGCAATGGAAGTTCTTTTTTTATATTTTAATTTCCTCATTTTTATAATTATTCGAAATATTTTCTTGTACATTTACATTGTAGATCGATAAGTATATGAAATTGTTGAGGGATTTTTGGAGGCAAAATCTACCAAAAGAAATTAAGAGAATTCGGAAATATTTATTTTCATTGCATTTCAACGATGCCAAGTTCAACACCATCTTTCGGCTGTCATTGGCAGACTTCCGCGACAGTATTTCACTGTCAATATTCACGTTGTTCAGCTCGAAATCAATCATTTTGGATAAAAATCATTAAACTCAATTTTGGGAACTTGCAATAAAAAAATTAACTTTAAGTTCATAATAAAAATAAGTCAAACGTCTGTATTATAATTTTAGTTATGGTGTTGACGTTCGCACCGTTGGAATGCAATGGAAGTTCTTTTTTTATATTTTAATTTCCTCATTTTTATAATTATTCGAAATATTTTTTTGTACATTTAAATTGTAGATCGATAAGTATAAAAAATTGTTGAGGGATTTTTGGAGGCAAAATCTACCAAAAGATATTAAGGGAATTCTGAAATATTTATTTTCATTGTATTCTAACGATGCAAACTCCGACGTTATTTTTAGTTTAAATTATTTTTACACGCCTACACACACATCCACACATGTACATGATCGTTTTCGGCAATTGGGAGCGTAGATCCTTCGTACGTAGTGGCGTATCTCGTTTTTCGAACGATACGATTTACTTGTCGTATCCTTGACTACAATAATAGTACAAAAAAATACAAAATACCGCTTTGAAAAATATCCTTGTCGAAAGATTCCTTTTCCCCCGCTACAACAATTTTTTTTCATGTACACGACGCTATTCCTATTTTGGGGAAACCGCTCACTGGCTTCTGTTGCCAATAACTGGATTCCGGGAGCGTTGAAACCGCGATGATCATCCGGCAGAGAGCGCGCACGATCGGCGTGGTTTGTGTATACCCCGCCGGAGCGGCTCTTCTGTGTTCTGTCGGCGCGGTTTCTTAGGCCGCGCGTTTCAGTTCCACAGTCCCACAGTGTTGATTCGGACGGCGCGGCGCGAGTTTCGAGTCCTCGCGCTTCTCTGATTCCCAATGACAGCTGAGAAAAAAGTCTCGAATCGAGAAGAAAAAAAGTCAATGACAGTGTCACGCATTTCTTTGTCTGCCGTGTGAGTGTGAGTGTGTGTGCGTGTGTGCAGTGTCATCAACGAATCGTCGTTTTTGTCGCTTGGTGAATTGGAAAACGCGTCGAGAGAAATAAAATTTCATTGTAACAGAGCAGACGGAAACGTAGGAAAATGTGCACAGGATTATTGTAACGGAAAATAGCTTTTTTTCCAGCAAGAGGCGATCGATCCAGCAGTAAGATTTTTAAATTTAAGCAGAAAGAAAATCAAAACGAGAATAAATTTGTTCTCTTGAAGATTTATGTAATTTGCATAATTTAGTACATTCGAAAGAAAACGGTGACAAAAAACTAAAAACAATGACTTTTCGTTAATAGTACGGATAATTCATATGTGCGTGTGTATATATATGTATACACACACACACATGGAATTATACGTACTTTTATACGTATAGTATATAAGTCCGTACGTGTTTATATATATATATATATATATATATATATATATATATATACATTAATTATTTGTACTATTAACAAAAAGTCATTCTTTTTCGTTTTTTGTCACCGTTTTTTTAGAATTCTTTTTATTATTTATATCTTTTATATATGAGTATGTGTGTGTGTGTGTGTATTATATGGCATTGAATGAATCAATGTGATATTAAATGAAAAGCTAAAGAACCAGCTTCGAGTGAACCTGCCGGCTTATTTCTCGCACAATCAATAAGCCCTGGTGATGAAAACCTTTTGAAATCTATTTTCCGCGCCGCTTCTATTTCTCCGACATCGATGTGCGAAGGCTTTACATAATTATTTACGACTTACAAACTGGTCCTCACGTATCAGGTGAAGTCAACCCTCAAATTATCACCGACAGTGCGGAAGCTTTAAAAAAGCGAGTTTCATTTCTCTCATCATCGTTAGTCGTTCGAGCTTCGGATTATCCTGCGCATAGTTACGTGAGCACGAGTGCTGCAATTGCCGTTTTTCTTTAAACATGCAATAGCTACGATGTGCTGTAGAAAACTGTATTTTAATGAACCCAAAGGCTGGAAAAAATGAGTCGTCTCTGCCATATGCTTCGAACACTACCGACCGAGACGTGAATACTATATTAATAAGATCGCAGTGCGTGGCATTTCAATTAACAAATGGAAACAGGACTATTGGAGGAACATGTTCTCATTATTCATTTGTCAGAAAGATTTTTTTTTCTTTCAAACATCGGATTATGTACCGGTGGAGGGATTATGCGGTTTATTAAAATTATGTTGCGAATCAACGAAACACTTCGATAGCCACGATCGTGTCCTCTTTATGGTAAAAACCAGATTGAGCGGACCGCTGGATTAATATTCGCGGCCCGGATCTATTGAAGCTGCTTCGTTGATTCCCCTATTCGGCGATGCTGATCAACGCTAATGACACGCGTTCGGTATTATACTTCGTCCACGATACATTAGCATTTTGAAGGAGAGATGAATTTTCTGAAATTGTGTGTGTGTGTGTGTGTGTGTGTGTGTGTGTGTGTGTGTGTGTGTGTGTGTGTGCGTGCGTGCGTGCGTGCGTGCGTGCGTGCGTGCGTGCGTGCGTGCGTGCGTGCGTGCGTGCGTGCGTGCGTGCGTGCGTGCGTGCGTGCGTGCGTGCGTGCGTGCGTGTGTGTGTGTGTGTGTGTGTGTGTGTGTGTGTGTGTGTGTGTGTTAGAGAGAGAGGGCGGAGAGAGAAAGAGAACAAGAGAGAGAGATAGGGAGGGCTGGATGGAGAGAAAACTTCAACGCTTCAAGGCTCTTGAAAATAGAGACCACTAATTTCATATAGTCAACTCATTATTACACGATTATACGTTGCCAATGTGATGTATGGTGTATGGGAGTCTGTATATATGTACATGGCGTTTAAGTTTACATTCTTGAAACGCAACGAAAGTTCTTTCTTTTTTTTCTTCATTTCTTAATTTTTATTGTGATCTACCTTTTTTTCTCCATAGTATGAGGTCGTCGATCTCTAATATGGATAGAAAAAATCGTTTGAGTACTTTTCGTACCTTAAATCGCTGAAAAAAATGTAAACGATAGAAGAAAAATTAACTTTCCTTGCATTCCAACAATGCAAACTACATCATATATGTACCCAATGATGGTGAAGTTAGCATCGTTGGAATGTAACGAAAATCAATTCTTTTTAATTATGCAAATGTATTTCGGCTGTGAAAATCACCCAAACGTTTTTATGTATTCTTCTTAGAGATTAGGGAGGTCAATTTGTAAAAAAAAGGTTTTAGATAAGCATGAAAAAAACATTTACTAAAAAGTCGCTGCATTCCAACGATGCAAACTTCAACGTCATTGTATCTATGTGTACAAGACAGAACCGACCCCCCTTCCCCATATATATATATATATATATATATATATATATATATATATATATATATATATATATGTCAACTATCATATTAAAAAAAAATATTTATTTTACACATCGAATAATTATGCAACTAAAATAAAAAAGATGACGTTGAAGTTTGCATCGTCGAAATGCAATAAAAATGTATTCTTCTCTACGAATCAAATTTTTTCCGGCCGATATAGACTAAAAGGTAAATCACTCAAAGGTTTCCACGTATACTTATTAGATATTCACGACCTCAATTGGCAAACAAAAATACTTCGGGTAATGGCATATATAAATGAAAAAAAAATTAAAGAAAAAATCTACAGATAGTGCACAACGTGCAACTATTTCATGGCATTGAAAATGTAATCACACTTTTCGGTTAACAAAAAACAGGTACATGTAAATAATATGAGTTAGTGTTTATCATTTTTTTAAATATTTATACATTGACGTATATAATTGGGTGTGTTCAGGTTTGTTTGTTTAATAATTGTTATATCATTTTTTTTTATATATTTGTAATATAATTTGTAATATAATTCTTATAAATAACAAGATTTGAATTGGGTGGGGATAGGGCATTTTTCAACCGATCACACGCATTCAGCATGTCGCAGTTCCCCCCACTCTACTACAACACAGTGGCAGTGGAATGGGGATAGCATTAGTTTCGAGTGACATCCAGCTAACTCAGACCCCTATACCCAGCCTACCTCAACAAACATATACAGTTTTAAAAGCATTTTCAATGCTAAAAATATATACAGATCGTTGCATTCCAGCGATGGAAAGTTCAACGGCATTTAAAAAGTGGTTCAAAGTCCCCTGGGTCTTCAAAATTTTCCATGTTTGCGAATACTCTATGTTGCTGAAGCACGCAATTAAATACTCCTTTAAAAGTTTGTTTTGTTTTCGCAAATTTCTCGGCGTCGAAAAAAAGGTATTGTTCGATGTGACGTGTTGCACCTGTCATCAAAAATTCATTCGTTTTCCCTGTAGTTGTTGAATTTCTCGGTTGATCGTGATCAGGCCAAATGTCAGAAACGCGACAGTCAGAATTTTTTCTCATTGGTGACAGAGAAAAGATGCGCGCGCGCGCGCGTGTGTGTGTGTGAGAGAGAGAGAGAGAGAGAGAGAGAGAGAGAGAGAGAGAGAGAGAGAGAGAGAGAGAGGAGAGAGAGAGAGAGAGAGAGAGAGAGAGAGAGAGAGACAGAGAGAGACAGAGAGAGAGAGAGAGAGAGAGAGAGAGAGAGAGAGAGAGAGAGAGAGAGAGAGAGAGAGAGAGAGAGAGAGAGAGAGAGAGAGAGAGAGAAGTAGCGAAATATGCATGTTCATAGTGACTTCTCAAGCACGCGACTCTGACCCTTGACCCAGTACCGTTGGTCTCGTTTGATCGCGCCAAGCTTCAGCCGTCTTTACCCAACTTACTCAACGGAATTCGAACATCAGATATTTCTTCGTTATGCCGACCGTGGCTACATCAGGCAGAACGGATGAATCTGTGTGCATCCACAATCCGATGTTTGTATATAAATACATCCGTGTATCCATATATATGGTTGTCAAATTACGGTCACTTCAGACTCACGAGCGTCACGACTCATCCCCTACACGGCCCACACGTCATCGGAATTGATAACCAAATATTCAAAGAGCCAAGGCATCATGTTCTAAAATACCTCAATTTCGTACTACAAGAATTCCGTGATCAATATCGAGATTTGGCTTTGAGATTCAGGCAAATAGACGTAGGAGGCATCGGGCGAGGATTTTACTGGTCTTTCCGCGGATGTGCAGAATTACATTCGCAGTATTACCATTTCCAGCACACTGAACATTTATGAACTTAAATTCCAATCTTCTAAGCCAATAAATTCAACATGCAGAACGTGAATCCCGTTACATCCGATTTCATCCAATACGACGGCACAAGTGCGTGTGTGTAGCCATACAGCGACATCGAGAAACGTTTTATTTCCTGTACTCGCTCTTCCCTCTTTCGTCTTATTTCTCGTTTTTATTCGCAATAGGATTCTTCGCATCACCGTTACCCTGTACACATGTATATGTAGCTGTGTTTGCCCGAGACTGCCGATATCGACATAAACGTGTGTTCCCTCAAGTCGCACCGGCCGTGGATAGCGAACGGGCTTTTTGCCCAGAAACTAGATCGAGGCCATATTAGCCGTGCGAGAACGATGCACATCTCGTTTCACGACGAGTGCATATATTGATGCACCTCCATCAATTTCACGTACAACTCCCGCGCCAATACTTCTCGCGTTTTCCATAACGTGCCCATCGCCATCAAACGCGGTAAGGTCGCTGCCTCTTTCCTTTTCCTTCGCGCGATTCTCATTTCCCTATTGAAAGGAAACGGTACCTGTACCGAAGGATCTCATTTACCGTGTTTACGTGTCTAAGCACCTCCATGGATATGCAAATCCCTCTTCACCGTAAGATCTCTCGACGTCTTCTATCCGTGACCTGATGATCTAGCAAACTCCAACTCGCCAGCTGTCATTCGCAGTGGATTTTCGAGTCTCTTCCATTCGACAATGTCAATTCGCTCGCTTGACCTTTGAGCTATCGATCAATTTTCCGGCGGCGGTTATTCCTTTGATTGGCGGTGGCTCGAAGCCCTTTAGATCTCCATCGTGGACTGTGATGACATGCGTTTTTGATGATGCACGGGTCAATTGATGGATACGGCATTGGGCCAGGGTTCAACCAACACTTTGGAGATTTCCACGTTGGCAGGATTCGAACGTCTGCGTTTTCGTACTGTGCTTGGAATATTGAATGTAACGGCAAGTACAGCTTGTTGGATGACAGACCAATTGGCGCATGGACAACTTGATTCCTTCGGCTTGATTCTCGGGTTGACGGAATTAACTTGTGACGGAGCCGTTTCAAACGCACGCATACATGGATAGTCATCTATGTGAACATCGATAGCTCCCGGGATTCCTCCCCTTTTCCCGGTTTTCCGCGATGCCATGTTGCAAAACCCAGGGCTCCGGTGGCACGGCTCATGGTGAATGATCGATCTGTGATGCTATGCGTTTTTGATGATGCGAGGGTCCATTGATAGATGCTGTATTGGGCCAGGGTTCGGCCAACACTTTGGAGATTTCCACATTAACAGGATTCGAACGTCTGCATTTTCCTACTGCGCTTGGGAAATTGAACGCAACGGCGAGTACATCTTGTTGGATGACAACAAGAAACGCACGCATACATGGATACTTATCTATGTGAACATCGATAGCTCCCGGGATTTCTCCCTTTTTCCCGGTTTTCCGCGATGCCATGTTGCAAAACCCAGGGCTCCGGTGGCACGGCTCATGGTGAATGATTGATCTGTGATGTCATGCATTTTTGATGATGCGCGGGTCCATTGATGGATGCTGTACTGGGCCAGGGTTCGATCAACACCTTGGAGATTTCCACGTTGGCAGGATTCGAACGTCTGCATTTTTCTACTGCGCTTGGAAAATTGAATCCAACGGCGAGTACATCTTGTTGGATGACAGACCAATTGGCACATGGACAAATGGATTCTTTTGGTTTGCTTCAGGGGTTGGAAGCATGAACTTTTGACGGAACCGTTTCAAACGCGCGCATACATGGATACTTATCTATGTGAACATCGATAGCTCCCGGGAACCCCCCCTTTTTCCCGGTTTTCCGCGATGCCATGTTGCAAAATCCAGGGCTTCGGTGGCACGGCTCATGGTGAAGGATCGTCTGGGACACCTCGGCCATAGATACACTGTGTATAAACGTTCACTGTTGGTGCTTGGCATTTCATCGCCCCTTCGAACGTCAGCAGCAGCAGCACGGAGCATCATTTTTTTTCTCCTTGCGCCGAAGCACCGACCGTGTCGAATTCTTTTCTTTTTTTCCCTCCGCTTTCTTTCTTCCAGTGCTCTTCTTTTGCTCGAGCTGTTTGTACGCCCTACGTGCTTCGCGGTGGCTTCTTCTTTCGTTCGTTCATCCTTTGCCTCTTCTCTCCCGATCCCTTCCAACCATCATTATCTCATCTTATGACTCACTTACAGCCATCTTTGTATTGACTACCGGTTTCCTCGTTTCCCCTCACTTTTCCTACACGCGCTTCTTCAACATCGCGCATTAATATTTCTCTTCCTGTTTCAAATCGATTTTTGCGATCCCTTGAGATACCGAACGCACAGCGATCGTTCTTTCTTTGTCCCTAGCATCGCTAGGGGAGAAGACACGAAGAGCAAAAAATTCCAGCTCGTACCGAAGAGCCGACCGATTTATCGGAGTCCCTACCCGGAGTTCTTTGAATTACCATCAATATTCACCACCCCTTCAGGAAATAATTACTTGGTTCAGTGGACATTTTTCTCCGATTATCTTCTCGAACCAGTTCGCAAAAAAAGAATTCGGATCGAGTCGATTTAATCTCAGGGCCTGTATAGCCTGAGAGAATAAGACACTCAGCGAACGAGGAGTCGAGTTTTATACTGGAAGAATCGGCTCTTGGTACTTGAATTGCTGCATGAGGAAGAGTTAAGGGAGGGCATCACTGTCATGGGTCAAAAAGGTTGTTTGCCGATTTTTTTTTGTCTACTAGATGATTTATTTGGGATTTGGAAAAAAAGGTATGTTATTAAGCATACATAGAACTTATTTTGTGGACATTTTTATTAAAAAAAATTAATTAACAACGTCGTTGAGGTATAATAGAGTCTCTGTATAAAAAATGTGGTCCGGCAGCCTCATCGATAACTTGGCAATGGTTGGTCTGAAAAATAAAAAAGTTTCATAATCTATGTAAATGTAGTTCCCGGTGTACGTATCTGTTTTTCTAAAAATAAATTCACACAATGGCGGGACTTAATAAAGATAAGTGTAATTTTGGTCGAAGTTTTTACTTATATTCGGGGGCTTAAAAAATACTAAATTTGAAAAATTTACCACCGCTACTGCAATTACGGAAACTTTTTTTAAATTAAAAATCGGACAATAGCTAGAGTTATGATTCACGTAAATCGTACACGTAAATCGTTGCGCCACCTGCTCTCACAAAATCATCTGTAACTTGGTCAATTTTCAATATTTTAACTTGAATTTTTTTTCACAAATTGAATATGTATACTTTGAGAAAATGCACTGAGAAAAAAGAATCGTTGAATGTGCAAAATGCATTTTGTTGTCTCGAAATTTTGTTGTTTCAACAGTTGCTCAGACATGCTAAATAAACTACTGTTCACACTACTATACTATTTTACCACCAACTATACTCTTTTGTTATGCCGATCAAAAATCAAGTTGAACGTATTTAAAGATACATTTTGTTAAACCAACTGAATTTTGGATGGATGAACGAATTTTTTTTTCAGTGTGCAGAAAAAGTCCATTTTTTTACCCGTCACAGTGCTGTCCGCCTTAACAGGAGCAAATAAACGCAAAAATCTTCGTGCCAATGTCGCAAAAAAGAAGACGATGTTGAACTTTGTGTCGTTGGAATGCAATGGAAAGTCTTTGCAAAATTTTATTTCTCGTCTTTCTGTATCATACAAGATCTGGTCCTGCAAATTTTGACTGCAGATTTCTAACAAGGATCCTAAAATACGTTTAAGCCATTTTCGTCGCCAGAATTTGTAAAAAAAAAGTTCGGGCCACGGAACTTCGGTTGCGTCCCAACGATGCAAGTTTTAACATCATAAAACAAGTTGCAATCACATGGGTCGTAAAATTCTGGTTTCAGCTTCGAGATTTCTGTGCTCCTCTCTCTCTCTCTCTCCTCCTCTTCTCTCTCTCCCTCTCCTTGTATATATATACCTATATCTATCTTCGTTTAACAAGTTCGAGAGTCGCTTCCGGGTAGGAGTTTCCCTAATTAACGGTCGATGAATGACTATACGACAGTCTGCAGCGTGTACAACTCGTCTCGACGCTGGACATTGTTCTATATTCATAAATATGTATGTGTATTTGTGCAAAGGTTTATACATACATGCTACATGTGTAAACGTACATACACATGTGTGTACATACGTCATATATATCCTATATTTCGTGATTGCATAATATGCGATGTAACGGTTTCGCGAAGGGGATTTTCTCGTTTCCTGGACGCTTTCATTTCCTTCACGAGATAGCCATGCGATGTGACTCGTCACGCCGCGATATTAAGAATTCGCCCGCGAGCGTATCATTCGTATATACGAAGTTTCGTACCATCGTAGCTTTCAATGTGACACAATTTGATAAAACGCCAGGGCGAAAGAGATTCAACGAAAAAAATATCGCCAGCCCCTCTGCGGTGTATCTTCTCCTCAGCCGCGTCCTTTTGCTACGCGAAAAATCGCGTAGCAAAAGGAAACCCCACAATTTGGCTGCGATAGTCCATGACCGGGCGATGGGAAAACGCTGATTTGTATAGCGCTGAAGTTTGGATCGTTGGATTTCAACAAAAGTTCGTCTTCCATTCGTTTATTTTCGTTAATATACGAAATGATTTTTGAAAACGTAGATTGTAAATCTTTAACAAGGATTCTATGAAATACCCAAGTGATTGCTGTCTAAATGTGCAGACTAAAAGAATTGGACAATCTGACAAAGGAAAATAACTAGATACCACCAAACTTGAACGTCAGTTAATCTGACAGTTGATATTTCCGAGCCAGGCGCCCCTGTCACGTCTTCAACTGATGGTACCGAACCAATGACACACAAAAAAAAATCGATTAGTGAAAATAAACATTTTCGATACAGACAGTCCTCGAGTTACGTCGAGTCACATTTTGACACCGTTCCTCAATAAAGCGTCAAATTTTTCAAACTACGTCACCTTCTTGCATTTTTTTCAATTTCGAATAATATGCCAATTACATATATATATATATATATATATATATATATATATATATATATGCAATAATTAAGTATATAATACAAAAAATACATAGTTACCAAGTTTATAATAAATATACATGTATAGTTATTTTTTATAACAAAACATAATTATACGATATCAAATGCAATTTTATTAATGATATTAAAATACTGTAGAATCTTACCTTTTCATTTTACATGGAAATAAATGAAAAAAAATTGTTTCGACTTACGGCGCATATTTCGAGAACCTAACGAGGATTGCCTGTATGTCCGTTGGTACTGTGTCTCGCAATGTCGCGTATATCGCTATTCCCAGATTTGTCATGGTGCGTTTATTTTCCAACGACAATGGTATCGAAACGATAGAAACAACAATTTAGTCAAACATAAAGCTCGATATGCCGTTCGCCAGTGGGTGTGTGATTTAGCTGCACGATTGCCATACCCGAGAATAATGGAAGGCGGCGGGGGGGGGTTTATACGACCTGGAATTGCGGGTAATCAGGCCGTGAGGTCGTTGCATCGAGATTTCATCCTCTCTTCCAAATTGTCGACGCTATATTTGAGCACATCGATTTCCGCATACTCCTACATAGCTGATAATTTTCGCCCCGCCGGCAATCTCATCCCCTAACTCGAATCCCCTTTTCCACAAGCGGCTCTTCGCCATATACAGACATACTGTCAGTCGAAAGGACCCACACGCCCAATGGTATACAGCTCATTGGCGACACGCACAGTCGTAAACAGCGACTGAAAAACAGCGGGGGATTTGTGTGCGTGAGACCCGCGTGGATGCGTGGGGGTGTCTTTGCAACTGTGTAGGATAAACACGAGGGCGTGTATAAAAGTCTCCCACGTGTCAGGACATACACACAGAGCGAGACGAGCGCAGATGTCTTTTCCTTCGGAACACGATCCTTTTTTTTCCTTCTTCCTGTATATACACGCGCGTCCTGGAATGATGCTCCACATATTACTTTCATCACGACATATACGTGATCCTTTCGCCAGAAGAGGAAGAGCACTTTCGATCTTCCGTTTGGCCCCCGCACTGCTCTCTGCACCGCCGACAATGTTTATTTGTGTATACGAGAGATGTTCCACACGCAATATGAAGTGACTTTCGAACTTAGAAATGGTTTGTGGAGGAATAAGGAACGAGTGATAAGGTCTTGAGTTGGACGAAATCGTTCTTCAAGCTCGATTCAGTTGTTGATCTTTCCAGTATACCAGAAACCAGAAACCACAATCTTTCATGTATACCAGAAACGGATAGATAGTGATGTCACTTTGACGATTGGATTGCGCTGTTTCTTTTGGCAAACCACAGAATTTAATTTTCGAGCGCGAACAAAAAATACGCCGATCAAACGGGCATATGGGTGTCCATTTTTTTGTGCATGTCATTCAGCAATTTCGCGTTGATGTAAGCCCAAGAGAGCTTCTGTCGTGGGGCAGCCTCATATTGAAGTTTATGGGCTCTCCCTGTTAGACCGATTGGGGCTTTCGACTCACCCTCACTCTCTCTCTCTCTCTCTCTCTCTCTCTCTCTCTCTCTCTCTCTCTCGCTCTCTTCCTCTCCCCTCGCTTCCACTCTCGTCCTCCGCTGATTAACTGGCCGCACGCGCACGTCCGAGCCCATAACGTGTAACCACCCTTCGACTCTAGTGCTCTTCCTGCAAACCACTACATACACACAAATTCTATACATTTCACAAATACATCTATTTATTTATACGCGAGCGAATTGTATATCCGGCGGCGGAAGTCAACGCAGGAGCCATTTTGGGCTATTATATTAATTTGAGCTTACTAGTTGTCGAGAAATAGGGTGAACTGAAATAAATCGTCGGACAATTTCCACGTTATTACGATTCGGTTTTTATAGGTTGATCCGCGTGGATATAACGAGGAATTTTTAGATCTGCATATATTTTGTTGAAATTTGCATCGTTGGTGTACAAAGAAAGTTAATTTTTTTATATAGCTTATGCTTTTTTCGTCAATTGAGGGTACGAAAATAAAGCGAATGGTTTTTTTTTCTCTTATCTTCCAGAGGCAGTATTCTAGTCTAGAGGCCTAACTTGCGGGCGTTTTTTGGCCGTGATAAAAAAATATAAAAAATATTCTCACCCATTTTTTACAGTCCTTTTAGTGGTGATTCAAGAACTTACAACGACAAAAAAATTGAAAAGATATGGGCCTCTAAATATGGCCGTGACAAAAAAAGGTTACCGCGGTTGACATGATTCCGAAGCTTCTATTGATCTGAAACAGAAACAAAAGCAAATTTCTTGATCAATAACAATGTCATTGTGGCAAGTACAAAAGAGAAAAAAAATTAATCGTGGCTGCCTGAAAAATTTAATACATGCCCTTTTCAGTTTTTTAAATTTTCTAAAAATAGTAATATTAACCATTTCGCAATGCCCGAGGTAGGGACGATAGAGGGTCATATACTAAAGGTCCGTACTAAATTTGAAGTCAATCGGTTGAATAGAATTCGAGATTTTATTCGAGGTTGGAAAAAGTAGTTTTGAGAAAAACGCGTTTAAAGTTTTGAGTACAATTTCAGACAACCGCAACTTTCTAAGTGGTATAATGGCATGTTATACTTGCGTTATATTAATCGGCCATTCCTGCCTCGTAAACTGTGCTTTCCACGACATCGAGATGAGGATTTTCAGAAGCTCGTTCTTCCCCGCAAGCAGGTCGAGTGTCCTTAGAAGCTTCTGAAGTTCGTAGCTCCGATCGGTCGATCCTATTCTGGTCTCGTTCGTTGGCGTGAATATTGGGCATTCCGAAATTTCCTTTTGAGGACATATTCTTAAGAGATCTATACTTTTTTTAAGTGCAAAAGCAAACGATATTCTCAAATTTCTTGACTAGAATGCTGCCTCAAGAGATACACAATCTTAATCTCTAATAAATTAAATATTGTAATAAAATGAAGAAATTAATCAAATTAAAAGGAACTCTCGTCGCATTTCAACGATGCTAACGTCAACCATATCTAGACATTTCAAACGATATATAAACGTTAAGGTGGAACGAAATATGAAAAGTTGTACTGTATGGCAAATTCTCTGAATTTTTATCTTTATTTTCAATTTTATATTTAAATTTTTATTTTTATATTTAAATTTATTACATGAATTTTTTAAATAATTTCAAATGCGGTGACCGATAAAATGTTCAACGCACCTTCGACTGTTTGTTAATTTGCTTAGGTGGATCAAATACTTTCGATTGAATGTTAAACACATTCTTGTGAGCTTGAATCCTCTACACTCGCGCTTTTGTGGATGTACAAAACTTACCCAACGGAAGTATGCAGGACGGGCGTGAATATTGGCTGTGGTGGCGTTGCCACCGACTGGATGTGCCGAATCGATTTGTTGATTTCAGAGAGGGGAGAGAGAAGGTTCAAGAAACTCTCCCTCTCTCCCTCTCTCTCTCTCTCTCTCTCTCTCTCTCTCTCTCTCTCTCTCTCTGGCTCCAGTTTCTTCTCAGCAACTTTCCAAGTGGCTTTTCTTTCGAGTTTTTGTTAATTTCATCTCTGAAAACATGGTCTTAAAGTTTGCACCGTTGAAATGCAAAAGACATGCTTTGTTATATTTTAATTTCCTTATTTTTTATTATTAACTCGAACATTTTTTTCGCCGATTTCGGTTGCAGATCTTCAAAATAAATAAGCATGGTAAAGAATTGTCGAGGGATTTTCATAGCAAAAAAAGGAAAAAGACATTTAACGAATCGAAAACTAATCATTTTCGAGTTCAAACGATTTTCCATTAATATTTGCACGTCCGGTTAAACATATACGCCAATGTACCCGCGGATATTAATATAGGTGCTTTTTGGGAAAAGATTTAAAAAAATTTTGTCTGTAAACGGGGTCTACCAGAAAAGGAACAAAAAGGCAAAAAATGGTCGTGTTCGGAAAAGGGTACTACCCGTAAAAAAACTGTAAATTTTTTTCAAAAAAATGGAATGAAGGTGAATTACTCCCCTTCAAAATGCCGTTTATTAAATTCACGTATGTCAACTATCGGCGAAATGGCATAAAAAATCGTTCCCGAACTTTTTTGAATTTATGTCCGGAAACTTTTCGCCGGTAGTGTATATTCAGGGGTCTGAAAATACTCAATTTCAACAAAAGAAAAACGGCTACGATAGCTACTGCAATTACGGAAATTTCGGTTTTTGTAAATTGAAAATCGGAAAATTATAGCTAGAGTTATGATTCCGGCCACGCCGAGAAAAGAAAATTCGAGAAAAACACGATTGAAAGTTTTCGTATGCGTAAATCGTTGCGCTAACTGCTCTCACTAAATCGTCTGCAACTTGGTCAATTTTTAATATTTCAACTTGAACATTTTTTCACATATTCTTGAATCCGTATACTTAGAGAAAATGGAGAAAAAATCGATTTTACAAAGTCATTTTCGTGCCCTAAATTTGCGAAATAAAACGTGACCAATAAAAGAAAAGAAAGCTTTCGTTGCCTTCGAACAATGCAAACTTCAACATTATTAATCAATTGTATGAAATCGAATCCACAGAAAAACACATTTACATTTTCATATATCACGACGTATTCGTTTTATTTATTGCATTGCGTCTCAGCGCGTCGAAGCGAGCGAACAACCTGCCACATACCATTTAGAAGCTTTTCTCGCATCCGGTAGCCAACTTATGAGTCTCTGTTGCACCCGTTCTCGATATGATGTATTCACCGTCGAGTTGATTTACTGTCGGCAGTACGCGGCACGTCATCCATATCGCCGTACTCACCGTACTATAAGATGAAGCGACAAGCAGGAAAAGCCGAAGTTTTCCGACGAAAATTGCGCTCCAGACCTTGAACTCACTCGCGTGTACTCACAATCTTTCGAAAACTCCTTTCGGACTCCTGCGTGGGCGTCACTCGTCTCGTTACTCTCGGGACAAACTTTGCTGGGGAGAATATAATTTGCACTTTCCCACAGTGGGCCCTGCCGCGATAAGTTTTCGATAGTGGAATTGAGCCCGGAAGTTTGGTACACGTAAAACTGTCGAGGGAGGCCGTCGAAGGGAACTGCTAGCACTAAAAAATCTCAAACTCTCTTCCGAACTAAATTAACTGTGTGTCAGCGTACGTAACGTTTCAGACAAACTTGACCGAATTCCTCAACTCGGCTCTTCGATATTTGCAACTGTTCTTTTGAATTTCAACTTTGTTTGCTTGAAGAAAAAAAGTTTATCTGGTTTCAACGTGTCAACTATCGGCGAATAATTCCGAAACGGTTGAAGCGTCAACCGAAATGTACGATTTGAAATTATTCCAAAAAATTACTTGTTGCGTATACACTAGAAACAATAAAGTTGAAATTTGCATCGTTAAATTGCATCAATTAAAAAAAATGAATTTTTGTTTTTGAAACATTAAACACCATTTTTTTGAAAGTCGAGGTCGTAAATAAGAATACGTAAAAACTTACGAGTGTCTTTATATCCTAAATCGATCAAAAGAATATTCCCATATAGGGTCGCCTGTCGTAACAAAAATGCCAGCATTCAGCCATTAAACGGTTTGCTGATAATCGGCCAATAATTCGTCGACCAGCATTGGGGTACTGTAGGCGGATGAACGGCTTGCCAGATCTATGCCAGCCATTCGTGGGCCAATACTATCGCACCGATAATATGGCGATCAGCATTGGGGTATCGTAGGCAGATGAACGGCTTGCCAGATCTATGCCAGCCATTGGTGGGCCCATACCATCGCACCGATAATATGGCGATCAGCATTGGGGTATCGTAGGCGGATGAACGGCTTGCCAGATCTATTCCACCCATTGATGGTTTGTTTTTGGGCGTTTTGCAAATGCAGGTCGTTAAACTGTAACACGTAAAAACAAGGGATAAGGTTTCGAAAAGCATATCCTATTGATGAAGCTGAAATTTTGCACCGACCTTCTTTTCAATATTTTAAGAGAACCTTTAAAAGGATATTGGCGACTAGCAATAGTTTTCGATATATCGGATATTGAAAGTTATTTATTGTACTGCGCTTCTACTATATTAAATAAATCCAAACAAAGCCATCCCACATGGCAAGTGATATGCACATACGGGCGAGCACTGTTTGCCAGGAAGCAGCGCGGCCGGAGGAGTGGGGTATATAGATCTATGGGGTATATAGATATACTCGTATGGCGTGAAATAATAAACTTTACAATGCGATGTATGGAAAACTATTGCTAGTCGTCAAAAATCCGTTAACGGTTTCTCTCAGGATAATGAGAGGAAGTTCGGTGCAAAATTTCAGCTCGATCAGAGGAGTATGCTTTTCGGAACTTCACCCAAAACGAGCGAGTTATTTTTACAGCCTAAATGGACTAAAAAAACTGTCGGTAAACTTTAATGTCACGAATAAAATTATCGGCATAAAAGTAAGGAACGAACAAACGATGGGTTCTGTAAGTGTTAAAATGGCTAAGTGGGTAGGGCGCTCCACACTAGAACGAAAGGCGCAGGTTCGATCCCGATGAAAGGTAAAAATTTGAACAATGCAAAAACTGTTTTTAATGCAATTATTCTATGTACATGGACATAAGTAAAGCATAAGAAAACAAAAAAGATATTACTAGAATTTTTATATTCATAATTTGTCAATGTTTTGTTTTTCATTCCCGGCAGAAGATCCGGCAGCTGGGCCAATATGGGCATATGATAGTTGGCCCAGTCTTAGCAGCCATTCCTGGTTTACCATTACCAACCATGCATGGTGCGGATCTGGCCTGTTTGTATAGCCATTACCGCGCCATCGTTTGTTCTCTGGCAACCAGTCGTGGGCCATTACTGTGCCGATTGTAAAACCCTATTTGGGTTGTGAATTAAAAAAAGATACAGGCTTCCCGTAGACTTCGATTTGAAAAAAAGTTCAAACATTTTTTCAGTTAGAACATGTATAGTTCATGTATAGAACATGTATGTATAGAAGAAAATGCAAATTTAAGAAAGTGGCACGCATTTACAAAAATAAATCAATACTTCACGTAACATTTCTGTAAAATGTGGATTAAAAAAGTAGTTTTTTTTTCTAATTTTTCAAAAACAATTTTCGTCAAGTAGAAGGTACCAATATTATCAATATTTCTACCAAGTTTCAACTCAATCGGCTTAATAGTTTTTGAGTAATCCTGCACGCCAATTTCAATAATGCAGTTTTGAGAAAAACGCGTTTGAAGTTCACGCCCGCTCCGAATCCGAGCGGTGAGGCACAGCGTTGACGAGCTGTAACGTTTAAAGTTTTTCGAATTTCACATTGAAACTTTGGGCAAATATTCTACATATATAGTTCTATCGTTTGAAGAAAAATCGTTTTTTGATCGTGGATCTCTTAAGGGCATAATAAAAAGCCGTTTAAGTGATTATTGTATCCTAAGTTGGCGAAAAAAACTTGGGCAATAGAAGAAAAATTGACTTTCGTTACATTCCAACGATTCAAATTTCAACATCATTTTTTCAGAAGACCACAATTAAACCAAGCGATAGTAGAGTTCACTCAATTGCGAAGAGACTGATAAATATATTGTTGAAGATGGTCAAAGATCTTTTTGAAAAAACACCAACTAACCGTTGCTAGCAGTTGATAAGATAAAACTGCCAGGGATCCTGCCATTTTCATATCGTGTGAATCTTAAAACAAAAAATCATAAATTGTCGTCGAGTCGACGTGGAATTCCCATACATATGGATAGATTTGAAGCGAGGCGGTACGTGTGTCGTTGCATTAAGGGGGGAGGAAAAACTTTAGGCGAGGAAAAACTGCTGATTTTCATGATTAAAAAAAAACATTTCTTCACCATTTTTGGGACTTAGAATATATTTTATTAGTACGTTTGGCTGTAAAATGGTATTTTTTTATTAATATCGAAAAATGGTGGAGGTGTGGCACCGTGCTCTAAACTGGTTGCGGCGGATGTTGTCAGACGGCGTGACACGTAGCGTCGGCGGGATTAATCTGAAAAAAAACACCGAAGATTTTTCTTTCTTCAACACTCATACGCAGAATATAAACCAAGAAAACGTGTGAAATATTGAAAATCCATGAAATGGTACGCTTTCAAACGAAAAATCGAATTTTTCGAAAAAATGACTAAATTATGCAATGAAAAAATTCTTTTTTTTTATTTTCAGAAACATTTAGGTTCGTGTTTTAAACAATAAGGTTAAAAAAATTTATACAAAATTTTAACAGAATCGATCGATTAGTTTTTAATCTATACGTCACGCCAGTTTTGAAAATGCAGTTTAGAATACAGAAATGCAGTTTAGCAGAAAAGTAGTAAAACTTTTCTTCTAAACATACCCTAAGTCTAAAAAATGGCGTGGAAATCATTCCTTAAAAAAAAATCATGAAAATCAGCAAATTTTTCCTCGCCTGAAGGTCTTAAACGCTGCAGTGTGTTTCGAGGGTTTACGTGTAGCCGTAGTCCCGGAAGTCGAACGAATCGGAAAGTTTGTATTTTTCGTGCTATCAAGTGTCGTTGGCCAAGTTCCAGAAGCCAACTCTGCGGATCGTTATCGTATTGTGACGTTGAATATACATATATCGGGTATCGGCAGCCAAAAAGGCCTAGACCAAATCAATTCACCAAGTGAAATAAAGTAGATTGCGTCCCTTCGTCTGCCAGCAGCCAGCATGTATCGCAAGAGTAACTCGAGCGTCGCGTGTTCTACGACTTTCGTTTGGCCTCCCTTCCCTCTACACATCCTTTTCACTTTCACGCTATCGGGGAACCCTCTTTCATAGCATCCCGTTCCGCATTCACTCGCCCTCGATATAGCCTGGCGAAATCCGATTGAATTGTCCCCACTGTTACTCTACGACACGGACGAAGCGAGAAAGGAGAGACAACGAGAGACATCCGACGATACGGGTAGTCTCGAATTTTATCATTTTGTTTCGAATGTGAAACTTGCATTTTTTCATTCCGAAGGACTTTAGTCGCGTTGTACAGAGGAGACGAATTATTTCGAATTCTTTTGAATTATTTCGAATTATTTCGAATTCTTTCGAATTCTTTCAAATTATTTCGAATTGTTTCGAATTCTTTCGAATTATTTTGAATTATTTCGAATTCTTTCGAATTATTTCGGAAAAAAAATACTTGGCCAGTTCGACGAGCTCCACATGTTACAAGATACGTAGGCGAGAGAGAGGGGAGAGAGAGAGAGGGGGGGGACGCGCGCGCGAATAATTATCGTTAGCGCGTATAATTAGCGTCCAAATGTAATCGAAACTGTGACGGTTTCGCATCGACGAACGCGGTAAATGTAATTAAAAAATGGATCGTTATACGGAGTTCACAAAAGAAGAAAAGTTTAATCGATTGCGTAACATCGTCACTATACGATGAGGATATAAAACTTTTTATTTCCCCGCTGTGGCTCTTCTCGTCCACGTCCACTTCTTCTTGTCCCCTACCTCGGAATCGCCGCTCTCGGTTTTTCGCAATTAATCAAATTGTACGGGATTTCGCTCGCGAAACGCTGTGCTATGTGCGAGCTTTTCCGCGTACAGAAATGACTTTATAGCTGGACGCAGACTCGGAAAATACACACGAACGATACGCACTGAATCGTCCCGCGGGTTTCTCGCCTCACTTTCTCCCCTC
The DNA here is from genome assembly GCA_944452715.1 of Ophion slaviceki. Classification (NCBI taxonomy): domain Eukaryota; kingdom Metazoa; phylum Arthropoda; class Insecta; order Hymenoptera; family Ichneumonidae; genus Ophion; species Ophion slaviceki. The sequence continues at coordinate 41,400,113 of OX101783.1, forward strand.
GTCCTTCTCTCGTTTATCTACTCACTCGTACGTACATTTTCTAATGTAATTGAAACTTTCGATAAAAAAGTTCATTCGAAAAAAAAAGTCCGTATAGGTGAAGAGAGTTTCGATTTGAAAAAATCGATAAAAAAAAGCGTTTGCTTTTATTTCCCGAGCACTTACACTCGGGAAAGATAGAACAAGGACGCACGCGGCTCCAACGAACTACGTTAAAGATTGCCATTTGTAGTTGGAACGGACATTTATGGCATTGAAGTTTGCATCGTTGGAATGCAACGAAAATGATGGTGGCTTCATTAGAACGCAACAAAAATTCTAGTTAAAAAAAAAATCATTTCTTCATTTTTGTAGCATTTGAACCTTTTTTTCGGGTTTGCTTGTGGCCCCCAAAAAAGGATGTTCAAAAATGTTTCAGTGATTTTTTATAGCCTGAATGTGGTAAAAGAAAAATGCGCAGAACGAAGAAAAAAAGAATTCGTTGCATTGCAACGAATGCAACGATGCAAACTTCAGTAACATCAACGAAAATGATGTTTCTTCGTACTGCTCAATGTTTTTTTCACCACCGTTACGTTATAAAAATCACTGCAACATTTTTGAACATCCTGTTTCGGGCTCCACAACATAAACCCGGAAAAAAGAGTTTAAACGGTAGAAAAATGTAAAAATCAAGCAGAATTCTCGTTGCATTCCAACAATGAAAACCCCATATATATTTTAATCAATAAAAATTGCTTATTCTCTATTGTTTTTCTTTCTTATTCATCGAATAACGATATTGATTTTGTATTGGACAGATAAAAATGATTCAGCAGGCTAATTTTATTTTTGTAGAAAAGCAAAAATAGCTGTCAAATTCACTTTGCTTTTCACAAATCTGCCTTGCTCCATTTTTTTCTCTCGTATCGAGAAGTTCCAATTCCACATATATAGACCTAAATTTCTGAAAACTGGAGTGAGAGCATAATTTTGTCGACTTTCCAAGCAAGGAGTACCTAAATCCGACAGGCGTATTCGTGACAGGCAAACATTGCGCGAATCCCACGCTCATCGTCATCATTGTGCAAACACCGAATGTACCGGCTCTCCGCGACAATTCCCACGCTATTCGCCAATGTAACAGTTCATGAAAGTCCACTGTAATACTAACCTTCGCTCATTATATCTTCGTACATCCCCGCATATGCCCTCGAATATACAGCTCCGGCGAATCTGCTGTTGCTCCCTGATATTTCACACTATCGCTGCAAAAGGAAACCTTCGCTCGGGTTCAATGCCAAGAGATATCATCGGATTTTTTTCTATCACACCCGACATGAAACGACAAAGCAACTTCCAGTGTACGTTTAAGTAAAAAAAATGATGCGCTCACACGCAATGGTATGTGCTCGTAGAATCCTGATTGTCGGCTGACGCGGTGAAAATTTCGACAGTCGATACATCGGAAAATTGATATCGCAGGTTTGAGTCTGTTTGAACGTCAATCATCTTTTCATTTCCATTTTGATGATTTGAACGATCTCGTTTATAGTTACGTATAGGATCCAGTTACGAATGTGGAAAAAAAAGCATTTCACCAAATTGATTGAAAAATGTATCACTTTCTCTACGGTATGGAAGTCTATGTTCATTTTTAATCCACCCATAGTGGATGTTAATGAATTATATAATTATGAAGCATATCATTATGAATTATATAATCATAAATCATATTATTGTGAATTACATAACTTTTATCATTATATAATGTTACTTTACACTTATGTCAGACAAATTATATAAGTGATAATATCATTGGGGTCATAATTGGCATCAATGGGATGTATTCTTGGGATCTGTCAATTGACAGGGTCTCTTTCGAGACTCAATATTAAACTTAAGATTAAAGAGGCTTAGTCCTAAAGGGATTTATTTTCAACGGGTTACACCCAGTTCGTGGCCGGAAAAAGAAGGAATTTTCGTGAACTTTTTCTGGGAAAACGTGTGCAAGTTTTTTAACTTTTCTTTTACATTAAAATATTGTTTACCATATACATTATGGTTGGAAGTATCTTTTACATTAAAGAGTATCGTTGTAAGTATCTTTTACAATTTTTCTATTAAAACGTACTTATAAATATGGTAGGTACAATAGTTTGTGCAGAGCGGTGCTTAAGGCGTTACCCCCACTTGTAGCGCAAAAAAGGCCTTTTTCATGAATTTTTTAAAAGAAAACCACAAAACTTTTTTAATCGATCAATATACCATCTTAAAGAACACATCTTGAAGAACTTTCAGTAATTTTTTTATTGAAAAATATTACATTGTTTAGTGGCAAATGGCCGTCAATGAAATAATGTTTTTATATACACGGTTTGCGGTGACCAACATTGCGGCGAAGTGGATCATCTGAAAAAAAATGCGGATGGATTTAGTCAAATATAAGTATAAACTAGTCTTTAATCGAAGGATTTTAAAAAATATTCATTTTTCACAAAATGGCGGACAGTCAAAGTTAATGGTTCGATTTTAACGAAAAAAAAACGGCCGTTTTTTGTCTATAAAACGGCCATTTTTTTTTTCGAAAAAAAAATCGAACGCTTATAGACTACATTTTTATGTATTAAATAAGCCTGCAAAATTTCAAGAAGATCGGTTCATTAGTGTTCGAGTAATCTTGGTCACCGACTTCAGAAATGCCATTTTGAGAAAAACGCGTTTAAAGTTTCAATTTCAGTTTACACGAAGAAAATATTTTTTTTTGTAAACTTACATATAGTCATCTATTTCGGGCCCATACAGAAGTATGGGCCCGGATACTTATACTTCAAAAAAATGCAATAAAAAAAAATCGATTTTTTCAAAATCGCAAGTGGGGGTAACCCCTTAAAAAATGGCCTTTATGGTGACCACTGCTGCTCGAAAACAAATCATTGAACAAAAAAAATCAATCGTATTTAGTTTTTGCATGAAATTATCTAGTGCTTGGACGAAGGATTTAATAAAATATTGATGTTTGCAAAAATGGCCGCAGATTAAAGTGAAAGTATCAAGTTCGGTTGAAAAAACGCTTTGTTTTCGTCGTTAAAAGAAAACTACACATCGAAAAAAAATGCCCTCGTTGAAGGACTGCTTTCTCATATGTAAAAGTAGCTAGTGAAAATTGAAGTTGATCGGTGCCGTGATTCTTGAGATATCGTGGTCACCGATCTTAAAAAACTGATTTTGCGAAAAACACTTTTAAAGTTCGCCGGATGGCGGAATCTATCTAACAAACGCCTATAACTTCTTCAATTTTGAACGGCTCGACTTAAAATTCTCAGAGAATATTTTTGACATGTTATATTTTGACAATCCGAAAAACGATATGTTCAAAAATGTCAACCAGGGGTAAGTCCAAGAAATAAGCGAACTTGTAATATTGAACTCATTACACCAGGGATTTATGATCAGATTAGTAAACGAGCCTAAAACTTCTTACCGCTAATACCTAATTCGATATGTTGCTCCTCCAGGCAAATATATTGAATATGGACGGCGTTGAAGTTTGTATCGTTGGAAGGCAACAAAAATTCTTTCCTCTCTTATTTTCCTATCATCGAAAATATTTTCTTGTCAATTTATGTTGTAGATGTTTAACAAGGATCCTGAAAAACGTTTGACTCATTTTTGTAGTCCAAATTAGTCGAAAAAATTCTTTGGCAATCTGAAAAAAAAATTTCGTTGCTTTCCAAGGTTACAAACTTCAACACCATGAATACGGCCGGCTCACTGAGTTTTCTCTACTATCTCTCTCAAATATATTTGATGAACCTGATGTCAGTTTTAACGAACGAGACGATGTCATTTAACGAAACATTGACGAACTCACGTGTCTTGCGATCATTAAACTGCAGAAAAATAATTTATATAGGATTTATTTGAATCAAATAAAGGTTATCCTTGTCTCACGGCCTACTACGATCTTATTTGTTTAAAATATATATTTTATGTGATTAAGCCATTCATTTTAAATATTGAATATATTTAAATTGAATGAATAAAGATTCGATTCAAATTAATCTTTATTTGCTTACCATATACACTGTAAATTCAAATGTACTATATGCATAAAATATTTCATAAATCCAAAATGAAATGAAACACTTCATTGAAAGTTTTACCACAATGATGTAGTATCGTGATTCGTCATTCCCCTTCAGAAATGATTTGGCCTTCAGAAATGTTTTTTTTTAAAGAAAATATTTCACCTATAGGGAATATGTATATATAGGCAAGAGGAATTATTTATATTTCTCTTTCTCCTCCCTCTCTACCCCCACCTTCCTTTGATGTGTGTTGCAATAAAGACAGACCATTAGTTCAATCAAATACAAAAATGGTTGGCTACGAAAATTCTATTTAATTTAAATTTAAAAAAATTTAATAGATACATCTAGTGGCTTCAACTAAATTGTTTTTTGAGCAGATGAAACCGAATCGTAGATTTATTAGGATTAAAAAAATATTTAGTTATTAGACGATATCAAATAGATATTGATTTGAATAAATAAATATATTTAAAATAAATAATTCCAATAATGGAATGCAAAAGGACAAATCTGATGTCACGAAAAAGCTAGTTTATAGAAATTTCAAAAAATCACATAGACGCGGTTAGTTAATATCAATAGAATTTTTCTGTCAGTTTACCTTTTGGTGGCCACTTACTATGCATCTGCTGGTATAAAATGGAACACTTGAGGGTTCGTCGACGCGACAAGGCGTTTAGTATGGTTGAAAATTCACGAATCGCTCGTTAATCGATTGAGCACCGCTGTCGCGTGTGTGGGTGGTTATTATTAGAGAACGCCACGGTTTATAAGCTCTTCGGATTTTCCTACCCGTAGAAAACTGAGAACATAGCGTTATACCGAGGCTCGAGCTCGTATGTGTAGCATAGTCGCTATCCTCTGACGCTTGCCCTCCGCCTGTGTTCTTTTTCTCTTCCTTTTGTTATATTTTCTCATTCCCCACTTTTGCGCCTCGAACCTTTGGCGATCCCTCTCGCACTCTGGTCATCGTCCCTCGAGAGCCTGGACCGTTAAAGCGCAGTCTCTCTTTCCCCATCTCTCTCGCTATCCCTTATTCGTCCCTCGTGTTCTCTCTTGCTCTATCGGTCTCTCGGGTGCAAAGGTTCGTTCGACCGAGTCCTGATACTTGGCGGAAGAACACTATATTACATTACACCTGTATTCGTGCATACGCGTTGCATATGGGGAGGTTTCGTAGTCGGTTTCTTCGACGCGCTGTATCGAATTAACGCGGGTTATTAATAGGACGTCTAAATATTATTAGATCATCAATGACAAATATGGAAGGTTCACGAACCGAACACGCCGTTGCGAGGTTTAAGGGGTCTTTCCACTTTAGATGCTAAAAAAGGCTATTATCATGAATTTTTTGGTAGGTTTATTTTATAGAGATTGATATAAAAGTTGTTACACTTAAAAAATACACTTTCGAAATACATACAAATTTTATTTTTATTTAAGTCACTATTTGTAGACGAAAATGGTAGTTAAAAAATGTCATTAAAAAATGTCATTAAAAAATTGTAAGTCTGCACTGTTGATGAAATCACGGAGATGGATCATCCGAAACAAAAAAATCAAACGGTTTTAGATTCAGTATGTTAATGGCTATAGTGCATATCTTACGATTTTTTATATATACAAAAATAACAAAATGGCGGACATTTTTCGAAAAAAAACAAACAAAAATGTGTTTTTTACCGTTTTTGACAAAAAAAATAGTAAATATCAAAATTTGAAAAATCCTGGACATGCGCTCTAGCTATAGTTGTGAAGAATATGTGGTTAAAATTTCATAAGGATCGGTTCAGTTGTTTCGAGAGAAACGCGTTTAAAGTTTGTTTGGGTTACGTAAATACAAATTTTTTCTTTGTATGTATTTCGAAAGTGTATTTATTAAAGTGTAACACTTTTTATATCAATATTTATAATACCAACCTATCAAAAATTCATGAAAACAGCCTGTTTTTAGCGTCTAAAGTGAGAAGACCCCTTAAGGAATCGTCACAGTGTAATGGGTCCAAAAATAGCTGTTTTTCGCGATTTTTTTCGATGGTTTAAATACTCTAATCAATCTGGTTTTTTAATGTCAAATAAAAGCACTCATGATGAACAGATCACATTCTAAGCGTTTATTTTTATTTTGTTCACTTTTTTTTAACAGTTGAAAATGTCTTCGTAGAAAAGGAGTCCGCACGGTGTGCACGGTTGTGGCTGTAAATATTATCTGAAATAAAGTTTGTAAAAAGATTATTATGCAGTATGAAGGCCGCTATCTTGCTATGGAGGTTTTTCAAAATCAAAATTGACAAAACGGTGGCGGTTTGAAAAAAGTATTCAATTGAGCCTACTTTTTCAGTAGAACTTGGACAGTTTCTACAGAAAAAAGTATTCAATTGAGCCTACTTTTTCAGTAAAACTTGGACAGTTTTTCGTTAAAAAAATATGAAGATTAAAAAAAAACTTCCATAGCAAGACAAAGAAGCGGCGTGAAAACTGTTGTGCTAAAATTTGAGACGGATAGCTTGAAAACTCTTCCTTTGAGAGTGTACACCGTTTTGAAAAACGACGATTCGAGAAAAACGCGTTTAAAGTTTCCAGTGCGGAAGTTTCATATAATTTGTCTACTTACGATCAATCGGCGATGCCAGGGCCATGTTTATAACCGTCTATACTATCGGTTAATGCAAAGAAAATCGATATTTTGGAAATTTTACACAGCGATGATTCCTTAAGGGAGGGACCGAAAAAGGTCGTTTTTCGGATTTTTTGTCTACTAAATTATTTACTTAGGACTTGACAAAAAAACGGTATATTATGAAGCATACATTGAACCTATTTCGTGTAAATTGTTATTTTAAAAAATTAAAAATTCACAGCGTTATTGAGGTGTAATAGCGCCTCTGTATAAAAAGTGTGGTCCAACGGCCGGGCCAATAACTTGACAATGGTTGATCTGAAAATTAAAAATTAAAAAGTTTTATAATCTATACAAATGTAGTTTTCGCTGTACGCAGCCGTTTTTTGAAACAAAAATTCCAAAATGGCGAGTGTTAAAAAAAGTGTAATTTAGCCGAATTTTTTACGTATATTCGGCGGCTTAAAAATATTAAATTTAAAAAGACGGCTGCATACAATGATAGCTACTGTAGTTACGGAATTTTTTTCTTTTTTAGATTGGAAATCAGATAATCATAGCTAGAGTTATGATTCTAGCCAAGTAGAGAAAAGTCGTTTCGAGAAAAACGCGATTGAAAGTTTTAGTATCCGTATATGGCTGTGCTACCTGCTCTCACAAATAATCTGTACCTTAGTCAAATTTCAACATTTTACCTTGAACATTTTTTCACATATTTTTGAATATGTATACTTAAATAAAATATATAAAAATCGTTTTTTTTTTAATCCATCACAGTGGTGCTCCGCCTTAAGGGTGTATTGAAATCTTACCGAAATGCTGCTGGCTAACAATATTAAATGCATTATTGCTTCTTGTGGTCTAATTTTTTAAATACAAATTTCATTTGGTATTGATCTAGTTAACTGTTCAGAACACTTTTGATTTGGATGATGTTGCAATTTGCATTATTGGAACGCAACGAAAGTTATCGTTCGTCTATTGCTCAAGTTTTTTTTTCGCCGATTCAGGGTACGAAAATCATTCGAACGGTTCTTTCGTGTCCTCTTAAGAGATTCACGATCTTAATCCATAAAAAGTTATAGATTGTAATAAAAATGCAGAAAAAAGAAAAAAAAATACAAAGAACTTTCGTTGCATTCCAACGATGCAAGCCTCAACGCCATTGATTTGGGGTATTCTTGGATGCTTTCTTCTAGGACGTTTCTTTACCCTCGGATATGATAGAAAAAGCATAAGAAAGAATGTTTGACATTTTCTGTGTCGGTAATTAATGCATAAAAACAACTTTATGGGACATTTCACAATCTTTTACTTTATAATAGTAGGGTAATTAATTGTAGCTCACTAAAGTTCTGCTTATTTTCGCATACAATCTTCTATACAATTTCATCAACTGTACGGCATCGCTATGAGCAGGTGAGTGGTTCGAAAATTGCGGCAGTCTGAGGCGCACTTTCAAGAGTTTTGACCTAATAAAGTTAAATATTACCAAGCGTGGGCGAAACGATCACTAAAAGATAAAACACTTTTAACTAAAGATTTTAATCATGGTCCATATTAAGTCACTGCTGATTGATTTACTGTCGATCTAACCTATATATTCGAGAATTTCAGTTTCCGAATAGTTTTAACGATTTTTTTTGTAATGTTGCTTCAGCTTTTGTCGCCGATTTAGGGTACGGAAATCACTCAAACGGTTTTTCTTATCCTCATGACAGATCGACGATCTTAATCTATAAATAAAAATGTATAGATTGTAATAAGAAGAAAGAAATTTAAAAAAAAGTTAAATAGGACTTTCGTTGCATTCCAAGGGTGTTGAAGTTTGCGAGGTTAGAATACAACGGAAATTTTTCTTCGTATTTTAATTTCCTCATTTTTATTATTATTTGAAACATTTTTTATACATTTATATTGTAGATTGATAAATAAGTATCTTGAAAAATTGTTGAGGGATTTTTGAGGCAAAATCTATCAAAAGGAATTGACAGAATTCAGAAATATTAATTGTCATTGCATTTCAACGAAGACAACTTCAATACTCCAAACAAATTTCCGTGATTGTAAAAAGAAGCGGTCGTCTCTTAGGGCCTCGTATACGTTTGGGGAGTCTAAAAATGAGGCTTAAAAAAACAATAAAGCAATCCAAATGAAGTTTGGCGGGTTTGTTCGACATATCTGAAGGTACTCAAATCAATTTTGTATTTTCCAAAAAACGATACAAACTGGCAGCCCAGTGGCCGGTAGAAAAAGAACGTCTTTTTTTTGGGTCCTCCATGGGCGGACTCTTCCGAAACGCAGAGAAGCATCTAGAACAAAAGATAATTTTTTTCTGTAACCTACACGAGTTTTGTTATCAAAGTACACACGATTATTACAAAATATTGATTGTTGCAAATTTGCCACCACTTTGAAAGAAAGTCTCATTTCTCATTTAAAAAACGGCCTTAATTTGATTATAAGAACGATAATTGTTAATTGATCGTAAAACTTGTGTGTACTTCGCTAGAAAACCTATCTAAGAAGCTGCAGTTGAAATTTGAAGTCAATCGGTTAAAAATTGTAGAAGCTACGTGTCCGCCCGATACGAAAAACCTGGCTTCAAGAAAAACGCGTTTAAAATCTTACAACCTTTTTTCTTCGGACCCTATGGTTCTTGGGATGTTTATACATCTCAACCACATCATTCTGGGATGTTTATACATGATTTAAGCCAATAGGAAGGAAGAACGATCCTTTTTTCAAAGCTATATAAGGCCTTAAGCAAAAGTCCAGTCATATTTCATGGCGTTGGATCTCATTGAAAATCCTTTGAGCATTTGGTTGAAATTTGCGAGGGAGCGAGTAACATACATTAATACGTGCCTATATCGCAACGGTATTTAGGCCCGTATATTCCTCGTACCATCCGTTTGAGCACCTGCGAAACTTTATTACCATTAGAGCTTTGCGCTCGAGTCTCGTCCATTAACCCCATTCTGCGAGCCAATCGTGCATCATATGTGTCGACTTCTGACGAGTCTAAAGGACGTGTCATACTTGACTTACACGTGTTGCAGCTTTCGGGATATGTCCTTATGGTTGCTAGCTGCTCATGTTCGTATACCTCGGTGCTCAACGTCATGACACAATTTTGATGTACATATATGCATGTACGTATATACACATACATGTACGTCTAAAACGATGCTAGAACCTGTACGCACGTTTAACACGAACATTATGGGTGTTCGTAAACTCCTAACATAATCCCACGGATGCATCGATCACGAAAAGCTGCAAGGGCACTATTTCGTCGTCATTTGACAGGAGGCTTAAGATGTCTTTCAGCGACTGAAATGGCAAACTCGGCACATAGGGCATATATTCACCAGCATTAAACAGCAATCATTCTGCTTAGTGGACTTTATTTTACATATCTTCGAGTATCTTTACAAATTTTTTCACAAGATTTTGTAAGAAAATGGCAGCACTAAAGCTGAATTAAGCGAGTCACCTTTGTCTGCTAGTATTCTGCTTTTTCAAGTCTGCTGAAAATGGAAAAATAATCGGAGCTCGATGGGTCAGGCGAACGGAGTTTCGAATCAAGGAGAAAAATAAATGAGCGTATAGTATTTGATCGAAAGATTTTTTTCCGATGTATATTTTCTATTTGGGTAACGAAAAATGCCTATTTTTTCGCAAAAATCAAGACTCTCACTTTGAACACGTGCCATTATTTTGAATTTGATATTTCGGAAATTCCTTCGATTAATCATAGGATAAACTAATATACTAACGAAATCTGTTTGATTTTTTAAATATTACATAGGCTGGTTCAAAAGGGCATTGCTCATTGCAAAACACGTTTTCGAGAGCCGACACGAATCGATGATAATGAAATATTATCACGCAAGAAAAATTAGAATGTTCTTCGGATGATACTTTTTTAAATACACAATTTTTGTATAAATTTATCATCACGATATTCTTTTTAAAAAAACCATAAATGAGCTGTTTTCGACTGTTGCAACTAAGCATAACACATTAACGACCGAAAAAAAATAACGCCGAAGGTGATGATTTTCATATTTTTACATGTTGAACAAAGCGAATGAATCATACAAAAGGATCCGAATATGAAGAACACTGAAGCACGTAAATCTCATCCTTTTGTCCGTTGAATAGACAGAAGGTAAAAATGGGATGTACTTGATCTTCGTGATCGTTGCGCCGGAAAGATGAGGGTTGGGGAGGAAAACCCGCGCACTTTTCCGCTCTCGTGCTCGTGAACTTTGGAAGCAAAGTATATTAACCCTCCGCGGTCACACGTTCTGGTTATAACACGCTCGCCACAGTGGGGTCGCAATGACCCCAGCCACGTTTCAAACGCTTGCCACGTTGAGTGTATCGTTCCGAATGACTTATAAAAATTCAGGATATTAGTTTAAACATTCTAGAATCCGGCACTCTTCGTATCATATTTTAATCGAATTTTAAAACAGCGGGAAAAAATCAGCAAGAGGTCAATGCTTAAAAAGCCCTTTTTTACAAAAAAAATAATAACTCTTGCAACATTCAATTTTTTCCATGAAATTTTAGGGTGATGCTCCTAACATATGATAGCTAAAGGAAAAAAATAGCTCCACAGTGAGAAATAGTTTAAGGAAAAAATAACTCCACGTCCGAATCTAGTCTGTACTTACAAAGGGTACGCCAAAGCACCGTTGGAAGGCAGGCAAGTTGCCTTGGCCGCCAACAACTTATAATAGTAATTTTGGCTTAAAGTTGCGCTTGGGGTCATTTTGACCCCGGCCGACCTCGGAGGATTAAGTGTCTAGGTGGTTGCATAAACTATGACACGTATATATTACACGGAGTATATCACGGGGCCTGTACCTACTATAGTGAATATACTAATACGAATATAATACTATGAACTATAGTGAACGGATCGCGAGAATGCAGAGCGGGAACTTTTTCATCGTGAAAAACGCGGATACGCGGTGAAAGAACGAGGCAGACACGAGTATGTGAAAAGGATTCGCGGAAAAATTGGGCGGGGGTGAAAAAGGAAAGAATTTGCAACGGAAGCGGACGGGGGTGAATCCGGCACCGACAAAGGCCCTCCAGCCTCTGTGTGTGTGTGAGAAGGATGCTACGCGAGAGAGTGCACGCAGCCGTGGAGAGATGAGAATGGAGCGTTCAGGCCCGCGATTGTACCGCGCGCACACACAAAACGATACGAATAAATCGACAAAAATATTCCCCCCCTTTTTTCTCTTTTATTCGCGCAAATGTAGATAGTTAAATCCATACTGGGAGATATTCGAGAACCCAGGTATTTCATGATATAACATCCACGTCGATGTATTCCGCGAACTCAATTTTTGATGCTTTTGAAGTTTGAATCGTTGGAACGCAACGAAAGCTTCGTAGCGCGAACTTTTTTTTTACACGTTTGGGGTACGAAAATGTTCCCGAAATTTTTAAGGATCTGCATAAGGTTTTGGGTGATGGCGAAAATGAAGAAAGACTTTTTGGTTACATTCCAACGATGCAAACTTCAACACCGTGATTTATGCAGGATCCCGTATAAATTATTGCCGCCAATTTACAGTGGAAATTTTGGTTGAAAGGTGAATCGAGGAAGCCCTTAAAAAATCTCTAAACGGAGATTTTTAGCGTTTGCTAAATACAGTAGAGCGTCGATTATCCGAACGTCAGTTGTCCGAAATGTCAATTATCCCAATGGCGATTTGGGTTATTTTCATTTATTGAATGTACTCTGAAAATTTTGAAACGATCGTCTACACCATGAGTCGCCAACCTTTTTTCCAACCTAACTTCCTTTTTTTGCAAATTAAAGCAAACAAGCAAGTTTGCTTTTGGTGTTCTTTTGGTGATATGTACAATCAAAGTTAACATTTATGTTCATTTGACCCAGCTCCGCGGGCCACAACACGACCCACGGCATGCAGGTTGGCCACCCATGATCTACACCGTTTCTATAAAATATATAGTTGAAAAAAAACTTTCCAACATAGGGACATACGTACGCTTATCGCTAAATGGCAGTTTTACGCGTGAAAAAGTGTGAAAACATAATTAAAATGATATGCAAACCCGTGAAAACATTCAGTACATCATGACAACTTCGTCAAAACCTCATGTTGTCTGATCATACGCATCTCCCTATGTTAAAAAGTATTTTTCAAACGTTAATTTTATAGAAAAGTAGACGATCAATTTAAAATTCGGAGAGTGCATTCAGCATATATGACAAAGAATTTACTGTATAAATTTGAAGCAAATCGTAACATTTCGTCATTTTTCCCAAAACTCCTTAACATTAACGTACAGTATTGACACTTGAAATAATATATCGAATCAAATCATCAACTATAAAATTGGAAACTGTAAAATATTGTGCACGAAATAAATATTTGAACACTTGCATTGCGTCCAATTATAATGACAATAATAATGAGCAATGTTTCACAGTATTCGGAAACGTAAAAATATTATTACAAATTGGGAGAAGGTCGGTCGCGGTTTGGAAAGCCAAAATGCCGACAAATTGAGCACAATGAAAAGTGGGGTGGGTTTGGAGTGTGGAAAATGCGCGTGGCACGTGTCAAGTGCCAAAAGTTGCCAGCTGTAGACACGGATGCTTGCACGTTGAGCAAATCGGCAATTGTATCGTATGCATACGTGACTCCTGTCGTATACTCGCATATATCGAATATCATGTCGCTAGTTGCGCGCTCGTCGGGTTCGCTCCCGCGGGGATCCGCAGGTGCTTTCGTTTTATTTTTTCCCCGCGTTGCTCTCGACCGGTGTTCTCGTGCTTCGAGCCAACTACATGCTTTTTCGGTCACCTGCGGATGATGAAAAAATGCTCTCTCTCTCTCTCTCTCTCTCTCTCTCTCTCTCTCTCTCTCTCTCTCTCTCTCTCTCTCTCTCTCTCTCTCTCTCTCTCTCTCTCTCTCTCTCTCTCTCTCTCTCTCCCTCTCCCCCCCTCCCTCTTTCTCTCTCCGCTCCAACCAAACGGGAAGTTGGTCGCTTGCCGAAAAATTTCTCACGCGCGAAATTGGAACTCGTTCCCGATTCTCTCCTCGCCTCTTTTCATTTCGTACCTTCGTACAATCGCGCAGCTCCGTGTATGATTGCATTTATTTTCAACGCAAACACACAATGTAAATTTGCGCTCGAACTCGCTATTGCCTATTGTCGATTTCGTGTGCCCGTGGTGCACATCGATACGGTCGATGCGAGGCGAGCAAACTAATTTAAAAAAAAAGAAAGATGGCCCGACGAACCGTGGACTCAACAGTGGGAAAGAAATGTTAACAAGGTTCACTCAATGAGAAAAAAGACGCCCTTGCAAATGTCTTCGGATTACAGACTAAAATTGGAAATTGCATTTCACCTGTGTAATCAAGTATTTCGCATTACCGGAATGCGAAGAAAATTCGTTTACATTGGTTTGTTTTTAATTCCTTTAAATTATTATCCAATATCCTCATTGCATATTCAGCTTGTACATCTCTGACGAAGATCCTAAAAACGTGTGAGTAATTTCCGTTGCCTTGATCCACCAAAGGAATGGGCAGTAAAAAAAAACATTTCTATTTTCTATCATGATATTGAAGTCTGCATCGTTGTAATGTAACGAAAATTACCTTTATTTATTGCTGTTGTCTTTTTTTGGTAAAATTGGCTTGGGACAATCACGCCAATGTTCTTTATGATCCTTTCTCGAGATTTAATGAATAAATCTGCGAGAAAAGACTTTCGGGAACAATGAAAATAAAGAAATTAAAAAGAGTTCTCGTTCCATCCCAACGATGCAAATTTCAACAGGATTTTATATCATGGCGTTGAAGTTTGCATCGTTGGAATGCAACGAAAGTTCTCTGTGGGTCTGAAGTTTGCATCGTTGGGACGCAACGCTTTTATTTTATTTTTTTCTTTCAGTTTTTAAATTTTCCATAACTTCCTGCACATTTCAGCTCTAGTTGCTTCAAAAATATCATAAAAGGAACTTCAAAAAAATCCTATTGCCCGAGCGGGACATCTAATCCCTTTTCTTATTGTCGTTGTAGGTGAGGTGGTCCGAAACGAGCCTTGAGAAATCATTTTCATCTTCCGGAAAGCACACTTGTCCGGGGGTGAAATCCACAATTTTTTTTTATCGATCAGATTCGCGGATCTCTTATGAGGATAAGAAAAAGCGTTTGAGTGATTTTCGTACCCCAAATCGGCAAAAAAATGTAATCGAAAAAATATATATATTCGTTGCGTTCCAACGATGCAAACTTCAATATCCTTTTAAATCACCACCAACCTGCCTTCTATATGATGTTGAAGTTTGCATAGATGAAATGCAACGAAAGTTAATTTTTCTCCCACTGTTCGCACTTTTAATCCACCTATTTTCGTCACGAAAATCATTAAAACGTTTTTTTATCCTCATTAGACCTCCGAGACCTTAATGTATAAAGAATAATCAATTATTCCAAAAACCAAGAAATGCAAAACATAAATAAAAACTTCCTTGCATTCCAACGTTGCAAACTTCTACGCCGTCTTTCCATCGGGTTCCCCAGCTCTCAACACCATTCCCAAAAAATACACTCCTGCAAACCCAAATACAAGTGGTGGCTCAACAAAAAAATACCTCCATATCGAAGAGAGTACGAAATCCAAAAATCGAAAGTTGCTTCGTCTACCCAATGAAGTACACATAAGACTCAATTCCTATGCAGGTTTTTCATTCGATCCAATTTGTTCCTTTTGCCAGTAGTTTCATTCAGACGCAGTATCCACATGTATGCGAACCCGAGTACGAGGGCTAACCGCGTACCGGCAGAACCCGTGCGATACACGAAGTTCCGACGATGGGAACGTGGCTCGTTAACGTCTTACTCCTGCACAACGTGTCGGGGACGTTCTCTCCTATGCCTATACAATGTATGTGTATGCGAGAGGGATTCGCACTTCGAGAAAATCTCGTCTTCCTTATTCCACGCTGCCGGGATTAGTCACCGGCTTGTGTGACGGCGCACACAATAGGCACGTCTAAAAGAGCTTGCTTTCTTTCTTTAAGCTTGCGTTTATACGAGTGTACATCAGGAACGCGGCCAAACTCGCGTGTTATATTATTTCTTCGAGATCACGAGATCTATGGACGCGTGCAAAGTTCTCCGACGATTTGACAGTAGCTGAAAACACACACACACATGGGGAGGGAGCACGCCTAAGACACCAACAGTATTGCATAAACCGCAAGTGGGAATACTCAAAGGAAGTGAAAAAAAATAGACTCCTCGCGCACGAAGTGGATCTTCCTGCCTGGGACTTCCTCTTTCACCCATGCTGTGCCTTGACGATAATCCAGATTTTCGTTGCACTCGCTTTTTAATGGTCTCTGGTGTTTTACCCTTTTGTCCCTCGCGTGATCCTCTGTGCGGACAAAGGACCTTTTCACGAGTATATGCAAAAGGATACGCATGTATGGATATATATATTGCATAATTTACGCTTTACTGCGGTCAGCGCACTGTCCGTTTTTTTTCTCATTAACGGGGTCCTCTAGTTTCTCGGCTGTTTTTTACGGCTTTTTCAATAATTTTTTACCGGCAGAGCATCGAAATAATCAATCTCATTGTTTTTGCATAATCTTTATTAACATTTAAATAAGCTTTACAAATTTTTTGAAGTCAAAATTTATAATAGAATAAACGTTATAGTGGCCGACAGGAAAACATCAAGTAAAAGAGGTGCTTGACGGTGACCAAGATTGCGGCTGTTCTGCTTATCTGAAATCAAAAAACTAAACGGCATTTTAATCTTCATATTTAAGACTAGCGATTGAACTAGAGTGAATTCTAAATTACAAAAATTGACTTTTTCATACACTTTTGAAAATTACATTCTATTTTTTACTCATTTTTTCTTAAGTTTTTCGCTCGTACAAAAAAAAACTATCGAAGCAATCATGATAATCCTAGTTCAATCGCTGGCTTATAACATATTAAAGATGCTGTATAAATTTGAACAAGATCGGTGCAGTAGTTTCTGAAATATCGTGGTCACCGTTTCGAAAAATGGTGTTTCGAGAAAAACGCGTTTGAAAGTTCGCGCATGTGATTTATACTTGTGAACCACTTCGAATATCGAAAAATCCTTTGGCACACATTTTCTACACATGTTGTAGATGTGATTTATGGGAAAAAAATCGATTTTTTCGACCCGAGAAACTAGAGGACCCCGTTAAAACAGAATGAATTCCGCTCTTTCCTTAAATTATTTATGCCCGAGGATTTCGAACGACGCGTTCTAACTTCAATATGGCGTCACATATCACATCGTCTGGCTCGTACCAGATGTATAATAATTCATCAAGATCGCAGGAAGTATCGCAGGTCTTTTTTTTGTCTCTCGCTCATCGTGTCCGATCAATCGAGGGCTCCGATCGATCAACCGTTAATACGAGATATTGAATAGCCTTGGAGCTTTTTTTAAGACGAAATATGGGCAGCTCGTGCGAAACGTCAAATAAGCATCTCGTATTTGAAATTGCTCTGCAGCATGGGGTTGAAGTTTGCATCGTTGGAATTCAACGAAAGTTCTGTTGAATTCCTTTTTTTCATTATCGTCGAAAATTACATTTTGCAGATTTAGGTTGTAGGTCGCTACATAAGATTTCTAAGAAATGTTTGCGTGATTTTCGCAGCGCAAAACTGCCGAAGGAAATTTGGGGAATAAGAAATAATTATTTTCGTTGCATTCCAACGAAGCTAACTTCAACCTGTCTCAGTGACTGAGATATATCAGTCCAGATTTAATATCGCATTGACGAGCGTATATCGTTCGGGAGCTTCGGGCAGGGAAGAAAAGGAAAGATCTTATTTCGACGGAACTCATTTTTTATTTTCTCCATTGATACGTGGCTCTTCTACTGACCCTTTCTTGTCTTCTTTCCTAGGTAACAATCTCACCTTAACAATTGCATCGTTTTTTCTCAATGGGAAGAATATGGTCAATTCTTCATTTCTCTTGTGTCACAGTGATGTCGCAATATCCGCAAAGACCCCTCCACACGCTCATATATTTCATTTTGATGTTCGTTGCGCCCACGCTGAGCTCTTCGGCTTTCTATTTCAATACGTTTTTTTTTCACGAAGGCCACACAATATCTGTTAGAATCGAGCACAAAATTGGCGAATTACAGAGTAACATGCTCGATCTTTCATGTTCTCCATTTTCGAAAGTATGATCGACGCTAAGTCGTAATTATAGCTTCAGTGCGTATTTTCGTATAAGTCGACCTGTTAGCCAACATGGCTATAATGGCACCAAAATATACTTTCCTTACATGTATGTATGTGGGTGTGCGTATATGTATACATATAATTTCAAGGGGTGCTGTGTCTGTTATTTGTTTATTTTACAAGTTTATATACAAGTAGAAAAATCGTATTTTGAAAAAAAATGTCGTTTATTTGTTTGTTGATAACGCGAGACCCACTGAATGAGTTTCGATGGCCTTTTCATAGAAACACAGCTTAAGGGGTTAAATACAGTCAGGAGGCCCAAAAAGATCGATTTTTCAAGAATTTTTCTTGAGAGGACCTTTAAATCTATTAACGTAAAAGTTTGTACACATATTATGGTGACTTTTAACTGTATTTTAACATTTTTTATTTGTAAAAATAATTATTTTGACAGCTGCTATAGCCGATCTCCGGCAGCACCTTTAAAAAAGGGCGTCTTGCGGTGAGCATGATTCTCTGGACTCGATCACCTAAAATGAAAAAAAAAAACTAAAAATAGTTCGTTAATATAATGGATTATCTTGTGATTGATCGAAGAAATAAGCAAAATAATAATTTTTTACAAAATGGCGGCTTCTAAAAAAAAACGATTTTTGACAAGAATTTAGGTCTTGAATTGTTTATAAAATGGAAAATATTTATCGGTGAGAAACAACCTTCGATTTATTACCAGAAAATATACTTGAAAAGATTGTGTTAACAATTGAGACTGATCGGTTCAGCCGTTTCCGAGAAATCTTGCTCACCGACTTTAAAAACACAGTGTTGAGAAAAACGCGTTCAAAGTTTTAAAAAACACTTGCGAGCGCTCCGACACGTCATTACAAATGTGCGTGTAACTTCAAGAATATTCGCCGGATTGACAAGAAATTTTCTGTGTGTCTACTTAAATATATGTACATTACGAAAAAAAAAAAAAATTAAAAAATCGATTTTTCGAAAATTTTAAGTGTATATAACCCCTTAATGTGCGGAATATGATTTCGGCTATTGGGCATTACACTTTGTGCTCAATGGCAATTATAACAATCAACCAAACAAGCAAGCAACGTTTACATTAAAAAAACAAACGGTTGAGACAAATGTGTACGAATGACTAAACAAATGAACAGCCAAGACAAACGCGCCCAAACAAATGAATAAATAAATAAACCTAATTAAACAAAAATTAACGACTAATAAGTAGTTCTTTATGATATTTGAATTTTCGTAAATTGTCTTTGCAGATCGTTATTGGTATTTTCAATATGCAAAATATATTTAAAAATCTAGAAAAAAGGAGCTTTAGTCGAAAAACCAAATGAAGTAATTCACAAAAATGTACAAATAATGAGGCGTGTTTTGTCTGTAAATCTGTAAATTTCCATCTCACATCTACTCCCACATTTAATAAAGTTGTAAGGACTGCTTTGTCTGTAATCATAACAGATCGTTTATATTAACTAAATGAAGTGGAAAAATCGATCTTGAAAAAAATAGTCTGTACGTTTGCCCGTTTATAACTCGAGAACTACTGAATCGATTTCAATGAATCTTTCACAGAAACACTGCTCAGACCGTGGAATATAATTTAAGCTATCGAGCGCTCTGCTGTGTAGTTAATTATTACAATTTCAATAAGCAAGCGTACGAACCAATAACCATTACGTTTACATTAAACAAAACAAAAAACGGTTACACCAAACGAGCGCAAACAAACAGGACAACGAATAAACAAATGAACCCGGAAGAATTTACGAGTAATCAAGGGATATCGATGATTTTCGTATTTATCGAAAATATCTTTACACATCACTGTTTGCAAGGACGACGGGAAGGGGCAAAAGAAAGGTCAGGGGGAGGTTTGGTGGGTAAGAATCCTACGTACTAAGGTAGTGACAACCAACATAAAAAACCAAAAACGTAAAATCTGAATGAATAAATGAACAAAAATTTACAGAGAATGAGGCCTGCTCAATCACGGAAAGGGGGGTGGGTAGAGGGCGGGAGGGGGAGAAAGATTTTGGTGGGTAAAAAAACCTACACCGAAAGGGAGTGCGAATCCTTCTCAGTATTTTATGTAAGACTTGCTTCTGCGCGCGGCTTCGCCCGCGTCCATACACGCAAGAAATACAATTTTCCGTACAAATTTGTACACTTCATTTCGCCCCCTTAAGAGTTGATTTTTGAAAAATACTTTCTTAGTGCATCTCTACGCACCTATTAAGGCCCATATCTTCCAAATCGCATGTTTCTATCTTGGGCGGTTTAAGCTGTACGTTTTCCATATTCCCATGAGTCACGGAATTGTTTAATATGTATAAATTATCCGCAAACGCGCTGAAAATAAAAATAAAATATATATATATATATAATTGAGGTATGGTACAATCGTGGTGTTTATTGGAATCGGAAAAAATTAGAAGAAAGCTACTTTTTTGGCAGGTGATTTTGTAGGATGCTGCGGGTGCTAATTCCAAGTTTGCCTAAAAATCGGGGTGTAGGGTGTTTTACGGGATGAAGGGAGATGGGAGTGGAAACTGCAATCCCACGAGGTCTGCGCCGGGAGACAAAATGTTCAGAAAAATCCGGGCTTTATTTTTGTCCTTTTCATAGTTTTCCCAGAATTTCGTTTTGAATGGAATTCCCCCCGAGAGGAGTTGGAAAATCAAATTTTAAGGCTGGTCCATAGAAACGAAAATATAGAGAAAATTATTCTTTACATTTCGCACATTCAAACCATGTCCGAAAAATCGAGTGTTTTTGAGTTATTCAATAAACAATTTTTTTGGTTTTTCAACAATTTTTTGGGGGGTGAACATATTATCGCAGAGTGATGATGAAACCACGATCGATGCGTCTTTTCAAGGGCTGCAACTTTCCCATTTCAACAAAAAGCGTACGAATTTTTCGTGAAGAGTTATTGAATTAAAACTGATTTTTCAAAATTTCACCACACTTTTTCACCCTCAAAATGTACTTCCACGACTTCGGCGCTGTAGATAAAACTAAAACTCGTATTTTTCTGAACATTTTGTCTCGCGGCACCGATCTCGTAGTTTTGGCATCAATCCACCCCCATCCGTCCTCATCCCCTAAAAAAACTCCGCACCCCGATTTTTAGGCAAACTTGGATTTAGCACCGGCGGCACCTACAGAATCACCCGTCAAAACACTGGCCTTCTTATAATTATTTCCGATTACCGGGTTTTTCAGCGATAGCACGACTGTCCTAGTAGATTTATCACAGATAAAATTTCACCGTGGGCAAAGTGGAGGGCACGGCTGGTATATGGACATCTAAATGCTTGACTGAATAAAATAAAGTACGTACTTTGCCATTGGGTTTGAATTGTCTTTTGCATACTCTATTTGATCCAGTAATATGTATGTGTATGTGTATGTGTATATATATATATATATATATATATATATATATATATATATATATGTATGTATGTATGTATGTATGTATGTATGCATGTATGTATGTATGTATGTATGTATGTATGTATGTATGTATGTATGTATGTATGTATGTATGTATGTATGTATATATGTATGTATATGTATATATGTATATAGTCATCTATTCGGATAGGGATTTTTATTTTTTTGCTTTCGAATTTCATTCCCTCCCGGTATAATTTTCTTTCATCCTCGCGAGAGTAATTTGTACGAAAAGTAGCAGGCAGAGAAATTTCACGGGATCGAGCAACGTCTTTGGAAGTTGCGTTACAAGCCTTGAGACTGTGGATAATTATCTGCTGCCGTTCAACTTTATTATATTCACGTGTGTATGTATATATGCCGCATAAGTGCAGAAGAACACTGTAACATGAAATATCGGCGAACAGAAAACTACGTGGCGCCGAACGAAGCGTGCTGTTATTTCTGAGATCGTTGCACCGGAAGACACGCTTCGAGAATCCCACTGGAAATTGAAATTCTCTATTCTATGGATGGATATTTATTATTTAAACAGTATTCGCGGTCTAGGGATATATAAATACACATGTATGTATGCATGCGTGTATATATGTGTGTGTGCGTATGCGTGTGTGTGTGTGTGGGCATACTTCACGTATACATCTCTCATTAGACCTAACGTGATCGCGTATAATCAACGTATGTTATCTTCTTCAATTCTCCACGGCATATATTTTTTATAGCAAGTCCCGTTGTATAGGAAAAAAATAAGAATGTCTGCGGGAAAGACAACGGGAGGATGATAAATGATTTTTCCTCTGATTAGACAACGAGAAATTGTTGAAACATTGGGAATGGAGGCTTTTTTTAAAACTCTTCGATGTTCACATTGACTCCGGATCCGAATGGTACCAAAAGATGCATCTTTTGTTCAATGACTGATCTTTCAGGAGAACACGGCACTGTTTTGTTATCCCAAACTCCATCTGCCCACCTAAAGCGATGTCAATCGTCCGGCTTCATGCGTCTTGGCGATTTTCTTTCGCATTCTTCAAAAACTCTTACAGAGAAGAAAGATGCTGGAAATTGTTTCTGCATTTTCGCATATTACTTACGAGGATCGTTTTCCTTGTTGTTTCGCGTGCGCGCGCGCGCGCGCGAGACGCTAATAACTGCCCCTTCACGCGCACGTCAGTTTTATCATGCTCGCAAATGCGACGCACGCAGAGAGAACACGACGCATTTATGGGATACCGGTAACGTACACAATGAGAGTCCCGCGAATGTACGCAACAATGCAGTAAAACGCGGTATTGGCTTTTCCAACTGTCCTTTGTCAGAACCCCGGCAGGTTACCGGTACGATAACGGGGCGAGTTGGGAGAAGCGCGAAAACTTTCGTTGCGCCAAACACTGTCTGCAACTTTTGCACGCACACATACTTCTGCATCATACCTGATTTCTAATGGATACCTCAACAGAAAATTGTGAAACTCGACATTCCTGGAACGAAGTGTATTCCCAAGTCTGCAATAGCCAATGCAATTTCTTTCACCTCTGCGATGTTTCGCTTATTTTGCAACCTTAAAATTGGACAAGGTATTGCTCGTAAAACGAAACTCGCAAATTTTTATGTTAATTTTAACGCCCATGAGAAAGCATTGTGGAAATTCGATAAACAACAATAAAGTACAATATTTCGAAACGTTAGATTTTCGAAATGAAGATCGCGATGCGATCAGGAGGTTCCGTTCATTCGCCTTGATAACAAATAAATTATTCACTCTCATGTTGCACTTTGAACAAATCGCAATGGGTTTCGGTATAGTCGAATGAAAAAAATCCCCCCCGCCCCGACCAAGCAAACGCATTCCTATCGTACACACTACTAAAAAATATTTAATTTAAATAGGATCTATTTAAATCAAGTAGGTTTTTCCTATAAAAATAATTTTTCCTAAATAAATAATTCCAATCATGGAATGCAATGGGAAAAATTTGATTTCACGAAAAATGTAGTTAATACAAATGTATGGACGCGGTTAGTTAATATCAATAGAATTTTTCTGTCAGTGCACGGCACCATCATATTGAGGGGTTAGGGTACTGTGACGACCCGAAAATGAGGGTTATTTAAAGAAAATTATTTTGAAGGAATAATTAAGATAATTGAAAAATCGTTTGGGCATTTATTTATATGTACACTACCGGTCCAAAGTTTCCGGACCTTTGAGATAATTGCAAAACTTTCGATTACTTTGGATAATTACAAAATTATATTAGAATAATATAATTCAATATATAGAGCTATATGGTATCTTCGTAAAATGATAAAAGAAATTAATTATATTATTCTAACATTATTTGGCAATTATTCAGTGGTTGAAAGTTTTGCAATTGATTGAAATGTCCGAAAACTTCTGCCCGGCAGTGTACATTAACGAAGTTGCGTACCAAATTTCATTTTTTTTAAAGCAATAATTAAATAAATTATAAGCAATCTCGTGAAGGACCTTTGACCGTAAGGGTCTCAACGGTGTAGTTAATTTTGGTCATCAGGTTAATCTGAAACAAAAAAAAAGAGTTTTTTTCTGAAAATATATAATATTGGCGAAGACTTGACCTACCTTTGTTTCGTTACCGTGTTTAAATCATCAAAAACAAAGATGTTGAATTTCTTTTTACCCTTCGAGGAAAATTTACCTCATTATTGTTAATAACTAACGAATAAAAAGTGTTAAGAAGAAAAACGTAGGCCAAAGCTAAACTACTATTCCACTGAATAAGTGTACCAAATTCCAAGTCAATGCGTTCATTAGATGTCGAAAAATCTCGTACACCGTTTTGAAAAACATAGTTTCGAGAAAAACGCGTTTAAAATTTTACTAGCAGTTCTATCGTTGTTAATCATAAGTTTACCTTTAATCTGCGATTCCTGCACCATATGGTGGACCTTCGTCTTCAATTTGACTTGCTTCTTTTTCATTTCCACAGTAACCCTTTGATATGAATTATTCCCTTTTAAAACCGTGGCCCATCGCGCGCTGAAGAATTTTCTACCACCTATTATGAAAAATCCTTCCAGGGCTTACGTACCGTAAAGCAAAAGTTTGAGGTATTCATAGTGAAGAATATTAGGGAGTGCGGGTGTTGAAAAGCGGAGAATGAAAAAAAGGACGGGAATCGGCGTACGAGAAAATATTAAAAATGCAAACGCAGGAGAGAAGAGACGGCAAGAGGGCGTTGTGAGGGCGTATAGTACCGGGAGAGACATTGCTCCTGTATAATAAACTTGAAATGCATATATATAGGTCCCCCGGGAATGGAGCCGACCTCCGAGATACTCGAGTTTGTTCTCTCAAGAGCATCCGAGGGCTTGGTGAATATCAATGAACATTGCGCTGGAGAGCGAAAGAACTAGAGTTAGAGGATTACAGACTAGGTTCTCCATTAGCAGCCTACTCACCCTCACCGCCTTGCTTTCCACTTGCGTCCTTGCGTTTGGTCCTTATCCGACACATATCACGAAATTTGCGTTCATTTGCGTGGATTTTCGTATCCCCGTGCGCGGTAGCCTGGTGAGAATGACGAAACTAAGAACTCCGAATGCATAATGACAGTGATATCATAGTTCCCATTATTACCCACACTGAGAAAACAATATATTTCTATTCGCCAGGACTTGTTAACTATTAACAAATGGTAAAGTTGGATATGGCGAAAAAATGTTCTTACAGTTAGTAAATCATTCATTTGAGTCTCTGGATGTCACAAATAAAGATTTAGTAATAGTTAAGAAACAGTACGATACATATCTCGGGTGGGGATCGGAAATTCGAACGATCAATATTCAGAAGGACCGAAATTTCGAATGCAGTAATGACGAACGTTCCAATATAGACAGATCAATCTTATGGTAATCTGTAAAATAGTTAATCGAAATTGTGAATACAAAACTCTCGCAGTTGATTTATAGCGAAAACAAATATCAGATTTAACAAAATAATGAGATATAGTATCGATTCGCCTGTATATATACACCAAACAATTCGAGACGTCGAATCGTCGAATTGTAAATATTACGACATTTACAATTTCGAATTCATTAAAGCGAAGGACCAAAAAGTCGATCAGTTAAAATAGCGATGGGCCAAAATGGCGAACGGTCCGGATAGCGAAAACTTGGGATCGAGCAATTCTACTTGCGCTTTAGAATGAAGATGGGAGATGGCGTTAATGGTCAGTCGGGTCAGGCAGCCATGCCATGTTCGCCATTTAGATATTCGCCATTTCGGACTATCGATCATTTGCGTTTCTAAGATCTACACATTCGAAGTTTGTAGTCTCGATATATGGCTTTTTACTATCGACGGTATTACGAATATTAGATACTCACTTTTTTTAATAATTATTTTCTAACTATTAACCAGGGCTACGTATGATTGAACTGAAGATTTTTTAATTATTGCCAAATATTCATTTTGTGATAAGTGTACGACTGTTACCTCAAATAACTACTAGGCCAGCATCTAAATACAGATGACTTAATAGTTATTAAATACTTATTTGCGTTAAATAGAGGAGTTGTCGCGCCAATTGTGTGACTGTTGGCTCAAATGCGGCCGAGATAGTCGTTTTGAATGAAGATCAGTTAATTGTTGTGACACGTTCATTTGCATCGACCACCGGATAGTTGCGGCAACTATACGTTAACGGCCCCAAATCTAAATATATTAATTTCGAACAAATCGCTACTCCTTTGACCTGTATTATCATATCACAAATTCAACTCGCTATTCGATCACCACAAACATCTACTGAGTTAAGAGAAATAAAAGTGATCGAATAAATCATTCTTTCCAAAGAAATACTATGGCTATAAAATGTTGTCACGAGAACACGAATATTTCTTAACGACTAACAAATTTTGTAACAGCTAATGAATATTTGAATAAAAGCGCCAACTAAATATATTTCTTAACTATAAATAAACTGTTTTCTCAGTGCAGTGTGTCACTTTGCAGACGCTTTTTCAATGTGTTCCACCCTCGTAGTCTCGTGTGCCGCCCCTATTTCCTCGTAAGAGAGGTAAACTTTTTCTACCTCTTAGAGATGTAATCGTACCTGCAATTATTCTATTGTTTTCATCGGAGTCATGATTACACTTACACTTCGATTTCCTGGTACAAGGATTAGGTCACTCTCTACGAATTAATAAAGTAGAGACGCGATGTTTCGAGCTGTAGCTCACTCGTGGCTTTATCCCGATACGATAAAGACCCAATGGCGCACGAAAAGTGCTGCCCTTGCGATGTTTTAGTTTTTTTTTTTATTACCGGTAAACGATACCACACGTATCGTTTCAGAATTTTTTCCTCCACGTGTCTTGAATCTTCATCTCTCTCTATCGCCCAGCCTCGTCGCGGTCTTGTGTTTTATCAGTTGGGCGCCCTGACGGTGCTGTGGGCTATACCGTTTCTCATCGCCGTACAAACATCATCCATTTTACCTTTCTCCCTGCGTAGGATGATAACGCGATATTATATATAAATATATATATTGCGTTATCATTCTGTTATCATTATATATATATATATATATACTATATATAACGAACTTCACCTGCATTTAATTAAAATTACACAGAAACAAAAAATAAAAAGCATAATGGTTCTCATCGTGGCGTTGGAAAATGCGAAGCTGGTTCAAGAAGCTAAAACGGAGGGAAAAAAACGTTACGTTGGAGTTTGCATCGATGGAATCCAACGAAAAATATTTATTTTTCATTCTTAAATTTTTTCGGCCCATTTGGGTTGTGAAAATCGCTCAAACGGTTTTTACGTATACTTATTAGAAATTTACAACCTCAATTTGCCAAAAAAAGGCTTTGGATAATGGTGAAAAAAATGAAAAAATAAAAACAAATCGTTGCATTCCAACGATGCGAACTTCAACGTCATGGAAAAACAACGTAAAACGTTGCAGGTTAAAAATTCTTTTTGTTCCTCAGTTTTATGGCAAAAAGTCAATTAGTGCGGGGCGAAGCTTTGGTTAGCCTGAAAATTAGTTTGAAAAATCGTGAAAAGTTTGTGCATTAGAGGAATATCCGAAACATGGACGTGCCGATGAGTGGATACCGGGCCATTGAATATTCGACCTGTCAATCGAGATGAACGATCCCGAAGAGGATCGAACTCACTGAGGCAATTGTCGCGCGAGAACAAGACGAGGTTCGTTGAGAAAGATGGAGCCAGATCGAGTTGGCGTAATTTTATTGGCCGAGTATCATCGGAGGATCAACGGAGAAGCCGAAGGAGTCGTTCGTTGAGACGAATCCCTGTAACACACAGATTGCTGCGAATCAGCTTGTGATACGCGCATAAATTATTTGGCGCGAAGCATGCACAAACATACGAGTCAATTGCGCGGGGCGAACAGCTCGTCCATCGGTCGTGGACCCGTACGAAGATGGAACAGTTTTCACGGTGGTGGAGTCGGTAATTTCGGTGACGGTATTACCAATGGCGGTAACGGAGGCACCATCACGAGCCTCGGCGCTGCGAATAAAACAACGTCCCAGCAGGAACCCTTCAGAGCTGTGCCAAAAGCGGTTCAGGCGCTCAGAAGCGAGAGCGTCGATCGCACTCATCGGGCTCAACCTCCGCCACCACCTGCCTTTCCACGCAGGAGATTTTCCGTCTGGTGAGTGTGTCGCGACTGACGAAATTCATCGCAACTACATTTTTTTCGAGATACACACCACGTCTTTCGATTATACAAATTCTTCGCTTTGATGTTCGAAAAGGTTTTCGCGAATACGTTTTTTTTATGGGTACAAACTCCTCATCCACACTGCAAAAACAAAATATGTTGTTTTTACACACTTTAGGTGTGTAAATGGCGGTAGACACTTTTTACACGTTTCAAAGAGTGTGAAAAATAACGGTGAAAAAATAACACGGATAGACGCGTTCAAACAACACACTTACGTGTGTTATTTTCTTACACACGTTAAACGTGTAAAGTGTTTACAGCCATTTGCACACTTTGCAAAGTGCGTAAAAACAACACACTTATTTTTGCAGTGCTGTGTATACATGGGATGCGTCGGAATAATAAATTGAATAACAAAAGCTTTTTATCGCCAAAATATATGCATTTATTGAATTGAACTCAACAGTACTTATATATTACTCTGTAGTATGTATGAGAGGTGTCACTGTTTTTCCTGTCTTCGCACGCATCATCTTATCGATGATGGCCTCGAAACAAAAATACGTCGCTAAAGATTCAATACAGCTATCGAGGTTTTGGAAAATAGATTCCAATTTCAGGTTCTTCCACGTGACAAACCCAAAAATGATGTATGAATGAAACAAAAAGGTAAGACCAAATGTGGTCTTCAATTAACCGGTTGATCAATCGATGTCAAATCAACTAATGAGTTTCACGTGATGCCGTAACCAATGTGATTTTTAAAACACATAATCAATAACTCGCAATTAACACACTTAAACTGTGTTGCTTTTTCCCGTGTGGTGCTACCAACGTGTGTTGTTTAGTCCAATGTGTGTAAATATGCGTCTTGTATGTTGATGATTCTACACGCTTTATGTGTGTTCGAATAAGCGTGTTATTGATAGGGACACATACGAAGGTGTGTAATAATTTAATGCATAAAAATTGCACACTCACGTGTAATTATTACGCATTACGTGTTTAATTGTAATGCATTGCGTGTTACCAAATGCATAAGTGTGTGGAATTAACATGGCAATGCGTGTCTAGCGTTTATGTTGTGTTATTTCAACATACTTTGAACACACGTCAAACACGCCTAATTTTGCAGTGCAGAAGTTGCAAGTTTTTTAGAGAACATTTTTTCGGATTTTCTCATCCTCGTCTGACTAACGTTATAAAATTATAGCGTTGTTTTTGTAGGCTGATATTGAGCTGGGTAGAGTTAGAATACGATGATGAGATGATATCCATCATTATTGTAAATGTTTTCTGCCTATTTTGGCGAAGCTGGCCTGAAAATGGCTGAAGCTTTTTTCCTGAACCTTTGCTATGTGAAAATAAACGCTTCCACGATTGCACTGCACTCTGTTTCATCCGGATCCCCGTTAGGGGGAACCAAAAAAGGCAATTTTTTAGGTTTGATCGGGTTACATTGAAAAATTCGCGATCAACGGATGATCTTACACTGACAAGAGTTTTGCCGAATCTGTTAGGCTAAATGATTTTTATTGGTGATACCAGATTGATCTGAAGAACCAAAATTGGTCATCCCAAGTGCAGAGTTGCTTAAGTGTGATGAGATTGAAGTTAGCATCGTTGGAATACAATGAAAATGATTATTTTTTAATTGATCTAATTTCTTCTGCCGAATATTCGTTATGAAAATTCCTTAAACATGCTTTAATTAGCTTATTTGGAGATCTAGAATTTGAATATGCAAAAAAATATATTGTAAAATAATAAAAATAATGAAATAAAAGTACACACAAGAATTTTTGTTGCCTTCCGACGATGTTAACTTCGAGACCATTAGGTGCAGAAGTATTTCAATGTCTCAAAATAAATGGGACAACCTGTATATATGAATACACAGCTTCTTGTTTATATTTATAGGAATGATCGCTGATTATATTGAAATGAAAATCAGCAATCTTCTACAGGATGCCCTAGAAGATAAAATATCTACCCTATTGAAACGACGTTGATCGCTGCATCGTTAGAATGCAACGAAAATGCTTTCCTAATATTTATTTCTTCACTTTCGTTAACATCCAAAATTTGGAACAAATATTAGTCCTAAGGTTTGACAATTTCGTGTAGAACATTTCTAGTAAGCTGACTTGGCAAGTTAAAAATGGTATCTCACTATTTTTTGTACATTTGATTAATTTGAAATATAGATTAAAATCATTGCTTGAATTGAAATAAAAAATAATTACAAGGTAAATCAAAATGTGTTTATAAGGTGAAACAAAAGATAATGTTTTTGAGGGAATTTTTTTTATTGCTCGGTGTTCAATGTTTTACTTTTTAAAAGTTATTAAAAGGAATATTTATTTCTTTGCTTTCGTCATCGTCCGAAATCCGGTCCTGCAAACTTTAGCTGCAGATTTTTAATAAAGATCCTAAAAAACGTTGGAGACATTTTCGCACCCCAAAATTGTAAAAAAAAGTTCGGGCTATGGAACTTTTGTTGTATCCAACAAAAGAGGGGCTATGGAACAGTGGACTCGATTTACTGAATTTCAAGGTTTTTTCCAGGACACCAACCCAGACAATTGAAAAAACTAACCTTCCGGATACATATCAGGTCAAAACAAAAAGTCTGCCCTTGTACTGCGATTCAAACTCCACCACAAGAGCAGACTTTTCAGTATTTTACCATTTTCGATAGTTGACATCTTCACATGTACAACTTATCGTTGTGACTTTTCACCTGGCGTAGAAAAAAAAACTTGACCAAATTCCACGATTCGACCAGTTATTCGACCAGTTCTACCAACGATTGAACACTCGAGGAATTATTTTGTCCAAAGACATCGCACACGTCGTTGAATTGAAATTTGTTTTTCTTCCCTACAATTTTATATGTGTCTAGTTCGGTATAAATTGTTGATGCACATAATTACACTGCATGTCTGCGCTATCATCGTGCACCGTTTGTGATGCAATCTTGCGTAACGTTGGAAGAATACACAGATGAGAGAATCGGCGTGTATATTTGAGCGTGGATTCCAATTGAACTGTGTACCAAGTATTCGGGTAATCGGATCCGTCCAACGTTCGGCGCGAGTATCACCATGGAATTTATCTCGACACACACGCACATATACGAGTATATACACACACGTCTATTTACATATATACTTAGGGACATTCTGACGTGTGTGAGGACTCGTGCGCAAGGGCGACTTACCAATGAAAATGTTCATTAGGCTGAGTAGACGGGTCTGGGGCGAGTGCTCTTCATCCCACGTATAAAATGGATTGGATCATTTTGGTAATGTGAGTAGATCCGACGAGAATTGGCTGACTGGTCCATCAACAAGCTTTATCCAATGACAACAAAAAATACCGCTGTAGCCCTGCTCGCTTTTTTTTCAAGCCGACTTTACACCCTAAAGTTTTTATTTAATTTAGAAAAAAAAATATTGTTTCATTTTTATTCGTCAAGAAAAATTGTATCTGGAATCCCAAACGATGGATCGCATGTAAGCCTTCAACGATATTCATATGTACAACAAAAGTGTGGAAGTGCTTTTCATTGAGTACTTATTGTAAACAAAAGTGCATCACCTCCACATGTCTGAAGCCAAGATTTGTAAATTGGAAACAAATAAATTGTAAATTGTAAACAAAAGTGCATCACCTCCACATGCCTGAAGTCAAGATTCCGTTCGTTCAATTATCGAAATTATTTTATTCTATGTATTTCAACGAGAGACACAGCATTCGTGCAATTTTGGAAAATGCGTTTGTGTCCAAAATGCACTTTCACGTGGTATTGAAATTTGCATCTTTGGAGTGCACCGAACATTATTTTTCTCTCACCCCTCATTTTTTTGTGAGATGGTGGAGATGTTGGTGCAAATAAAGAGATGAAATTTCGCTATACTCGCAATGTTGAAGGGAAAATGCATTTTCGCATGGTATTGAAGTTTACATCGTTGGAATGGTCCGAAAATATTTTTTCCCTCCCGTCACTCAATTTTTTTCTGCTCGTTTGGGCAACGGGAATTGCTGAAACATTTTTGATAACTCTTATTATAGATCCATAACCTGCAACGGTAAAAAAAGAGTTTCGATAGTGGTGGAAATGAAGAGATGAAAAGGTGAATAATTTTCGTTGCATTCCAACAATGCAAACACCATCATTTTCGCCTCGATCTGTCCATCAATAGACTTTCGTTTTTTTCGCATATCGAATACATCGAATACTGGACACCCGGAAAATTTCAAGCGGTCAATTCACGAAAGGTGCGATAATTCGACGCTTACATTCGCATGTTCGCAACCCAATGTCGAGTTATGAATTGAATGATCGATTCTCTTCGCTCGCACGTGTGTTTGTGTGTAAACGCACACGAGCGTGGAGAAAGTAAATGGTACCTACAACCGCAGTTGAACATGATTAGCTTAAGGGGTCGATGGACAAAAAATGGAAACGCTCGATCGAATCGATGGGGATGTATACACACTATCGACGAAAAGAGCGATGAAACGCCAACTGCGATACAATAGGTTCGGTCATATTGCTCGAAAAGCCATATATATATGTGTGTGTATGTATACGTGCATTGGCAACCGCATAATGGAATTGAATAGGACCCTCCGTCTGTGGTCGGTTTCGGTGACTCTCGAAATCCCGTGAAGTTCGCCTCCACAATATACGTGAAATCCTCTATACATCGTGGCACACGGTTCCCCCCCATAAAGTGGGACAATACTTTGAGCAATTTAAGGGAGCCATTGGATACGATCCGAAACGATTTTTCAAAAATATGTTGCCCCTGAAATGCTGTTTGGATGGACTTTATTTACGACCCCCCCCCCCCCCCCCATGTAACACACCCAAAGGGAAGATGTCATGAAGATCGAACATTAACTGAGAAACGTTCAGGTGCATTGCTCTGTTGTATAGCGATTGAAAGAAAATCGAGGATATTCAAGAGCTTCTCAGCTTATGGCAACATAACTTCACAAATTTTCCAACAAAGTTTTCGTATCCATGGTTAAGTTTTTTTATGTAAAACAAAGCATCAGGCTCTGTAGAATTGACTGATACAGAGCTTGACGATTTTCGTTTTCCCCTCATCTCTGAGAAATCTCTGTTCGAGGGTTTCAGCCGTCTCGTAATTTGTTCGCAGATTAAGATAGTGGATCTCTTCTGAGAAGAATGAAAATCGTTTGAGTGATTTTCGGACCCTAAATCAGCGAAAATAATATGAGGAGTAGAAGAAAAATGAACTTTTGTTGCGATCCAAAGATGCAAACTTCAACATCATACTTCATGCATGTTTGCATCGTTGGAATGCAATGAAAATCCTTCTTTATTTTTCATTTCCTTATTTTGATTACTTTCCAAACATTCCTTTTGCTGTTCTAGGTTATAGATCCTTAATAAGGATCTCCAAAAATATTTCAGGCATTTTTGTAGCCTAAGTGTGAAAAAAATCAGCCAAGGCGAAAACAAAAATAATAATTTCGTTACATTCCAAGGATGCGCACTTCAACACCATTATACGTCGCCTTAAATAGTGATATAGCAAACAAATTTCGTCCCTACGTTTTAAGGTCATTTTACTTTTGTAATCATGCATTCAACATTTTTTTACTAAAAATAAATCAACACGCTTTGTTTTGTAAATTTTCTTCTTCACATTTATTTGAGTCTGCATTGAAATCACGATGCATGAATTCGATCTTCGTTTTGTGGTAAAGGTTCGGGCACATATATGTATATGTGTGTGTGTATGTTTATGTACACAAATACTCCGTTTCTTTCTGTGACGAATCGGTTCAAGTTCGTGGGGGGTGTTTTTCCAACCACACGAGCTTCTTGAGGGATACTTGTGAAATTACGTAATATATCCGTATATACATCTCGATATTCACTCATACACACATAGGAATATATCTTTTGTGCAATGGTATGATGACATATATAAGTGTGTGTGTGTGTGTGTGTGTGTGTATAAATACGGTAATGGTTGTCTTTGTCGATTCGAGAAGTGGTCTGTCAGTTTGCTGAAAGCGCAATGTCCACGAGGGGAACATCTGCTGGAGTTACATATGTGTTGGTACGTTGTGAGAGAAATCAATGGTAAATGCGGGGGCTGAATCGTCAAGGGTAGGAGAGATTCTACCCCGTCTGAATTGACCACATAATTGTACACACACAGACACACACACACACATACGCATATGTTTACCAGCCATTCATGCTGAGTATTCTTTCTCTTCCGTAATTCATAATAATCTCCTATGCTAAGGGAATAAAGCTGACAACGGTACAGCGCCCAATATTCGTGATTGCAGCTGAGCGCTTGTACCTACACACCGGGAGGAGATTACGAGCGTAAACCAATTCGGGACTATCTTCAACGTAGTGCCTGTGACTAATTACCTATCGTGTGTCGATCGACAGACATTTCGCTGGGACACTTTTACGATCGCAATTGAAGTATCAAACGAGAATTAACTTCACTGACCATCCTTTCCGCGCAATTTTGGAAAAGGGAGCAAAAGTATATTGCAAACAAGGCAAAATCCACCACAAAACTGCAGTCGAGATTGAATTTCGAAACAATTTATCACATTTATCTTACAAGGAACATCACTTGAGTGATGTCATCATATGTGAGTTTCAAAACTATTAGACACGTATTTTTTTTCCTGCGGAAAAACGTTTGGTAATTCTTTAGATAATTGACTTTTCCGAAAAATGAGCCAAAAATTTGTTTTTGCTATTTTCTCATTTATTGGGTTATAAATGATGATATTCAGTCGGGGAAAGCTGACATTTTCCAGTCATTTTTCCATTGACAAGTTTTTTGCGAGCAAAAAATCGTTAAAAATAATTTCGAATTTTTCGAAAACTCCTGCATCAAAACCCAAATGTGGGGGATTTATAAAAGAAGCCTTCAGAATACAAACAAACCCAAACAAATCGAAACAAACCCAAATAACTCCAAACAAACCCAACCCCCTCCGGCGTTGGGTTGGGTTTGTTTGGATCTTTTTGTATTCAGGAAGGCTTCTTTTACAAATGCCCCCACCCTCCACCCCGAATACAGACGTCGAAATGTTCAAAAATTCCATTTATATCACGTGTTTCCTCGAGCTTCAAAACCCCATAACTTTTTGGAGGGAACGGATGGTGAATTTCAGCTTCTCCCGACTGAAAATAGAAGAAAAGAAATTTAGACTCATTTTTCGAAAAAGTCACTTTTCTAAAGAATTAACAAAAAAAAATACTTCCGCGTTTGTGAAAAATCAAAGACGAAACATCGAAAATAAATGCGATAAATTGATTCGAAAATCAATTCGATCCCCAGACGACCGGTGATAATGTATAAAATATTTTATGTGTAATATATAATCGGTGATAATATAAAACATATATATCAATCATTTTGGAGATTGATTTTCGAATCTATTTATGACGTTTATTTTTACAAGTCCGACAAAAAACTAAAATAAATGCGATTAATTATTGTAAAGCTGAACATATTTAAAGAATTGGAAAGCTAAAACAAATGCGATGAATTGATTTGAAAATGGATTAAAAAAACTATCAGTATATAACTGTTTAGTTACGTCGTATATATATTTCGGCCGTGATCTTGTGAAGATTGTGGCGATGATGAACGTATATCTCGTAACTCCCGACCACGCGGTAGTCGTTTCCACCCCACGAGAGATCGTCGGGGCGGAGAAATAGGGCGAATCTCCTTAGTCTCCCTTACTCTGGATTTGCTGAGTTATCCTATTCGAAACTTTACGTGCGGCTCTCGTATAAGGGATATTTACGCGTTTCGGGCGATGAGCTGCGTCCCTTGTTGGGAGTCTTTTGGAGGTGCGCTGGCGGGAAGAATCCTAGTTTCAGGGCATATAATGCCATTAGGGGAATTCTAGAGAGCAATGTTATACACCCGCACGCATATAAACGCAATCCAACAATATGCCCCACCATTGAAGCCAGAAAAGCCACAGGAAAGGCGCCAGGACGATACACGACTCCGAGGGTGATTGCACGAACAATATAAAAAATAGTAAGGCGATCTCCAACAATGGGAATCATGCGAGACATATTTTTTGGCTCGTGAAGTAAAAAAAAATGAAACGACACGTGTCGTCACGCACTCACAGTGGGCGCGAGGTCTCCACCCACGCACGCGAGAAACGTTCGCGGTATCTCGAAGTTCCTCGTGCGTAAATGCCCCTTGGATTCACATCGTTCCAATTAAATACAGCGCAAGATCATTTTAGAATAAAGCGCCTAGGTACGTTTTAAAAATTGTTCATGACGACAGAATATATCGTGGAAGTCATGTGATACGTGTAGGTATGTTTTTTATGGAATTCTTCAAAGACAGATGCAAAATAAATTTTAGTGACTTATGGATTGGACGTACTCGGATCATATTTTATTTTTTGCCTGTTATTTCATTATTATTTTATTTCGCCGCAAATGTACTGTTTTTTTTTTGCAAACTGAATTCGAATTTTATGATAGAACGTTTTTTCATACGTGTTCATTGATGAGATCGACTGAATACAAAAAATTAAAAAATGTACATTGGTTACGAGAAAATATTCAAAAGATGCTTGAAATATACAATTTCAGAAACTTAATTATGTTGAAAATGATGGGGTTAAAGTTTGCATCGTTGGAACGCAACGATTTTTTTTTTAATTCCTTATTTTATTATTATCCAAAATCATATTCTGCAAATTTGTTCTAGATCTAAATAAGAATTCTAAAAAAGGTTTGCTCGCTTTTCGTAGAGCAAATCTGCGAAACGAAGGTTAGGAAATTTAAAAAACAATCATTTTTACTGCATTACAACGATGCAAACTTCAACTTTATTTGAAACTTGGATAGTTGGAAAGCAACCAAAGTCAATTTTTCGTCTATTGCTCACATTTTGTGGCCGAACTAGGGTACGAAAATCACTCACAATAAAAAAAATTGTAGAGTGTAATAAAAATGATAAAACAAAAAAAGTTGAAAAGAACTTTCGTTGCAATCCAAGGAGACAAAATTCAACGCAGTGAAACCTGTTAAAAAATTCCACGATGCGAAATTCTCATCGTCGAAATGCAATACTTTCTCTACGTTGATTATGTTGAAACGAATATCAGTAATCTTCTATGGGATACCTTAGAAGGTATCTACTTTATTGAACCGATGTTGAAGTTCGCATCGTTAGAATGCATAAAAATTCTTTCTCAGTTTTCTTTTCCTCATTTTCGTCATCATCCAAAAACCGGTCCTGAAAATTTTAACTGCAGAATTCCGATAAAGTTCCTAAACAACGTTGCAGACATTTTTGAAAGGTTCAAAGAACTTTCGTTTCGTTCCAACGCTGTGAAGTTCAACGCCATAAAACCAATCAAAAAATTCCATGATGTGAAATTCTCGTCTTCGAAATCCAATACTTTCTTTTTGATTGCCCTATTTTTTCGCCACTGATTTAAGCTACGAGTATCACTTAAACGTTTTTTGTTCTTCAAAATCCTCTCATTCGGGATCTACAAGCCGAATCGACAGAAAAAGAGTCTGGATAATGTTAGGAACGAAGAAGTAAAAAAAGATTTCTTGAATCCTCGGATTATCTCTTTTTTTTTCAAACGTTGATATATCGCAGGAGATCTAATCATCGCGGACCATCAATCGAGTGTGTCAATTAACGACCTTTTCTCTCGTTCTTACGTGGGGTCTCGTCGTCGATTGGAACAGTTTTGCCAAGTCCCAGGTCTTTCCACGCATATAAAATGGACTTCGTGCGTGGTTCGTGCACATTGAAACAATGACACTCGTGTGCGATTAATAATACTCCTATGTTCGTACGGTTGACGATAATTAACGAGGGAACATTTCCATTTCGTGTTTCAGCTTCGGCAAGCGGACGGGTGGCAGCGCCAGGAGACCCAACGAATGCTTCGTCCTCGAACCGTCCGAGATGATAGTCGTGAGTACTTAATTTTCGTATACTTTCGTACCTGCTTCGTGTCTTTTTACCTGAATACAACAATTTGTCTTATTCTATTTAAAAAAAACAACGAAAACAAATTTGGATTGTTCGATAATGAAATGTCGTAGACTTTACGTCAAATCCCTTTTGACAGCAGCATGCTCGAATCATTTCCGACTAACATTTTTGCACGAAAAAGAAAAGTTCTCGTTTCTTAGGAAAATATATTTTTTAATTGATATTATTATTATCTCAGGAAAATATATTTTTTCATTGATATTATTATTATCTCAGTAAAATATATTTTTTCATTGGTATTATTATTATTATTATCGTCCAGAATTTTTACTATTTTACTATTTCCTGAGTGCCAACGTATACCCTTGAGGCTTTTTACGTATTATCTTTCCCAATTGAACCCTTTTCTATCATTCCCAACCCACACTTGGCTAGTCTAATACAACTTCCGTTTCATTCACAGTCGTCTTAACCCTTCCTTGACACACTTATATTTGGCCACGGCTTTGACACACTGGGTCAATTTGACCCGGATAGTACTTCATCCACCTGCCCTTAACAACCCTTCGGTCGGTTTTTATAGAAAAAAATCTGGGATACACCATAAAAATTCCTTAATATGTCTGCATAATTAACAGCCGGAAAGCATAACATTGAATTGTTGTGAACATTTTTTTGAAAAGTTTCAGTTTTAGGAAAGAGGTTAATTTTCAAATTTGTGTGGGGAAGTTAAGCTACACTATACCCATTCGCCGAGGGAAGCGAAGCGAGGTTAGCGCGTTTTTGTATGTGATTTTTAGGATGGAATAACCTTTAAACTTTTCGAGTTTACTACATAAAATTGTTTACACATTTTTATTGATCTTTCAAGAATATGTACAAATTTGAAAAACTATTCTCATGCAGTTTTGTACATTTGTTTACAACGGTGCGTGAAAAACGCCCCCAATTGGCATCCAGTGTTTTGAACGTTGTATGAATCCGAAAGAAAAACCAAACATATTCTTAATCTCTATAAGCGTTGTGATGTTTGGTACTAGATGCACCAAAAAAAACATTATTACGAAATGGCTGCTAAGTTTCGATGATCAATCTTTCCTATTTTTCGAACCATTCTACGAGTTATATGAAAATAATAATAAATGATTCCGACTAAATTCTGCTACCAACGTTGAAAAACAGTCTACTGAAGGTGTATGCCAAATCTGAGCTCAATCGGCCAATTTGTTATCGAGATATTGTGGTTGCCGATTTGAAAAGCATAGTTTCGATAAAGACGTGTTGAAAGTTGCTGCGTCTCAATTTTATAAGTAGTATTTGATGGTTTTTACAGATATATTCAGAAAGGTCTATACCAATAAAATAAAATATGAAAAAACATTTTTTTCAATTTTCTTCACAACGATGCTGTCTCAAAAAATGTCGTTCCCATTCAATACATTTTTATTTCGGTACAATTTTGTTTGATACGGCTATGTGTGTGCGCATGGGTATATTTACATGGGTACATATATATACCCATGTTTATAGATATACACATACATTATGTATGTGTAATCCTACATATAATTCGTTGATACCTCAGTGTGTTGTGATCCTTACAAGTTCTGTATTCACACAGGCTGCAAAACGTGCCCGTACAATACCGAATGCGAAATCCAGTTGGCCTGTGATATTAATTTCAGGGTCACGTCGTAGGTTTGGATTAACGTGACTACACGGCAAGCTACGTTGCAGCATGTACGTTTATGTGTATACATAGTATGCACGTATTGTTCAGTGATACCGCATGTACTTACAGTTATTAAGTGTTCCTGCAAGCTTATTAAATTCGACCTTGTCCCGATGCAATTAAATCCGGGCTCTCGAGATCCGGCAATGTCGAGCTCGAGCCTCGGCCAATATTGGAATTGTTTCGGGCGAAAAAAAAACCCAAATACACAAACGTACAATAAAAAAATCTTTGGATAATTAATATACATAGGCATGGCTGTGCGATGGGATAAAAATATTCTCAACCGCCGGAGCCTCGATACCATAGGAAGTCACGGATTATTTTGTTAATTTCGATAGATCATCTAAAGAGGAAGACCGAAGGACTAATTGGGACGCTGGTACGGACATTGATCAATATCCTCTCAGTCGCTTATATTTGTCAGCTTTAATACTCAGCTTTGTACTGATTGGAGAGAATAAGTATATACGTTTCGCATACCGTCTATACGCCAATATATTATACTTGGCTGAGAGATCTGGTATTAATCCAAGCTGAAAAAGACACGAGTATCGGGTCGAGAAATTCGATAGACGGGGGTGGGTTGAGCCTCTTGATATCGAGATGAAAGACAATGCTGTCCAGAAAGAGAGTAGAGGCGGAGACTCGAGAAGCACAAACCTGCACGACAGCTAATCGATATCACCTCTCGCGCCAGAGTTATGCCTACCTACCTATATAACACATTCCCTCGAACCTCCAACTTGATCTCATATATATATATATATATATATATATATATCTGCTCGAATACATCCCGCAAAGTTTCCATAGTAGCTAAAGCCTGACTTCGACGGGGTGGAATATCACGAAACACATCGCTGGGTGTTAACAATTCTCGACATTCGGAGCCCGGACCTTCGCCGTGAAAACGTCGTCGGCATTTCTGTCCAGACCATCATTTCGATACCAATAATTTACACAAATCGATAAATTTATCATACTATTGTATATTATAAGCAGAGTGCGACGCTTGGGTTATCATCTTCAGATACAACAATAACAGCAACGAATGGAGCTCAATTTTCCATGTATTGAGAAGAAAGATAAGTAAACGTTGGTTGTCAGCAGGTCTGGCCATTTCGAAAACGACCCTCAGCATTTTAAATGAAATTGTTGCTGTTGGGTATGAGAACATTTTGGGTACTCCCAGGGTGACCCTCGAAGTCTAACGTAATAAAAATGTCTTGAAACCCACCTTTTCCTAAATTAATGGGCACCCTAGTGTCCCGTTTTAATTACACACCCGAAATAAATCGCGATAATGTTGTGGGGGAAACGTTTACTGCGGGAGATTTATTTTCGTGAATTTTCGCGAATTTTTTTCTGGAAAAACGTACGCAGGTTTTCATTTTTTTGGTGACATGGAATAGTATGGCTTTAAGTGTTTTTTTACCATTTTTGTATTGAAAAGTATTTATAAATGTTGCACTGCTGCTCGAAAGCAGATAATCCGAAATAAAAAAACCAAACGTATTTAGTTTTTGCTTGAAATGATCTAGTGCTTCGACGAAGGATTTGATAAAATATTGATTTTTGAAAAAATGGCCGTAGTCCGAAGTGAAAGTATCGATTTTCAGTGAAAAAACGCCCTACTTCCGTAGATAAAAAAAACTATGCATCGAAACGAAAATTCCTTTGTTCAAGCACTGCTTTTTGATCAATAAAAGAAGCTTGTAAAATTTGAAGTCGTTCGGTGCAGCGATTTTTGAGATATCGTGGTCACCGATTTTGAAATAGTCATTTTGAGAAAAACGCTTTTAACCCTTACTTGCCACACTTCTGTAGATTACACATCATCAATACATTATCGTATAAGAAAAAAGTGGTGGGGTTGTTTCGAACCCCACAGTGGCAAGTAAGGGTTAAAGTTCTAGCGGCTCCGACTTGAAATTTTTAAAGAATATTTTTGGAATGTTATATTTTATGAATCCGTCGAACACCAAAAATTGATATTTCCAAAAATTTATCTTACGGTAACCTTCATTATTCTAAACACTACTATAGACTCTTTATACACCCAGAAAATTATAGATTTTCAAACTAATCCGAGGGAAGAAAAATTCACCCTTCTAGCAGAAAGGAACGAAAGTTGTGACACTTCCAACATTTCTAACCACCACCCGCGAAGGTTGCGCCATCGGTTTTGCACTCTGCGTACATGCACGCTGTCTGGAGCTACTGTTACAACAAATAATTCCAGGCGATCGAATTTGCACATATGTGTGACAATTCCTAACAATTCTGAACAAATGGAATCACCAGCCAAACCACGAATTAAATGTAAAGTTCGTTTTCGTTCAACGTTGCTCCACATATTTGGAAAAACGAACAGTACAGGAAAATGTCGGTGCGTTCATTTGGTCTGGAACCCCCCATACGTATCCGTGTACGAAAACGGGTTGGCCAAGGCGGTGGTGCCATCTGCAAGCCGCAAACTGCCTTGCCGACCCTCCGTCGGTTAACGATATTTCTGCGCAGCTGCCTCACCCACGGAACCGGCTCCTTCGAGCGAGAGGTCTCCGCAACCAGATCAAAGATGACGCACGCGCCGCCCACGATGCAGCGATCATACTGACTCATAATTAATTATCAAATAATTCGTTACGCCGCGACAGACAAGATCGAGTGTCACCTCTCTCTCTCTCCTCTCTCTCTCTCTCTCTCTCTCTCTCTCTCTCTCTCTCTCTCTCTCTCTCTCTCTCTCTCTCTCTCTCTCTCTCTCTCTCTCTCTCTCTACAGGAGTACAGCTACAGCGGTGAGTACAGCTACACGCATAATTTTGGAGCTCCGTCGTTTTTCGATCTTCTTCTGCCGCAAGCTGCCTTCGGGCCGTCTTTATTTCACAGATCGAGCACGCTATCTTTTGCTCATTCCTGTACACTGCATCCTGCACTGTCTACCAACTGCTACCTAGCCAAAAAGGTGTTTTTTCACCGTCGAGAAATTCTTGGATTTCGTACATCGCCTCAATCATCTCTGGTCGATATCTTCAATCGAGCTTGTCAACCACTGCGCAGGCGCGTTTGGGATTTTCCTACTACCACTACTCCGATCATAACACACCTACGCAACGAGCTCGCTGGCACCTTTAATCGCACCTCTCTGACGCTGATCCAGCGGACTTCATGTAAACATCGATCGTAACGTAAACAATTCACACCGTATTATTCGCCTGGTCCTGCCAGCTCTTTAAGTGCCCTGTTATTGTGCTATAATCGATATACTATTGACGACGCTGGACCCTATCCACCTATCATTCTATCAGATAGATCGCGTACTCTTCTTCTGGCGTGTTCAAATGACTTTCTTTGCTCTATGACGCGCGAGTGTTTCAAATGTAAGAAATCCGTTGCGCGGTTCTCGCTTTCTTGCACCGTTTGCTTAAAATTTTTCCATCCGGGCTGTGCGAAATCCTACTTGAGCAATTCTTCCATTGACACGTGCTGCCGATTACATCTATTATCCCCTGCTCAAACGACCGAGACGACACGAAGTATGGACAATCAACCAATC
Organism: Ophion slaviceki; assembly: GCA_944452715.1. NCBI lineage: Eukaryota > Metazoa > Arthropoda > Insecta > Hymenoptera > Ichneumonidae > Ophion > Ophion slaviceki. The sequence goes on from OX101783.1 coordinate 41,443,566, forward strand.
TCGCTCGAATCCATCGCTAACATGCTTCGTGCGTTCGCGGATGAGCAAAGGCAAGCCATAGCTGACATTAATGCAAAGCTCACTGAAATCCCTAAGCTTTTGGAACACGTAGCGTCGAATACCACCAGGATTACCAATCTTGAAAGAATGTGTACTGAGTTTCGCGATGAAATCGCTTCTCTCAAAACAAAGCCTCCAAACACGTCTGCGCCGTCCGAATCATCCGGTAATCTCGTAATCACCGGCTTGCCTACTGCTCTCCCCACCACTTTGCTCGAAATGATAACCAAGGTCTTTGATGCTCTTGGAGTTTCTCATCTTGCACCGCATATTCTGAACGTTCGTGTCATGTTGAAGAAACCGAACCCTGCGACCGTCAACCCACCTACTCTCGCCCAACCTTCAACTTCGCGTCAATCGCTGTCAGTAGTAGTCATGCTAACTTCTGCCGTAGTCCGCAATATTATCATTAATGCGAAACGCGTTAAACGTGACTTAACTGCCTCTGAAGTTTTCGGCGCTACTGTACTAGGCAAAATCTATGTCAATGAGCTTCTCCCGTCGGACACCTTCAAGCTTTTTCGACAGACAAAAGCCCAGGCGCCTGCCTTAGGTTATAAGTTCATCTGGGTTCGGGACGGCTTGATTCGTGTACGTAAAGACAACGGCCAGCCTATCCTTTATATCCGCACATTGGACGATCTGACAAAATTGGCTTGACTCCATAGGTCAAACCCAGCCCTTTGCCACTTTCCCTTTACTCACTCAACATCCAGCGAACGTACAACTATAAACTATCTCAAAGTCTTACACTTTAATGCAAACTCACTACTCGGACACCTGGATCAAATTAAACTTTTTCTGGATACACATTTTTATCATATTGTTGCTATCACCGAATCTTGGCTTCATTCCCGTATTCATGATTCTCTAATCGCTATCGATGGCTATTTTATCATCCGAAATGATCGTGAAGGCAAGGTTGGGGGAGGGGTTTTGTGCTATGTTCACAATTCTCTCAAGACGCGTATTCTTGAGTGTTCTCCCAGTGCGTTCTCTAATTCTCCTGAATACCTCTTATTAGATATCTCATTCCCCGCTAGTACTAGTCATTCCTTGCTATTTGCGCTTATGTATCGTCGACCAAAGGCTAAATTATTCAGCAACTTTATTTGTAGTTTCAACCGCTTCGCCCATGCCTATGATAATATAATTATTGTAGGCGACTTCAACTGTAATCTTCTAACTGAAAATCCCGAATCTCTCGCTCTAAACGACTTTATTCTCTCTCAATCTCTTTTTCTTGTTCCCTTCGGTGCTACATATCACACGTCCCATTGCGACTCTTGGCTGGACGTAGCAATCTTAGATTCTAAGGATAAAATGATTAATTACTCCAAATCTTCTTCACCCTTTATCGCGGGTCATGATAGCATCAATATTACATATAATATAAATTTACCTCCGCCCGAACCGCGCAAACTGCTCCGACGATACGTCAAGAATTTTGATGGGAGGAATTTCGAAGCCGCTCTCCAATCCTCGTTATCTCCTTTTCTCTCTCCAACTATCTCTTCATCAAGTTCTCTCGACAGCCTTATCCGTGACTTCTCCCATACGATTAATTCCACATTCGATATTTACGCTCCTCTACGTCAGTTTATCTCTCGCAAACCACCTACTCCATGGCTTTCCGCTGAGCTCAAGAAATTGGTGTCCGAACGTAATATACTTTACCAGCGTGCTAGACGTACGAACAGTGCTGTAGGTTTCGCAACCTATCGACTAGCTAGAGATCAACTGACCATTGCGCTTAGGCAATCTAAAGAAGCCTTTCTTTTGGACCGGTTATCCTCAATATCGGAACCTGCGCGCCTTTGGAAGGAACTGTCAAACCTTGGTCTCGTCAGATCCTCTCTGTCATCGCCTTTTCATTTCTTTTCTCCCGACCAACTCAATTCCTATTTCGCATCTATCTCAGGCTCAGAAGCACCGTTAGATTATGCGTCATTTCTATCCGCAATCTCCCAAATCAAACAACCTAATATTTCGTTCACTCTTGCCCCTGTAACGGAAGAAGCTGTCCTTCACCTTCTTCAATCCTCTTCTTCTACATCCCTTAGCAGCGGCTCTGATGGCATCTCCTTCTTCTGCATCAGTAAGGCCCAAATCTCCCTAGCACCAGCTTTAACTAGTATCTTCAACTCCTCTATTAGCCTTTCTTATTTCCCTGCTCAATGGAAACGAGCATTTATTCGCCCGCTATCCAAGATAAGCAAACCCAAATCGCCAGCTGATACGAGGCCAATCGCAAATCTACCGGAGCTCTCTAAAATTTTCGAGCGACTAGTCTACAATCAAATCACCGATTTTGTTAATCTCCATAACTTGCTTGACCCACACCAATCTGGCTTCCGAAAAGCCTTCAGCACTCAATCTGCGCTACTTAGAGTCACTGATGACATTCGACTAGCCATTGACAACAAAATGCTCACTCTACTAGTTCTTTTTGACTTTAGTAAGGCATTTGACACCGTTCCTCATCTACTTCTCCTAACGAAGCTCAAGACTCTAGGCTTTTCTGACCCAACACTCACCTGGTTCTATTCTTATCTGGTTGGCCGCTCTCAGTGCGTGGTTGATGGACTCGGTGGTGACTCAGGTTGGCTTCCCACTTCCAAAGGTGTCCCACAGGGCTCTGTCCTGGGGCCCCTTCTATTTATTCTCTTTATCAATGATATCGGCGCCAACCTGAGATACTCCAGCAAAATGATTTTCGCGGACGACACACAAATATATCTTCATTGTCACCCCTCCGAACTAAACGCAGCGATTGCCATGATCTCACATGATGTTAACGTCATTTCCGACTATGCTCGTGCAAATGGTCTATCCTTAAACGCCAACAAATCCAAGGCAATGATTATTGGTAGCAATGCGAATGTCCTCAACATCGATCTTATCACTTGCCCTCCTATCTCAACATGTAACGCCATTATACCCTACGTCACAGAGTCAACAAACCTTGGTGTCTGTATCTCATCTAATATCTCCTGGCGCAAACATGTCTCCCTCATTTCTCAAAAAATCCATTCTTCTCTCCACAAGCTAAAGTTTCATAAAAACTCTCTATCCACCCAGCTCAGAATTAAATTAATATCTACTCTCATTTTCCCTCATCTAGATTACTGTTGTTTAGTTTTTCACGACCTAACTGATGAATTGAACACAAAACTTCAAAGACTCCTTAACTGTTGTATCCGTTTCATTTTTAATCTAAGACGTAACGAACCTATTACACCCTACCGCCGCCGACTCCGATGGCTGTCCGTGAAAAGTCGGAGACTCTATTTCTTGGGCATTTGCACGTACCGCATTCTTTACCTTAATTGCCCTGCCTATCTTTCCGAACTTCTTCCCCTCATTGATAGATCCATACGTCACTCTCAGAGGCCTCTCTCATCCACCGCTACTGCTCCAGTTTTCCATATCCCTATACACCGCACTTCTGCGTACCACAACTCCTTCCGCTTATCTGCAGCATATTTGTGGCACTCCTTACCTAATGACATTACCTCATCGCCAACGCTCTCCATCTTTAAAAATCGCCTCTATACGCATCTTTTTGATATTGAGCTTGAGACCCTATAAATCCCCTTGTTTATTGATGACCGTCCTAAGGCGCGTATTGTACTTTATATAACGATTCTGTCGAACTATGAGAATAATGAAATGGTACCCTGAAAGCAGCTGTTGCGTCACGGCTTACAGCATATATTATATTATATTATATTGGATATTCCTTGTATATTGTATATTGTATTCGATTTTGCTTGTAATATTGTAATCGATATTCCCTAACATAACACTCGGCTTGCGCCTTCTAAGTTCTAAGTTCTAAGTTCTAAGTCCTATGAATGTAACTTTTGCGGTTATTCGGCTTTTTTCGGCTGTACTCTCGTTTAGTTGTAAGGTAGTTCGTAATTAGTTTTTATTGCAACTGTGTATCATGCGTCATCTTGATTACTTCTGTAAATTACCATGCTTTGTCAAACTTTATCATTCATTGCCCTTTAGCGTGCTTGGGCATAAGAAATATACAATCAATCAATCAATCTCTCTCTCTCTCT
>OX101783.1:41447895-41490395 GCA_944452715.1 Ophion slaviceki
TTTTTTTTACGACAATTTTGACGTTAGGTACACGTGCTAAGGCGCGTGGAAAAATAGCATGTCTTGACCCTTTCTAACGATACTATTAGATGATGGCTAAAGTCATGCTAAATTTGAGCTGCGTGAAGTCTGGGAGATTCTGTCGGGTAGGTTTTTTACGTCTCGTCGGTTGTCACGAGAAATTCGCTCTTTGCTTTCGAACTTAAGGGGTTGTCCATCAATCACGTGAGGTTTTTTAAGCCACTTTTTGAGCCCGCCCTTCCCCATGGTGATTGTGGTGAGGTTTCTAGACCCCCCCCCCCTCCATCACGTGTATTTTTTTGTTGAAAAACGTCAGACACAAGCGATAGAGAGTGCGGTATTTTGTTATGAAAAACGAAATAATATATATTGTCAGTATATTTAAATGGCATTGTCCGCGTAGTTACATAAAAAAAACACGTGATAAATCACAAGCCCCCCCCCCCAGCATGATCCATCGTGGTGTTATCCGAATCTCCCCCCCCCCCCCCCCGGATTTGTGCCTCACGCGATTAATGGACGACCCCTACGTAACTGATCAGCCTTTCTCAAACCCGGTTGGAGATTCTTTCAGTTTGAGGGCTTACACCTAGTTGAAATATTTGGAAAAAATGTTATCTTCGATGTAACAATAGATGCATTATTTAAGGGATCATCACAGTGTAAAATTTTCGAAAAATCTATTTTTTTTTTTGCATTATCCGATAGTATGGACGGTTTATATGAAAATTCCGCACTCGAAACTTTAAACGCGTTTTTCTCGAAATGTCGTTTTTCAAAACGGTGTACACAAAGGTAGAGTTTTCAACCTATCCGTCTCAAATTTTCACACAACATTCTTCACGCCATTCTTTATCTTGCTTTTGAGCCACTTTCCACGCAACGCCAATAAAAAAAACGATTATATCAAGCGCAGGACATAGAATTTTTTTTGTTTTTTTTTTCAAGATTCACCCCCCGATAAGGGTGTCTTCCGGAACATTTAGAGGGTCGGCATTTTTTTGGCAGGCGCCTTTTGGGCCACTTTCCACGCAACGCCAATAAAAAATACGATTATATCAAACGCGCAGGACATAGAATATTTTTTTTGTTTTTTTTTCAAGATTCACCCCCCTATAAGGGTTGGTCCCGATGGCCGTAAATATTTTTAATTCATTTTACCATATTTTTTTAGTAACTCGAGCCGAACTGACCAAGAAAAAATAGGAAATTAAAAAATCGAAAAAAAAATGAAATCGTTGCATAGCAACGATGCAAACTTCATGTACATGCTTTTTTTTGTAATCTTCATTTTTTTAAACGAAAAACTAACACAAAAATAGGCTAAATTCGGTACTTTTTTCTAACCACCGCGATTTTGTCCTTTTTTATTTAAAAAAAAAACCTCCGTAGCAAGATAGCTTTCATACTGATTAATCATCTTTTTACAAATTATGTTTCAGATAATATTTACGGCCACAACCGTGTGCACCGTGAGGACACCTTTTTGCGAAAATATTTTCAACCGTTAAAAAAAATGAAAAAAATAAAATAAAAAATAAAACGTTTAAAAATGTATTTTCTGTTCTTCATGAGTGCTTTGATTTGATTTTTAAAAAATCACACTGATTAGCGTATTTTAACCATCGACAGCAAAATCAGCTATTTTTCGACCCGTTACACTGTGATGATCCCTTAAATAGCTGCAATCGCGTAGAATAATGACGTCGCGATTTGAAGAAGAGAAAAACTTCGGAAGCTGCACAGGTCAGCTTTAAGATGCTGCAATTGGATTTCAAAAGTGTCCAAATTTTTCGATAATTCCCGCAACTTAAGTCTGCGTAACAAATATCCGAGCAATTAAGAAAAAAAAGCAACTTTCATTGCCTCCCACCGAAGCAAAATCCTGCCTCGTGAAACTACACTGCAGTGTTATGCCTCGAGCGCGACAGTACATGTTCGAAAATATCAGCACACGATCTCACCAATTTCCGTGCAAATGCTTCAAGAGTGACGGTGACGAGAACGCGGAAATTTTTTATTAAACATTACGCAATACAGGGAAGAGTGGTTGAAAACGAAGAATTTACCCGATAACAAAAAACAAACAAGTCTAGAACGAGAGGCGAAACAGTCCTTGTCAATTTTATTAGATGAGACAAGGATTTTTTTCTTTCTTTCTTTTGTCTCCATGGCGCATTGTATCACGCGAGTGTATAGTGCCCGTTGATACGTCGAGCGAATAGAAACGCCACGAGCAGATCTCTTTTGTGCCGCATTGGCAGCTTCGCGTAGTTTGACTTTTTTTTTCGTTCTTTCTTTTTTTCCTTCACGTCTTCTTGACGTGTATTTACACGAAGCCGCAAAAGCACGTGTGTGTAGTACGTATACATTTATACAATGGTAGTCGGAGTGGGAAAAAGGCAGAATGAGAGAGAGAGAGAGAGAGAGAAGGATTTAGGGGGCTACATCTACCTAGGTGGGTCAAACAATTGCATTTTCCAAAAATATTTTTATTCCATAGTATCACCTTTTAGCTATATTCCCTGAAAGTTTAATTTAATATTCCCAACATGAAATGAGCTACAGCTTCTAACAGTCGGCCAAGCGCGGTAGCACCACCGTTCTTCAAACTTTAAGATGATGAGATAAAAAAAAACAATTTGTACAATTTTTTAACCATTTTTCCATCAATAAAAGGCATCTTTTTCGTAATTTGACCATTTTTTACTCCAACATTGATCGCCTCTAAATACCGGAATAAATATATTTTTTGGAACGAGCACTAGGGTCCTTTTTTCTCAAAAGGACCATATCTAAGGAGTAACAGATTCAAATTTGAGGCGAAAATATTGAAAATTCACGGAGTTGTGATTTTTTAAGTAAAAACACTTTTTACCGTTTTTTCTTCTTTGTGATTTTTTATGAATATGTTACCATTTGATTTTTCATACGTTTTTTCCGTACATCAACTAGAATGTTTGAAGGATGTTGTGTAATTTTTTGAGATTTTTTCGACCGACAGTTTGGTCACAATACTGGTTCAAAAATGGACCGAGTAGAATCGACCCAGTGTGACCATCGAGATCGATGGAACGTGTGACCACGAAGGGTTAACCTCGTTTTTCTCGAAACACTGTTTTCAAAGTCGGTAGACATGATATCTCGAGAACCACTCGATGGATTGTTTCCAAATTTACAGGAGATACGACGAGAAACATTGAAAGGTCGTTGACCATCTCACTTTTCAAAAATCGATCTTCATTTTTTTAATATTTACGTAAAAGTGACGACTTTTTTCATAGATTTTGTGTGCTCGAGTTTCAATTCGTCGCCGCGTTGTTAAAAAAAATCATTTTAAAAATCGACGATCGTGAACGAATCGTATTTGTGGTTAACTTGAATGATGCGTTTGGTTTTAGACTTCAGATGGGCCGTTTAAGCTGGAGAGTGTCCACCGCCAAACGTCGCGAAAAAAATTTCATTATCTGCCGGCGACCTTTTTTTGTTGTTGTTTTTCTGTATTTTTTGGTAATTTTTAAAAATGTTCTCAATATATGTATCTTTGTTAAAAAAAAACGTTTCTTTTTGACCAACCGTTTCCGAGAAAAAAAAATCGGAATTGGATTCTGGAATTGGAGAATCTGGAATTGGATTGGAAAATCGGATCTTCCTTAGCTCGTTGGAGATCATGTAGACGAGCACGTCACGCCTTGTACTACGTCGCTTTTGAACGCTACCGAGCTCGCGATACAGTATTTTCGAGGAGAGAAATGCGACGTCGCGAAACTCTAGTCGCGCGATTGTAGTTTCACTCAAGGATGTACGAACTTTTACAGAAATCCTACGATGGCATTAATAATTGGATGCATCGTTCATTCTTTATTCTAAACCTGCATGCAAAATTTGGGATCGACCTGCTAACCCGTTGAAAAATTATGACGCTGTTAAGGAGGTACACCAGCTTCATACAATGTTGCCATGCTAAACCATGGTAAAATTTCAAAATGGTGATAGATCAATAAAATTTGGTGAATATATTCTTTAGTATTATATATGTCAATACAATTTTTTTCACATTTTTTCATTGTGCCGTTATCGAGTAATTGAACATTGAAGTTCACGTGTATAAGCATAGCGTTTTTATAGATATAGGTATATATTCCGGGTATAAGAATAAACGCTTGTGAATTATTTGTAAGAAAATGGCACAACCAAAAAATCTGAAAAAATTTGTATCTACATGAATAATACTAAAGAATATATTCACCAAATTTTATTGATCTATCACCATTTTGCTGAAGCTGGTGTACCTCCTTAACCTGCAGCGGCTTAGCATGTGTTTTTACGGTATTGCATTTTACATCGATGAGATGCAACGAGAATTATTTTTTCCTACTGCCCAACTTTATTTTTCACTCCATATCGGCTATAAAAATCACTCGAACATTTTTGAACATCCTTTTTGGGGGTCCGCAACCCAAACGCGGAAAAAAAGAGTTTAGATGGTTAAAAAATGAAGAGATGGAGAAATAAAGAAAAATACTCGTTGCATTCCAACGATGCAAATGTTGTTGCAAATGAAGGATATGGTGAATAAAATTGAACATATTTGTTTTCATCCTTCAGTGAATAAAATTAACCGATTTTCCCTTGCGCCACAGTGTTTTAATAACCAAGAAATCAGTTCCTTCGCTCGGCGCAAACAAAATGCATAAAAAACATCGAACGGAAACAAAATTTCAGAATATTTACAGAAAATTAAAGATTGGAACCCGAATTTCGTATAGTCTTGAAGTTTGCATCGTTGGAATGCGACAAGAATACTCTTTTACATTTTTATTTCCTCATCTTAATTGCTTTACGCAATATTTCTTTTCACATTTTAATTGTAGATCTTCAAAAATGCGGCTCGAAAAAAGATTGAGGCGTTTTCGTAACGAATTTTGACCAAAAGAAATTCGAACGTTTGTATAATTATTATTGTTATTGCATTCCAACGACGCAAACTTCAATCTCATTATTTTCTGTAATTCGGTTCTCATCAACGATTCTCCCCTTCTGCGTCGTGCACCAAATTTCGGACGTCGTTATTTCCGCTTTCTATCGTAGAATCACCTCCATCCAACGGCTCAAAGCCTTTTTTGGCACGCGAACAAGCATCAGTCGAACAAAACTTCAAAAACTGTCCCAGACGAGAAAAGGGAGGGGGGAGAGAGGGAGAGAGAGAGAGAGAGAGAGAGAGAGAGGCAGCTGCACATGCATCTCCGAGGCATAAAAAATGGAACTGTTGGCTCTGATGACCCGAATTACCCCCGTTCGCCGTTGACAAAGTGGGTGTTACGCTTCTCACTGGTATTACGCCAACCAGCCTACGTCACAGTCTCGTTCATCGTACGTCGTTTCTACGTCGACGGTGTCGTTGTCGAGCTCCGACGAAATCTCGGTAGTAATTGCGCTTAGCTCAATAGTTTACGGCACCATGTATACAGGCTTTTACAAACGCGTATGTTCATCCCCGCGTATATAACTTTATTTATCGCGGGCGACTAGCGAAGGATAAGCCGCGGGGGCGCGATCGTGGCTGAGGCGATAAAAAAAATAATATAATCGCCCAATGATGTGCGTCGATGCATCACGCGGATCGAGCTCTCTCACGAGTGCGAATGACGTACAGACGCGAAGAAAAATTGAAATGAACCGATTAATTTTCCGGACGCACGTGTGGCACACACAAAAAAAGTTAGAAAAAGATCGGAGACGGTAAAAACGGGGGGACATTCTGGATCATCAACGCTTCGACGGCTCTGGGGAATCCCCTGTAGCGCCGAAGAGGATTTCACAACGGATTCCTCTCCACGTCACAACTTTGCAATACCGCTAGGAAGCGCGAGTGAGACGAACGATACAACGCACATACACACAGACGAACACATGGATACATTGTCCCCGCCTAGCTTGGGGTGCGCGTCGTAAATCAATATTTACCGTGTCGTCGAAGACCAAGTTGACCTGACGATGGTCCGTGATGGGATGAGGGTGCGGAGGCCGGTGCATCCTTCCACCGCCGTGAACTTCCGGATAGTCGATCTGTAACCACACGCGAAAATCATTCCACTTTAGCGCTTCACAACGAGTTTACAACGTAATACTTTGGTTGTGAAAGCATTTTGAACGTGCTTGCCACCATTTGATTCGCTTTGCCGTTGGATTATGGCGTATCTGATTTTATATTTTTATTTCATTTACGTGTGTGGGTGTGTTCGTTTACATATATACACATACACACACAACTGGGGCGAGCCATTACAAATAGAACGCTCGAAAATATCTGGAAACATTGATTTTACACAAAAAAAAGTCAAATACAAAACTCAAACGATGTTGAAGATCGACGATATTGAAGTTTGCGTCCTTGGAACGCAACAAAAAATCTTACAATTTTTTTTATTTTCTCATTTTCTTTATCATCCAACAACTTTTTTCGCATATTTAGACTGGTAATCTCTAACAAGGGTTATATATATATATATGTACACATACACCCACGAGCACATACATATATCCTGGATCTTACGGACATCCTGCCCAATGATCCTAGAAGTTGCCATCCAGGTTTCTAAATGCCAATTAAATTACGTACGAAATAAATAAATCTGACAGATTGAAATCACACTCGATATCGTCTCTGTGAAGTGGTCTAAAATACTTCCGATAATATTTTCTTCGCCGTACGCGGCCCCGCATTTCTCTGCGGTACTTTGTACGTGAAGTCATTGATCCAGATTGCTCACGAATTGAGATACGGCGACTAACAACTTACTTCCTCGCGCTACGATACTATAATTCAATTAACCCTTCATAAATGAACGACGTAAAAATATAAAAAATTGTCGACTTTATGGTAGGATTTGATAAGTAAAAACCACGTATTATGTACTTGTTGACATTTTTTATCTGCGGGCTAGTTATAAAGCAATAAAGGGAGTGTGACAGACACGTTACGTTGTGCCGTAACATTCCTTTATGACGTGTGGAATGCTTTGAAGCAGTTGTTTTGCTTGTCGTAGCACAACGAAACGCCACGCAACATTTTTCACACACCGCTTGTCGTTTTGATATGTTTCGATTTTTGCAAACTTTACACACATTCGTAACGTTAGGCACTTCGAACACATTTTGATCCAACTAACGCCATCTAGTTTGCATTAATTGCACTGAAAAACCATAAAATAGTTTGTGACCGTCGTGTGACACTGATTTAAAAAAAAGGGTTAGGGGGTGGGGCAATCTTTAGGTAAGGAAAACATTTGCTGATTTTTATGTTTTTTTTTTTAAGGAAAGTTTTCTTCGCCATTTTTAAGACTTGAGGTATGTTTTATTACTACTTTTGGCTGTTACATGGTACTTTTTTCATATTGATCTTTCAAAAGGGCGGAGGTATGATGAGGTTGAAGACCGCATCGTTAGACCGCAATGAAAATGAATATTACGCAATTCCTTTGATTTAATTTTGGCATATTTCGCTTACAAAAATCACACAACAATTTTTGAAAATACTTATTTAGCGATCTACTATCTAAATCTACGAAAAAAGGACTTGTAAGTATAATATTAAAAATAAGTAAATTAAAGTGTGAAAAAGAACGTTCGTTGCGTTCGAACGATGCAAACTTCAACACCATGAGGTACGGCACCGTCTTCTAAACTACATTTTCAAAACTGTGACATATAGTTGAAAAACGAATCGACCGATTCTGATGAAATTTGGTGTAAAACTTTCTAACCTTATAGTCTAAAACATGATCTTAAATATTTCTGAAAATAAAAAAACAATTATTTTTTATTACAAAATGTAGCAATTTTCATCGGAAAATTCAATTTTTTGTCTCAAAGCGAACCATTTAATCGATTTTCAATATTTCTCACTTTTTCGTGGTTCATATTCTGCGTATGAGTTTTGATAAGAGAAAAATTTACGTTCGTGTTTTTTTCAGATTAATCCTGTGGACGCTACGTGTCACGCCGTCCGACAACATCCGCCACAACCCGATTTGAAGACCGTGCCATACCGCCGTCATTTAAAAGATTAATAATGAAAAAAGTACCATGTAACAGCCAGAAGTAGTAATAAAACATACCCCCATTCTCAAAAATGGTGCAGAAAGCTTTCCTTAAAAAAAAATCATGAAGATCAGCAATTTTTTCCTCGCCAAATAGTGTCGATACGGGATTTCGTGAGGACTTAGATGGTTTGTTACCGAACTGTGACACGGTGATATTTACTGTTAAGGCGGGATATACATTTAGACAGGAAAAAATCATCAATATTGAGGGATTTTTTAAGCTGAGAAATAATTATTCTACAATTATCAAACTTTAGGTATACTTTAATAGTATATTTAAGTATACAAAACAATTTTTTTTAAATTAATTCATCATCGAAATAGCGGAACTGTGGCAGAGTGTTACAGCAAGTTCGCCGCGGGAGTTGCGAATCGGCGTGCAGTCTAGCTTCCCGTAGACTTTGATTTGCAAATAAGTTCAAACATTTTTTCAGTTAGAACATGTATAGTTTTTACGTGACGGTAATTAAAATGAAGAAAATGCAAATTTAGAAAAATGGCACGCATTTACAAAAAAAAATCAACATTTCACGTAACATTTCTGTAAAATGTGGATTAAAAAAGTAGTTTTTTTTTTTCAATTTTTCAAGAACAATTCTCGTCAAGTAGCAGGTACCAATATTATCAATATTTCTACCAAGTTTCAACTCAATCGGCTTAATAGTTTTTGAGTAATTCTGCACGCCAATTTCGATAATGCGTTTTTGAGAAAAACGCGTTTGAAGTTCACGCCCGCTCCGAATCCGAGCGGTGAGGCACAGCGTTGACGGGTGGTAATGTTTGAAGTTTTTCGAATTTTGCTTTGAAACTTTGGAAAAATATTCTACATATATAGTTCCATCGTTTAAAGAGAAAAAAAAAGAAATCGATTTTTTGATCGTTGCAAATGTATATCCCGCCTTAATCGTTTATGCTTCCCGCCCATGGGATTATCTATTGAATTTGAAAGATGGATTTTTAGTAAATTTAGCTCGAATGCACGAATAGATAACGATGTTACGTTTCGAAAGATTGGTCGGGTGTCGCGACCAAGTCAAGCCGACACGCGTCCCATTTTTTCAGTCGGCCAGTTCCGTCTATCCGCATTGAAAAGAAGGGAAGAAAGGCGCAGAGGAAGAAGATAAGCGGAACATTCTCCTTATCGCAAATTCACGGTAGAGCGTTATCCGTTGAATTATTAGAATCGAAAAAGCATACGGATCGTATCGAAGAGGAGCAAATGTTTGAGCAATTTGACTTCCGTCTCCGATCGATAAATTTAACCCCTAATGGGAATTTTTTTGCGACCTCCTATTTGTTATAGGAGGTCGCAGATAAATTCTTCGCTCATAAATTGAGGCGTTACATCTGAGTAGCAAAAAATGTTGGCCGTTTTTTTTGTATAGGCTTCAATGATGTATAAACGTCGCAAGAAGGATATGCAAAAGAAATTATACGCAATTTTTTTTTTGTTTTTAATTTTTTTAGCTCATTTTTCGAAGCGCCTCCGAGCGCTCCGAAACGCATAAAACAGCCTAGACGGTGAAAGTAGCAATTCGGAGTCGGTTAGTATAGTCGTACGAAAAATATACAGCGACCTGACTGAAGACCTACTATCAGAATGCCTTGGTGGGTACACACAGAATTCAAATGAGACCCTCAATTTCGTTTTGTTGACGAGGCCTATCAAATCAGTTGAGAAACTAATTTGATAAAAACGAGTTTTTCTCGAAACAACGTTTTTGAAATCGCGAGAAGGCATAATCTGAGCGGTTTTCATCCGATTGACTTGCAATTTTAACTGTAGCTTCTTAGATAGGTTGTCTAAAAAAGTACACACGATTTTTACGATTCATCAACAATTCTCGTTTTTTGTAAACAAATGAAGGCCGATTTTTTAGCGAAAATAAAAAACAAATGTTATTCAAAATGATGCCATTTTGAGAGAATACCATATTTTCAAATAATCGTGTGTATTTCTCTAGCAAAACTAATATGAATGACGATTTTTTTTCCGTAGGTGCTAGTCTCGAAAAGTTCTGCTTCCTCCTGCAGAGCGACTAAAAAAGCTCTTAATGTAGCTACGACTAAGCCGCCATGTTGTATTTTTTCATAATTAAAAAAAAATATGTCAACACATGTAGAATAGACCCTGCAAACCTTATTTTTACTACTTCAGAATTCTCAAAAAAAAATTCCCAAAAAAGTCCATTTTTTCGGTGAGCCATATAGATGCAACGCCTTCAACGGCTCTGGAACTACCGGATGTATTTTTTTGGTAACAAACTTGCGAAAATTGAATGTGCAATATTACTTGCTGTTTTCATGGCTGATTGTGAAAATTGAGAAACGCTCGAGTATTTTCCCGCGAGCGAAGTGGAACCATTGGAGAGATGCTGCGGAGCGCGCGTGTGGGCAGAAAATTGCGAGTATAACATCTTTGACTTTCTACCACGAGATAATTATAACTGTACAATGCAACTCCATATAATATGTAACGCCTGTGTGTGCATATATATCACACACACAAACACACACACACGCGCACGCACGCACGCACACACGCACGCATACACATAGGTAACTATGTGACCTATATAATTATATCTGGTGGGGAAGGGTGATCTACAAGGCATTCAACTTCGAGGACCATCCTCACAGTGATCTTTCCAACTTACACGCAACATTACACAAAACCCAGTGTCTTCAAAATTACCTTTACGTGAATTAAAGCGTATTCATATAAAAGTCATTTCCAGGACCGTACCATTCCCGAAATCAACTAATCGTTCAAAAAATTGGTTTGGTTTGGTTTTTGCATCGTTGGACGGCAAGGAACGTTCTGTTTACATTCTTTTCATCTCTTTGTTTTTATTTTTACATTTTTTAAAAATAGATTACGGTCGTGGAGCTCTAATGGACATAAGAAAAACCGTTTGAGTAATTTTGGTACCCTAAATCGGCAAAAAAATGTACGCTATAAAAGAAAAATGAACTTCCGTTGAATCCCAACTATAGAAAATTTCAACGTTATGTCAAAAAAGTCAGATGTGCTGGTAGCCAAGATTACATGTAGTCGGTTTAAAATGTGATGTTAAAGTTTGCATCGTGCAACAATATGATGATGGAGATTGCAACGAAAATGAATTTTTCTTCTATTGATCACTATATTTTCGCCGATTTAGGGTACGAAAATCACTCGAACGGTTTTTCTTATCCTCAAAAATGCAAGATTATAATCAGTACAAAAAATATAGATTATAACAGAAACGAAAAAGAGAAAAATAAATAATTTTCGTTGCGTTCCAACGGTGCAAACTTCAACGCCATTTAAATTATGCTTTTCCCATTTATTATAAGATTGAACTTTGCATCGTTGGAATGCAATGGAAATGATTATTTTTCAATTGCTCGATTTTCTTGTGGCCCATCTTCTTAAGAGATCTACAATTTAAACACGGGAATAAATATTTTGTATAATAATAAAAATGAGAAAAGAAAAAGAAATGTTCGTTGCGTTCCAACGAGCCAAACTTGAAGACTTTTTTATTAAGGGAAGATATACACCTAGATGGTCGAGGTCGAGGATTTAGAAGCTATGAACATTCCGTCGACCGTAGAAGACCTACACTATGGGCCTGGTATCGATGATTCCATGTAAGTTCACAAATTTCATGATTTATTCATTCCCAAATTTTCAAACGCGTTTTTCTCAAAACCACGTTTTTCAAATCGGTACCCAAAATTTCTCGGAAACCAATGAACCGATTGCCTTGAGGTTTTTTGTGGTTATTCTATACACCATTATCGAGTACTTGTCATAGGATTTTTTTTCCGTTACTTAGTTTTTGTTTTATAGGCAAAATAATAACTAATTTTTGGCCCAAAAATCACTATTTATGTTCAAACGTCCGCCATTTTGTCATAAATCGATATTTTCAAAATCGGCTTTGACAAGTACTAGATTATAGTATCTAATTTAATAATCTTTTTGTTTTTTTTTTTATCTGATTTTTGAAGAAACGCCAGTGGGTACCGTATACGCAGATTTTTTTACGACGCTCCAAGGATCATACAATATCCTTGTATATTTTTTATATTTTTAAATAAAGAAAATTAAACATATTTTTGAATGTATATACTTTTAGATAATTAAAACCCCAATCCGAAATTTCAAACAGTTTTCCTTGAAAAAATTCACAAAAATGACCTTTTTCCGGCTCCTAGGTGTATATCTCCCCTTAATGCATAGTGAAATAAATATATGGGTTATACGTTAAACCGAGTTAAATTATGTGTGCATTTATAGGTCTGTATGCATGTTAGTCATACACATGTAGTATATGACTGAGTAATATATAAGTATTTGTATGTAAGTGTACAAAGCCATAGAATGAGAGACAGCACCATTTTTGTATAAGTACTTAATGTCTCTGTCTTTGTGTCTTCCCCCTAAGCGCCCTCCTTTTTTGTCCCTCTCGGGCTTTTATTTTTTGTAGGTAAGTACGTGTACTCGTTGCAAAGACTTATTCTCACAGACCTTCAGCTGCTTTGATATTTCCCTTCTCCTCCTATTGGAACTATACATGGTGTGTGGCTTTCTATGAGCTTTCCCAAAGACAGTGGTGCTCCTTGTCCAGGAACTCGAGAGCATTTAAGAGAGAGGGAGGGAGAGAGATAGATAGAGAGAGAGAGAGAGAGAGAGAGAGAGAGAGAGAGAGAGAGAGAGAGAGAGAGAGAGTTCAATCTTGTTGGTGTACGACGTAGAAGTACATACATCAAGTTCTCACTTTTTCATGCGAGATCGTATCGTGTAAAGGGACAAACAGTTTGTCAGCATTAGAGAAGCTCGCATATAAATGATCGGGAAGCACGGGAGCAAAAGAGAGAAAAATGGACAGATAATAGCGACACGAAGACAGAGGGCCTAGCAAGGGAGAGTGAGAAAGAGAGAGTGATCGAGAGTGAAAGAACGAAAGTTAAACGAGGCGAATGTGTGTCTAGTACCGGAACTCCGTAGGCCGGACTTCCGGTAGATATACCCAGAGTGACTCTCCGCACTCGTCGAGCATTCAGAGACACATTGGAACAGTCACTGGAATCTCGTTCGGCGCTTCCCTTCAGCTTTTCATATTTTGCCACGATCTCCACGAGAACAAAAGGCAGCAGCGAAAAGCTCGGAATATCATTATTAAGGCTATGTATCGCACACTTCGACCACTTAGAAATTTTGAATCCTAATTTCGACCAAACGCGACGATCAACTGAGGTGAAATTCATCGTCTACATGCGATATTGTTGCAGGGAGAGCCAGACGGTTGACATTTTTTGCAACTTTGAAAAAAAAAATTGTAGTTGCGATCTGTAATTGAAGTTTTTTTTTTGAAGATTTGAAAAAATTGAAGTTTTTTTTTGGAGCTCAAAATATTATCGGCAATTCTCAAAATCTAGTGCATCAGTTTTCCCACTGGCGGCATCCCGCATGGTGAACGTACACACATGTACACGTATCATACGCGGACGTGCACCAACAATCGTCTATTGGGCCTCTGTCCTTTGCTGTAGTGCGAGTAGCAGACGATTGTTGTGACATTTGACAGTATTTTGCGGTGGCTCATAGCCAAAAACTACGAATTCTGCAATACCGTTGTGACCGCGTCAAACCTTCGCAGCGTGCGATACATGGCCTTATAGGAAAAAGCAGTTTTCGCCAAACGTTACGGTCAAACGATAACTAACAGCACAATATATTCAAATCACCAAAAATAATTGTATCACTACGTAATAATATTAAAATTACCAAAAATAATTTTATCACAACACCATATTTTTTTTAAATTAATGATTTTATCCCAACGTAATAACATAAAAAATGCCAACAAAAAAAATTATCACAGCACAATATATTAAAATTTCGAAAAATAATTTTATCACAACATATTATATTAAAATCCTCAAAAAAATGGTATCACCTCACAACATATTAAAATGTTTTAAGTATAATTTTATCACAACATTGTATATTAAAATTGTCTAAATAGAATTTCATCACAACACAATTTATTGAAATTCTGTAAATCGAGATCAATTTACATCGGGACTGATCGTAAAAATGAGAAATACATCAATGCTTTCAAGATTATCATTGTGAGATTTGTAATACTTTTTTCTCGAAACTACTTATCGTTCTGATAGTTCTGCTTCGGGGCGGTGTTCAAATTTTTTGTCAGTCTTTCGATCTGCGAAACGATCGATCGATTTATCAATGAAGAAGCCTATCAGCACGATTAATTCCAACCATTTGCTTCCGTTGAGTTTTTGTTTTGGATCTACGTCCGACCGAGACGCATTAACGAGCCCCACTTTAGAAACAGGCTTCTGGTAAATCCTACGAAGAGGCGGAATCACCCGGGTCTATGAACCTCTGTTTGACAAATGTTGTGATCGCGAGCCGTCACGTCTCGAAAGACGTGAGATATTTCGGCCCAAATATACGAGAACCGTGTTCAATAAATACAAGGCGTGAAGAGGGTTGGAATATCGGAGCATCAATTGCCTTTTTTTTCTTTCTCTCTTTATCGCGGTATCCGACACCTACGAGGTTCGAAAAGGGCCCTCGTCCGGGAAACGCCTCCAATTTTTCGCAGCCTCGAAGGGATCTCGTGAGAAAGGTGTACGAGGAACCCTTCGGGAATGGAGGGGTGTACACAATTGTTATACTCCTGTGTATCTTCACCATAAAATTAATTGAGAAACCGGTATAGAAAAGCTTCAATTGGGGAATCGGAAATTAATAGAGCGAATTAATGGGCGTTCATATATTTTATCCGAAAATGTCAATACATCTGCGGAGTAAATAAATGGGAAGTTTCTCTCGGCAAATATACTCCTACTCGTGATTATTATTGACCAACAAAAATATTTAGAATGTTCCCTCCAGTAATTGAGGGCTTACACTTAGTTGAAATTTTGGAAAACTTTGGTTTTTTGTTTTCGGAAAACTCTCAAAATATGACATTTTAAAAATATTCTGTGAAAATTTCAAGTCGATTTGTTCAAAGTTGAGGGAGTTATGGGCGTTTTTAGGAAGGTGACTACGAATTCTCACAAATCACTGCATCGATTAACTTGAAATTTTGCAAGCATCTTTTACATATCAAAAACCAGTGCTTGAAGGAAGGAACTTTTTTAGCGATGCATAGTTTTTTTTTAAATAAAAATAGACGGTTCGAAATTACCAAAAATCGATATTTTTATTTTGGGCTGCGGCCTTTTTGTTTCATAAACAATATTTCACTAAATCCTTCATCCAAGCACTAGATAATTTTATGCGGAAACTGAATGCGTTTGATTTTTTAATTTCGGGTGATTTGTTTCCGAGCAGTAGTGGTCTACCATTGTATCTACCACATTTATAAATATTTTCCAATACAAAATTGTCAAAGATACTTCAAACCATACTCTTTAATGTACAAACACAAAAATCGAAAACCGACACACGTTTTCCCAGAAAAAAAATCACGAAAATTTCTCTTTTTTTCGGTCACGTGCTAGATGTAACCCGTTAGTCATAACGCGTTAAAAAAATATATAAATTTCATTTTCACATAAGGATCGAAAGAGACAAATCACTTTTTAGGAAGAAAAATAATATTGGCTGGCGCATTAGAAAATATATGCACGTGCAAGAACGATCGGTTGTAGTGGACGTGCAGACGCTACAGTGCAAAAAGTAGCAGTGGGGGACATTCTGGGGGGTCTCCAACAAACTGGAAATGGTAGAGGGACAAGTGTGAGGCAAAAGTGCAAGGGATGAAATTGCAACGGCCCTTAAGGACATATGAAGGATGATTGATAATAAAAAAATAACATTTGTTAAAATGTACCGTAGGTCCTCATAGAAGCCCATGCGTTGAATAATTAATAGAATCGCTAATTGATTAATAATCCTAAAAAACTGCGACAACCAGGAATAAATGGAAAACATTAACCCGAACTCGCCGCATTACTCATAAATGCAAAGAAAATCTTTATCGCGTACTCATTCGTCATAAGCCCTCGCATCGACGATACGGAATTAAATGAGTAAATTAAATCTACAACGAATGTGATATCGTTTTGCTGTTCGAAAATGCAATAAAATGCAGCTAGAGAAGCACATGCAGGATCTCGCGCCAGGAAATAAATAATCTCATAGAGTAAAGATGGCGTTGAAGTTTGCATCGTTAGAACGCAACGAAATCTTTTTTTAGTTTCTTCATTTTTATTACAATTTTTAATTTTCTTGGCTTAAGATCGTAGACCTATTAAGAGGATGAGAAAAAACCGCTTGAGTGATTTTCGTATCCTAAATCGGCGAAAAAAACGTGAGCAATGGAAAAAGAATTAACTTTCGTTGTTTTCCAACGATCCAAACTTCACCATCGTAATAAAAGAGTAATGCAGAAATATTTCTCCTCTTTATTTTTAACTACAGTGGGTAAAAAAGTATTTATACACGTCGTATATTTCAAATTATCCTTCGAAAAAAATGAAACGCTTTATTGAGTTTTTGTGTTCGATAGCTTACCCTAAATATACATTAGAGTTGCTCAGGTTTGAGCTTTATTTGTTTCCTTTTTCTCAATATCCAATTATCTTCTTTAAAGATTTAAAAAATGGTCACAAAATCTGCGAGCGGTCAAAAAATATTTAAAGGTCGCTCAAGCCTCCCAAAAATTCAAATTTTCATTAAAAAATCGTTTTTTTTTTCAAAGAAAACTTGCATTTTTGGGAGGCTTGAGCGACCTCTAAATATTTTTTGACCGCTTGCAGATTTCGCGACAATTTTTATTTCTTTGAAGAAGATAATTGGATGGTGAGAGAAAAGGAAAAAATAGAGCTCAAATTTGGGCTATTCTAATATGCATGGTGTCTGGTTACAAAAATCTTGGGAAAACACGAACGAAAAAATTAAGCTAAATTAACAACAGTTTCATGTGAGATGTGCAAATACTTTTTTTTACCCACTGTACATAAATTTGCCTGTCCGCCTTTTCTGAGTATTGGGGAAAAACGAGAAAAGAAAGGAAAATTGTGAATCAATGTAGAACAGTATACACGTCAATAAAAAAAAAGCAGAATATACTCTGAGGGGCACGAGGATCAGCGTGTCGTGGAGTGCGAAACCCGAGAACGCATGGACGTTCGACCCAAGTCCGAAGTCGTACCGCAAAGTAAGCTCTTCGTAGGAATGACAAAAGCAAAATCGTGCCACGAGCCGAAATGAAACTCGAGTGTGATGCAACGAGGAGTTGCAGAACATCGGGAACACAGAAACGTGTAATTCGTGGCAAGGCCAACACCAAACTGCGTCGCACGCAGATAATCAAATCGAGCGAACAACGTAATAATCTTCGTAACGACAGCGGAATTTTGCTGTATCAGGATTTTCGCGTATCCATTTTGTTACGCTCGCGAGGGAATTAAAAGTTGAATAATTTCTTATATTGAGGTGGGACACCACCGTGGCGAGTCAAAACATTCGATTTTTCTTTTGCATTTTCTCAAAGTATACATAGTCAAGAATATGTGAACAAATTTTCAAGTTCAAATATTGAAAATTTATCAAGTTGCAGACAATTTAGCGAGAGCAGGTGGTACAACGATTTAAGTACATGAAAATTTTCAATCGCGTTTTTCTCGACCCGGACGGTATCAAACTCTAGCTATAATTATCCGATTTCCGGTTTGAAAAAAATCAAAATTTTCATAAATGCAGTAGCTATTGTTGTACATAGCCGTTTTTTAAAATATTTTCAAGCCCCCAAATATAACTTTTTTTTTCCCAAAATTACACTTTTTTATCTCCCGCTATTTTGGGATTTTTACAACGAGAACTATATTTATATAGAGTATAAAACATTTTATTTTTATTTTTCCAATCAACCATTGTCGCATTACCGATCCGACCAGTGGACCACATTTTTTATACAGAGACTCTATTATACCTCAATAACATTGTTAATTTTTCGTTCTTTTTCATAAAAATTTGCACGAAATAAGTTCAATGTATGCTTACTAACATACCTTTTTTCCAAATCCCAAATAAATAATGTACCGTAAAATGGGGTTACTTTAAACAGGTTTCGGAAGTTTTTTTGTAGATGACATTTTTTTAACACCCTGAATTCCAACTTTTGTTGCTCCAATAGAACAATGTGTCCTTTGGCTATCAAATGTATAAGAAAGTCAAGCCCCCTCCCCCCAATTTTATACATATTTTTTTAAAGTGTCCAAGTAACCTCGAGTGTAGGGTTGCTTTGACAAGGAATTGGAATGCTGAAGGGTCTCGTTTCCACAATGTTTATCTCTACAACGTTGAAAGTCCGTTTTTCAACTTTATAATGACTTTATCTCTCATCTTCATAAACTCGGAAATCCACCAACTGTATAAGAGTCGCAAGTTTGCAATATTGAACCTCTTAGCCTTATGATTATCCCTACTACGTATTTATTTGGATTTGTATCAACTACACAATGACGGATTTACAATGTGCATTAATTCTATAATGTATCAACTCTACAAGAACTTTGAGTACTCAACGTTCAACTGGGCAATATTCTTGTTAACTCCACAGTAGCTGATATATCAGGTGTATCAATTGAAGGAGATATATATTAGCCCATTAACGCCCAAGCGACTATGTTGAACACTCGAGAGAAAAAGGATGTTTTTTGCAATCTACAGCAGAAATAATGTCACCCTATAGGTAAAATCGCTCGTTCTTCCGATTTGTGGCATTATCTTTGATTGTGACCCTTCCTAAGGGGCAAAAAGGGGTTTTTACGTGAAAAACGGGGTAAAATAAAAACATTCGTCGACAAATATATGAAAAACATTTTCAATCGCTAAAAACCGTATTCTTACTCATTTTGGTATAAAATTCACGAATTTAGCTCATACAGCGAATGAGAATGTAAAATATCTTCTTCAATGGTATTTATATATATATATATATATATATATATATATATATATATATATATATATATATATATATATCTTCTTTGCTCTTCAATAAAGACTACACCTGATATATCAGCTGTTGTAGAGCTAACAAGAATATTGCCCAGTTGAACGTTGAGTACTCAAAGTTCTTGTAGAGTTGATACATTACAGAGCTAATGCAATATTGCAGATCTGTATTGTGTAGTTGATACAAATCCGAATAAATACGTTCTAGAGATAATCATGAGGCTAGATCGTTGTAGAGGTTCAATATTGCAAACTTGAGACTCTTCTACAGTTGGTGGATTTCCGAGTTTATACAGATGGGAGATAGTCATTGTAAAGTTGAAACCGGACTTGCAGCGTTGTAGAGATAAACATTGTGAAAACAAGACACCTCCTGAAATGCAATTAATGTCAAAGATTAACGGTTACTTTGATATCATTATGATAAAAAAATTATTTTATGCATCATACATGGAGCTGAATGAAAAACGATTTTTTACAATCAAATTGTCGTCTTTATGAAGGAAACATTTTACATAAAAATATCAAGTACCTAGGGTACTATTATAGGCACTTAATCAGTCTCATAATTATCATTGAGATCAAAATCAACTTGAGCAACATTACAATAAATTTGAGCAACAATAGAAAAAAAAACGTTTTACAAAGCCCACATTTAAACCGTATTTAGGCGCTCTGTTAAAGTAGCCTCGAAAACTATCGAAGTTACCCTTAAGGCGGGAAATACATTTAGACAGAAAAAAATAAGCAATATTGAGGGATTTTTTAAACTAAGAAATAATTAGTCTACAATTATTAAACTTTTGGTGCAATTTAATAGTATATTTAAGTATACGAAACAATTGTTTTTAAATGAATTCATCATCAAAATGGCGGAGCTGTGGCAGAGTGTTACAGAAAGGTCGCCGAGGGAGTGGCGGGATCGGCGTGCAGTCTAGCTTCCTGTAGACTTTGATTTGCAAAAAAGTTCAAACATTTTTTCAGTTAGAACATGTTTAGTTTCTATATGACGGTAAGTAAAATGAATAAAATGCAAATTTGAGAAATTGGCAGGCATTTACAAAAAAAATCAACATTTTACGCAACGTTTCTGTAAAATGTGGATTAAAACAGTCGTTTCTTTTCTAATTTTTCAAAGACAATTTTCGTCAAATAGAAGGTACGAATTTCGCTTTGAAACTTCGGGAAAATATTCTACATATATAGTTCTATCGTTTAAGGAAGAAAAAAAGAAATCGATTTTTTTATCGCTGTAAATGTATATCCCTGTATATTCGCCTTAATGCGAATTTAACCCCGGTTTATTGTAGCAGACACAAAAACCGGAAAAACAACCTTTTTCGGCCCGTCACAGTGGCGTCCTGCCATAAATCGTCCACGTCGTTCGAAAGTTGAAGACCTCTCTAATTTATTAAGTTTACTTAATCTTGATTCCTTGACGTTTACTCAATTGTTAGAAAAATCATTTCTTATATTGAGTCTTCCACGTGGTTCAAAAGTTGAAAACCCCTGCATTTTGTTTGTACGAAACGTATACTCAATTTAATCTCAACATAGCTTTTCGATATTTTTTTTACCTGGACTGGTTCTCAGTTTTCTGCATCGACTTTTGCATCCCCTCTCAAATTTCGACCCCCCCCCCCCCCCTTGTTCGTGTCTCCTGCCAAACAAGTTTATAAATGTATAATGAACTGGCGACGAGGAGGCAAGGGATCGCCACGTCGCCTCCTTTATTCGCTCCAATCCCGCGTACAAAATTTGTGAATAGAATAATTCAAACGATAATCCGTCCGTCCGTATTACAATACGCGTGTGCGTATAGAACGGTAAAATGGATATACGAAGGAACATGGCACACTGGGCTTGACATTATTCCCCTGTC
Organism: Ophion slaviceki; assembly: GCA_944452715.1. Taxonomy (NCBI): domain Eukaryota; kingdom Metazoa; phylum Arthropoda; class Insecta; order Hymenoptera; family Ichneumonidae; genus Ophion; species Ophion slaviceki. The sequence goes on from OX101783.1 coordinate 41,468,900, forward strand.
ACATATTGTGCGACAAAGAACGCTGAGCACTCTCGTTTTTATTATTTCTTCGTTGCATCGCCTTGGTATGTGTTGGTATGCGGCGAGGAGCAGGGGACAATATCGAAGAAACATCAAGATCGTGTACTTCGGCTCGTTCTCATCGGACGTCGACAACGGAAAATATTTAATTTTTGTTTCGCCGATACGGAGTATCAGTCACGTGCTGGCTGAAATATCAGTTTCGAGACACAATTCTTAATCCGATGCGAAAGAATTTCATTTATTTATAGTTATAATCGCGCAGAAATCCTGTTCCGTGTTAATCCATCGTCTCGAAGTTTGCATCGTTGGAATGCAGCGATTTTTTTTTCGCCCTGCGAAATATTTAACAAATTTGCGATCTGAAAGTTTGAAAAAATCCTAAAAAAAACGTTCAAGTGGTACTCGTGACCCAAGGGCCAAAAATTTGTCAATGAACAGTTGATTATTGGAAATAATGAATTTTCATTGTATTGCCACAAGGCAAACTTCAACATCCTGAAAGAATGACTTGAAGTGCATCGTTGGAATGCGACGAATAATTTATCTTCTGAATTTCCCAATTTTTTTTGGCAGATTATTGAAAATAATGCATTTTTGTTGCATTCCAACGATGCAAACTTCAACATCGTGTTAATCCGTGTAAGTGCATTTTTGCTGTCGATTTTTTTTATAGATTATAAATAAAAAATTATGGGCAATAATTTATTTTCTCTGAATACAATGCATATCTTTTTCGATGTATTGAACTGCAATTTTTTGGCAACGCTGAGAAAATTGTGCAAGAAATCTAAGCAATACGGTGAAATCGAGTCGCCGAAGTAGGAACGGGTTTTCGCCAGTTTCCCTGTGCCCTCGTGAAAATGCGATACGCAGGAGTTAAAAATAATGAGGCTCCAATATTTCTAAATTCTACGTTGCGCATGTTTCTGTGTAAAATAAGCGAGATATCGTCACAATAGTGAATATTATAGAAGAATGACGTTGAAGTTTGCATCGTTGGAATGCAACGAAACATTTATTTTCCCCATTTCCCAAATTTCTTTTGGCAGATTGAATCTATAAAAATGATGCTAACATTTTTTAGGGTTCTTATTCGGTGACCTGTGACCTGAATCTAAAAAATATGAACTTCGATAATGCTCTGAACAAGGAATTCAACAACATTTTCGTCCCATACAAACGATGCAAACTTCAAGATCATACGAAATACGTGTTCCAATGTTCAATTTCCTAGATTTCCGATGGTTTGGTCGCCGATGATATGAATATTAAATTATCAAGAAATATTCTGAAGCTTTGTTTCTGTTCGACGTTTTTTATTTATTTTTTTCGTCCAGAGAAGGGGCTGTTTTCGCGTTTTCATTAAAAAACTGTCGCGCAAGCGAAAATCAGTTCACATTTTTCATTAAGTGATGGAAACAAATATGTTCAATTTTATTTTCCATATCTCCAACAAAAGCAACGATATTTTCTTTGTTTCGTATTATTCTTACGTAAATTTTTGTATTTTTTTATAATATCACATTTCCGTGGATTATTGTAGAATTTTCATGTTAAGGATGATGGGAGATAGGATCTCAGTCCGTCAAATATGCGAAATTCTTAATCCTTATTCGGCACACTTCAGTGTAGAGACGTACTTGGCACACTGGATTGTTTGCACCCCAGCGACAATAACCGTTATTATAAATAATCTATTTAATATTTTAACGCGAATTTTTTTTGCGGACTACTTCAAAGCTTCTTTTTCAAAGTAGTGTAGGTTATACAGCCGAAAAATTGAAATAAAAAAAAATTGCGAAAAAATATTGAAATAAAAATTAAAAATGCGAATGTCGTGGGGTGCAAACCACCCCAGTGTGCCGAATAAGGGTCAAATACACATCCTACATACCTAATAAAGAATGTCATGGAAGTTTGCATCGTTGGAGTGCAACGAAAATGAATGCTTTTAAATTGCTCAATTTTTTGGCCGATTTAGGCTCTGCAAATCACTCGAACGTTTGGGCAACGAATGAAAAAGTAACTCGGCACGAATCAACAGCCAAAATCAAAGACCCGAAAACGCCTGTACTTCCGTACCGCTCAGTGTCTCGATGTTTTCAAAATTTCAAGATCCTTCGCGATCGAATACGATCAAGCCAGAAATGCGAATAAATTTCATTCCTATCGAGTCTCCGATCAAGTCAAAAATCCGGATAAATTTGATTCCCAGCTCGATTTCTCCAAAATCCATTTATCGCCACCTATCTCTCGTTCTTGTTTTTTTTTTTAATGTCAATAGAGAGTTTCGCGCGATCGAGCACGGTATCGTGCGAAACTCTCCGTATAATGTGGCGGGCTCCGTCGACTAAGGCCAGACCACGGAGGCGACAGCGACCCGAATAAAACGCCCCACCGTCGTACCAGGATCGAGAGAGTTAACGGACATCGAGCAATGCTCCGTGTGACTCCGATCGAATTATCTTCTCTTTCTTTCTCGCCTCCTCGCTCCGCGACATCGATCCTACGATTTTCACTAAATGCGCACGCACGCGCGCGTGTGTACCACATACGCAACACGCACCGTGAAACGGGGTTAGATTGACATTAAGGGTAACTTTGACAGTTTTTAGGGCTACTTTAACAGAGCGCCAAAATAAGGTTTAAATGTGTGCTTTTTTGAACTTTGTTTCTATTGTTGGTGAAATTTGTTATTCAAGTTTATTATGATGTTGCTCAAGTTGATTTTGATCTCGATGATAATTGAGGAGCTGGCGAACAAAACCGGACTTGTCCACAATACGGTAATTTTTTTTTCCTGTTCTTCAAGTACACCTTTATTAGCTCCCAAAATATTTTGCATCAAATTGCGTCTAAACACCTTAAAATTGGTTAAAAACTGCCTTTTCAAACAGAAACGGACTTGTCCATGGCTGGCTGGATGAAAAATGACAAACAGATGACCACAGTGATGACAATGATGACATTGAATGAGATTGTTTTGAGCCTGACATGGAAGAATTTGTGTAGGATTATTAAATTGACAATAAAAGACAAATTTATATTTAAATAAAAAATCTATTTTATTTCATAACTGGATATGTCCATAAGATTTTCATTAAAAAATGGAGTTGTCCACCATTCTCATTCAAAACTTGTCCAAAATAAAAATAAACACATGGTAGTTAGTGTTTTCATTAAACTAAAGCCCAGACTTTGTCAAAGCCTTCACATATTAAAGTTTAAAAGTTATCACTCATCTCTATTTGGTTGTTTTGGTTTTTGACCTCTCCTGTAAAAAAAGTAATTCATAGACAAGTCCGGTTCTGTTCGCCAGCTCCTCAATTAGGAGACTGATTAAGTCCATATAATAGTACCCTAGGTACTTGATATTTTTATGAAAAATGTTTCCGTAATGAAGATGACAATTTGATTGTAAAAAATCATTGTTTTTCTTTTAATCTCATGTATAATGCATAAAATATTTTTTTTTTAACCAAAATGATGTCAACGTTACTCTTAATCTTTGACATAAGTTGCATTTCAATGCCTTGTCAAAGAAACCCAATACTCGGCGAGATTTAAACATTTTTTACAATATATATAAAATAGTAGGGGGGGGGGGGGGTGGCTTGAAATTTTTCTACATTTAGTAGCCAAAGGACACATTGCTCTATTAGAGCAAAAAAGTTGGAATCCAGAATGTTAAAAAAAAGATATCTACAAAAAAACTTCTAAAACCTGTTCAAAGTAATCGCATTTTACGGTATCCCTCGGGAAACGTAGCTCAAAAATACTTTTAAAAAAATGAAATAAACATAATCGCAATCGAACGATCGTTTGGGATCGTCCGGACGTGATTCGCGTACCTGACTATCGATGTATATAAGCAATTTTTGTTCTAATAGGTTTTGCATCCGTGTAATGCGAATTTTCCGATCTAAATGAAGAGGAATGTTTTGTAAAGATCGCTATATTTTTAAGATTATCGAGATATGGTTGAAGACTAAGAATAACCTTAGGAAAAATCCCTAGAAAAATGCTGAGAACCCTAGGGAAAAACCATCGACAAATGCCGAAACAAGTTATTAAGGTATCATGTAAATTTCAAAAGATTCGAGATTTTCGATCTGAGCGATGTCAAAGGCGTTTTATCAACTCCAACTTTTCTCTTACAAACGTATGGAGATGGTGTTGAAGTTCACATCGTTGGAAAGCAACGAAAATTCCTTGTTAGATTTTCGATTCTTTATTTTTTATTATTGTGTCAAATTTTCTCGCCGGTTTTTGATTTTCATAGCGAAAGAGAAGAAAACGAAATTTAAGGAATCATAAAATAATAATTTTCGTTGCACTCAAACGGTGCAAAACTTTAATCTCGTGTTTAGAGATACTTGGATTTTGGAGTTGCGGGAAAATCTTTAGAAAAATTGCTGAAAGTACTCCTAAAACAAACAACTTGTCTGTGATTAGGTACTACAGTATGAGATAATTTTGTGATCGTCATCTGGACATCATAAAATTTCTTTTTCAATAATAGTAAAAACGTGTATTACTTTTTTTTAGTAAAAAATTCAGTGCTGAAACTGTTGAGAAGAATGTCAAATTTTGGGAGTATTGGGAATATCTGGCCATGGGGAATTGTTGGAACACTGAAAAAAAAATTCTGTCATCTCATCGCAATTTACGTAGCCCAGTTCACAGCGTTGGAATTTGCGTCGTGGAATGCAACGAAAGTTCTTTTTAATTTTTTTCACTTCTTCATTTTTATTCTAATCTATCATTTTCCTCATAGATGAAAGTCAGAGATCTCTAATAAGGATACGAGAAACCGTTTGAGTCATTTTCATACCGTAAATCGGCGAAAAGAAAATGTAAGCGATATAGAACAAAAATTAACTTTCGTTGCATACCAATGACGCAAACTTCAACATCATCCCAGTTTTTTGTTCGATCAATATAAAAATGTTTATCTTTGAGACCTTACTGTCAATCTTACGAGCATATAAAAACAACATGTATACACAATTAACTATCAACAATGAAGTCAACATAAATCGAGGGTTTTCTAATTTGTTTTTCAACATTTTTAAAAGATTTTTTACTGCATTCTTAATGAAGTATTTCGCAGTAAGTGAATTTTTTTCGTTACAAAATCAGCAAAGTCTCAATATCAATTTATGAAAACTGTAATAAGAATCCCGTATACTTAGGGGATAATATCCATTCGCTATTTGCAATCAGTTTTCTGTTTATTTTTGTTGGTGTTATAATTTAAAAAATGAGTGATAAAGTGTATATGAACCAAAAGGGAAGTAAAACTAATTTCTCATAGATAAATGATTTTCAATTTTGAATCGCGTTGGTCTCGAAATATTGTTTTTGAAATTGGCACGCAGTACAGGTCAAACCATTTTTATCAGATTTACTTGAAATTTTACTGACAGCTTCTTAGGTAGATTGTCCACTGAAGTACACACGGTTTTCATGGTTAATGAACAATTACGGTTTTTATAAACAAGCTATGATCGATTTTTTCGATGAAAATTCAATTTTTTTCAAACAAATGCCAATATTAGTTTGAAAAAATTGCAAAAAATCAATATTTTTTAATATCCCTGTGTACTTCTGTGACAAACTCATGGTGATAATGAAAAAAAAAAAATTATTTCGTTCTATATGTCAATGTTCATCACTTCTACTGCGTATCAATTGGTACCTTGAAAAAAGAATGGTCTTGGTCCGAAGTGCTGTGCACCACTATTTTATTTTTCAAATAAAAAAAAAAACAATTTAACCTCAATAATGCCCAAACAGCTAAAAGGATTTTTTAATTGGCATTTTAGTTTCGTCAGAAAAGATTCAGAAAATTCCCCTTTTTTACGATTCAAACAGATATTTTAAACACTTAAGAGGTTAAATACAGTTAACATTTTCGAAAAATGAATTTAAAAAAATATGTTTTCGTAACTTCCATATATTTAATTACACACACAGAAAATTTCTTGTCAATCCGGCGAATATTCTCGAAGTTACACGCACATTTGTAATGACGTATCAGAGCGTTCGAAAGTGCTTTTGAAACTTTAAACGCGTTTTTCTCAAAACTGTGTTTTTAAATTCGGTGAGCACGATTTCTTGGAAACGGCTGAACCGATCAGTCTCAAATTTAACACATCTTCAATCAGATCTAACACATCAAATTTAACACATCTTTTCAAGTATATTTTTTAGTAATAAATCGAAGGTTTTTCCTCACCGATAAATTTTTCCCATTTTACAAACGATTTAAGGCCTAAATTTTTGTCAAAAATCGATTTTTTTTTGAAATGTCATCTTGTCAAAAATTATTATTTTGCTTATTCCTTCGATCAATTACAAGATAATTCATTATATTAACGAAATATTTTTTGTTTTTTATTTTAGATGATCCAGTCCAGAGATATCGTGCTCAACGCTCCCGGAGATCAGCTATAGCAGCTTTCAAAATAATTATTTTTACAAACAAAAAATGTTAAAATACAGTTAAAAGTTACCATAATACGCGTACAAATTTTTACGTCAATAGATTTAAAGGTCTTCTCAAGAAAAATTCTTGAAAAATCGATCTTTTTGTGCCTCCTGACTGTATATAACCCCTTAACGAATAAAATATAAAATCGAAAAGAACAAAAGGTCTCTTCTCATTTAGTGTTCAGTCACGCTTTAACGACCCGACCTTTTCCCCCGCTTTTTTCGATTGCTCATTACCTCGGTCGACACGATGGAAAGAGCGGGTGTTCCGGGCCAGCTTTTCGATCCCGAACGACCGCGTTTCTTTCTCATAATGACTCGGGATCGTCCCTGTCTTCCTGTGTTTTCCTGTGGCGCCGCGTATTTCAACATCCTGAACAGATTGTTTTTTCCGCTGCGTTGTTTTTTTTTTCGTCTCAACCACACGGTAAACGTTGCCACCTAGCCGATATTTCGGCCATCCACGAGGATCTTATCCTACCCAAGTGAGCACTCTCGTCTCTCGTGGAAAATACATCGTTGTCTTTTTTCGACACGTTTCGGAATTTTTCCAACAAGCCGTAAACGAGTTTGTTTTTATTTTTATTTTTTTTTCGAACAAATATCACGTCGCCTCGGTGCTGGGCACGCGAGCCGAGTATACGGGCACTTTGAAGATTCGAATTTCTTCGTTACGATGGGAATGCGTTTCGTCGCGACGGGTTTGCCGAGTTCCCGAGGAATTCGGTCAATCGAGAAACGCGTGCTCTCAGGGTAGCCACGCGCGCACTCCGCACGTATCTACACGGACGTCCATACACGTACACCACCACATTTTGCGATGCTCACTTTTTCTTTTTCAATTTATATATATATATTTAAAAAATATATAATTTTCTTTTTTCAATATAAATATATTATATTCTTATATATAGTTATATGTATTATTATATATTTTTTTTAATAAACTGGAATCCTCCACTTTCGAGGGACTCGTAAAAAAATCCCCGCACTCACTCTCCTCGAGGGTCCCCTCGGTATCCCTCACTCCGAAAACCAATCTCTTCTTTCGCCACCTACCGAAACGTTTTTTTCGTCCTCAAAAGAAAAACAAGCAAAAAAAATATACGTTTAAAATTAAATGAGTTTCCATGATTTTCTTTGTTTTTACGTAAAATTGACAGCGCGGATAGTCAGTGCTCCGAACGTTTTAATTATCACGAGCCACAGTTTCGAAAATATTCCAATGAATTTAATATTCGTTACGAGAAGGAGGCACGCGACGAAGAGATGCGGACTCCAACCGGCGGCAATCCAGCATGCACTGTCGGTGTACCCGCGACGTTTCTTCGCGTTTCCGAGGCTCTAATACCCAGTGTACGTGTCTCCGAGTACGTATGCGTGTTTGAAGCAGCATCGCGTATACGTGTGTGGGTGTGTAGCACATATATAGAGTATTTTACGTGTCGGCCTGGAGGAAGAGCGGGGGGACAGAGAAATGGTCACGTGACAAAAAAGAAGACACGAAGAACTCGAAGGGAGAGAGAGAGAGAGGGAGGGAGCGAGAGAGAATGAATGAGGGGCCCACACGTGTTGACTGCGTGCTGGGTTGACGCGAGACTTTGCTGGACTCCCGGATTCTCTAAAACGCTCGAATAAACACCCACACGTATCCAAAATGTGCATCACCGAGCCGTTTCGACTTACCAAGTTCGAGTTAAAGTTGCGTTAATGCTTGTTAATATTGTCAATATTCAAAGCTATTGAAAAACCGACGAGGACTTGTTTAATTTTCATATGTTCATCTGAGTCTGTGTGTTGATTTATAATTTTGGTAATAGGGAAAAAATCATTTTCACGGGGCCGGGTTGAAATTCCGAACTTTGAATGATCAGGACGCTCAAAACTCCGAAAGAATTTCACACGAAAGACGAAAACTCCGAAAATCTAAACACCGTCAAAATAATTCGTCTATGGAAGGTTTAAAAGTTTCAAAATTTTCAATAAATCGACGATTTTTTTGAATAATTTTTTTTTATTAAGAAGGGATTTTGCGTCATTTTTTTTAATTTGTCTAGACAATGTATACGTTCTACATAATTTACAGTCAACTGTGTAGAGTTTTGCTGGCACGATCTTGACGGAACATTACAATTAGGAATTTTAAACCGTCGGAGCATTCAAAGTTCGAAATTTCAACCCAGCCCCCATGTCAAAATCATGCCAGCGAAAGTGTACACAGTTGACTGTACATGATGTAGAACGCATAACGTTGTTTAGACAATTTTCAAAAATGATGCGAAATCACTTCTTAAGGGGTTACACCCACTTGCGATTTTGAAAAAATCGATTTTTTTTATTGCATTTTTTTGAAGTATAAGTATCCGGGCCCATACTTCTGTATGGGCCCGGAATAGATGACTCTATGTAAGTTTACAAAAAAAATATTTTCTTCGTGTAAAATGAAATTGAAACTTTAAACGCGTTTTTCTCAAAATGGCATTTCTGAAGTCGGTGACCAAGATTACTCGAACACTAATGAACCGATCTTCTTGAAATTTTGCAGGCTTATTTAATACATAAAAATGTAGTCTTTAATCGTTCGATTTTTTTTTCGAAAAAAATCGAATCATTAACTTTGACTGTACCCCATTTTGTGAAAAATGAATATTTTTTAAAATCCTTCGATTAAAGACTAGTTTATACTTATATTTGACTAAATCCATCCGCATTTTTTTTCAGATGATCCACTTCGCCGCAATGTTGGTCACCGCAAACCGTGTATATAAAAACATTATTTCATTGACGGCCATTTGCCACTAAACAATGTAATATTTTTCAATAAAAAAATTACTGAAAGTTCTTCAAGATGTGTTCTTTAAGATGGTACATTGATCGATTAAAAAAGTTTTGTAGTTTTCTTTAAAAAAATTCATGAAAAAGGGCTTTTTTTGCGCTACAAGTGGGGGTAACGCCTTAATACAAAAAAAAAATCCTGAAATAATTCGTCGATTTATTGCAAATTTTGAAACTTTCAAAACTTCCATAGCCGAATTATTTCGACGGTGTTCGAATTTTCGGAGCTTTGGGCTTTCGTGTAAAATTCTGTCGGAATTTTGATCTTTCGGGGTAGTATTTTTTCGGAGTTTTGAGCGTTCTGATCATTCAAAGTTCGGAATTTCAACCCGGCCCCATCTTGAATTTCGGAACATTAAAATTCGGAATTTTAAACTATCGAAGCGTTCAAAGTTCGAAATTTCAACCCAGCCCCATTTTTACAAGTTTCGAATCTCTTGTGATCTTTGCGTATTTTTGTGGATAGTTTAATTGATAATTTTAAACAAAAAACGGGGGCAAACGTGTTACCCCCCCCTCTTTCTCACCCTCCGTCTTTTACTTATCCAAAAATATGCACCTCTGAGTCCTTAAAAATAATCGAGTTCCAGGTCATTTTGAATGATGTTGAAGATTGCATCGTTGGAATGCAACGAAAAGTAATTATTTTTTTTTGTAGCTTCCATTTGTACAGCGTCCTTCCCTTTATTACATTCCCCACCACATTCACTTGATCACATGGTGAATGCTGGAGCTACAATATATTTTTTTAAATAAAATAAAATAAAGTAATTCTTTTTAATTGTTCAGATTTTTTGGCTATGAAAATATCTCAAACGTTTTTTACGGATGCTTAGTAAATATTTACGATTTCAATTTGCAAAGAAAGGAGGCTTTGGCTAAGCATAATAATAAAGAAATGGAAAGTGACCCAAAAAAATCATTGCATTCCAACGATGCAAACTTCAACGTCATAATTATGACGTTGAAGTTTTCATTCTTGGTATGCAACAAAAATTCTCTATTTTTAATTTCCCCATTTTTTAACCATCTAAATTCCCGTTTCCGAGTTCGGGTCGTGGACCTCTGAAAAGAACGTTCAAAAAAGTTTCTGTGATTTTTATCGCCGAAATGTGGCGAAAAAAAGATTGGGCAGTACGAAAAAAAATAATTCTCGTGGAACCGCAACGATGCAAACTTCCATTCATAATTTTAACACGTATTTTGTCAAGAGATCAATATAAAAACTTTACACCTACTCTCACGCATGTGGGTGCGGCTTATTTTTTTATGAATACTTAGCCGAGAGAAAATAATTGTCAGAAATTTAAAAAAACTCTCAACATTCTTTCGTATTCGTCTTTGTGATTCAATTGATAATTGAAACGCAACGAATAATTGTTCGATAAATATGGAATTTTTGATAATATCGAAGAAAAAATTATCCGAAAAATGAATTTTCGATAATTTGAATATTTATGCGATGATGTCGGACGAGGAAGAATTTCTTGATCATTTTTGAAATTCTGATATTTTGGCATTCGCAAATGTGTTCTCTCTCTCTCTCTGTCTCGGTCTCTGTCTGTCTGTCTCTCTGTCTCTCTCTTCTCGCTCTCTCCCTCTCGGTCTATTCCCCTGAGTAGCGTGTCAGGAACGTAGACAACGTCCGTTCCGTGGAGCAGCTCGAGAGAGAAATTCCAACCGCCGCGGGAGCGAAGAGCCACTGCTCGAGAGAAAAAGACGACTCCCGTCTCGTGCATTTAATCCTTTGAGCACAGACACGCGGATGGTGTGGCACAGATCAAAACTTGCACAGCTCGAAACTCGGGAGGCGGAGGCGGAGGCCGAAGAGGGTGAGAGGAGCTAAAAATTTCTCGAATATTCCCTCCGTCCACAGTCAGAATTGCGGGATACAAATTTTCTTTGTCCTTTTCCCCTGTTTTCTTGTCTTGTCGCCGCGTCTCATGTCTAGGGATGTTGCCCGCGTTTCCGGTCCGGATATAAATACTTCGAAATATTCGAAACGGGAATTTCGCTGCGGTCATTTATCTTGCTAATGCTATAGAATTTTAGTGTCTGTCCGTTCATTCGTTCTTCTCTCAGGCGAAAATAAAGTTAGTAGGGTTAGAAAACGACACTGACAAGGGACATCAATTGTCCGACTTCGATTTTGTTGAAACTCATATATGTAATAAAGCATTGAAAACTATTAGACACGTTTTTTTTAATCGGAAAAACGACTTCATGGAAGAAAACTACCCTTCAAAAAAGGCGTGTCACCCCTTAATTCAATATTTTTTTCAACACTTGTATGGTGGATTTTTCATTGCCACACATTAGAAGAATTTTAGTTTTTGTTTCATTCAGATCGGTGGGGACTGCTTGTGGGTGAAACTGCAAAATCACCCCTCGACACGTCTTTTTTTGAGGGGTACTTTCCCCCGTCCAGTAGAACCGGAGAAAATGCAATTTTCTATCTGAACCGATAAAAGCGATGACGATGAGGTTTGCATCGTTGGAATGCAACGATTTGTTTGCTACATTTTTTATTCCTTTATTTCCATCATTATCCAAAGGCTTTTTTGCAAATTACGGTGTTAGATCTCTAATGAGAATACGTAAAAACGTTTGAGTGATTCGCGTAGTCTGAATCGGTCAAAGCAAGGTGAAATGACTTCCGTTGCATTCCAACGTCATCAGTGGTGCCCGGTACCCTCCAGCATCTATAAGGAACCTCATCAGTAAAGCCTTAATGCAAAACATTTCGAACTTCTATTATCATCATCCGACTGCATTATTCGTTTTTTTTCTGTTCATGGAATTATGGGTACGTATTAAGGGGTTACCCCCACTTGCGATTTTGAAAAAATCAATTTTTTTTATTGCATTTTTTTGAAGTATAAGTATCCGGGACAGAAGTATGGGCCCGGAATAGATGACTCTATGTAAGTTTACAAAAAAAAAAATATTTTCTTCGTGTAAACTGAAATTGAAACTTGAAATGCGTTTTTCTCAAAATGGCATTTCTGAAGTCGGTGACCAAGATTACTCGAACACTAATGAACCGATCTTCTTGAAATTTTGCAGGCTTGTTTAATACATAAAAATGTAGTCTTTAATCGTTCGATTTTTTTTTTTGAAAAAAAATTGACGTTTTATAGCCAAAAAACGGCCGTTTTTTTTCGTTAAAATCGAACCATTAACTTTGACTGTCCGCCATTTTGTGAAAAATGAATATTTTTTAAAATCCTTCGATTAAAGACTAGTTTATACTTATATTTGACTAAATCCATCCGCATTTTTTTTTTCAGATGATCCACTTCGCTGCAACGCTGGTCACCGCAAACCGTGTATATAAAAACATTATTTCATTGACGGCCATTTGCCACTAAACAATGTAATATTTTTCAATAAAAAAATTACTGAAAGTTCTTCAAGATGTGTTCTTTAAGATGGTATATTGATCGATTAAAAAAAGTTTTGTAGTTTTCTTTAAAAAATTCATGAAAAAGGCCTTTTTTGCGCTATAAGTGGGGGTAACGCCTTAAGTTTCGTAGATAACGGTTTCCTCCAAGTCCATAGAAAATATGATTTTTCGAATGTACAAAAATGTGTATTCATCGTAATCTTTGGTATAAAAGCCTCAATACGATATGACCCTGAAAGTCCTAAGGACCTAAAAGCCATCACCGATATTGCGAAAGAAAATTGGTCGAATCGTCATTTTTTGCGAGACGAAATTGGGTAACTTTGATCCGTATACCAGATAAATGAGAAGATATTCTTAGGTGTTCGTTGTTAGCTCGTTCTCTCTGGCCCTTTCAGACTTTCGAACTCATCTCTTCGCCTACATGTGTTCCCTTTTACAAGTATATTTACTTTTCTTGCCTCCTCGTTTTATTTCATTCGAACTTATTTATTTATTCCTATATGTACCGGACGCCCTATTCCTATCCCTCCTCTACTCTGATCGTAATTTTATCGATTTACCCCCTGCTCTCTTTTTCTCCGGTATTATATTTCTTTTCTTTTCAAGATTCCCATCTCTACCCTCGTCATTTCTCCTTCAATATTCCCACTATACAGGGTGTCCCAGAACTGAATGCGTTCCCTGAAATGGGAGGTTGGGGGTGAAATTCTGAGTCGATAGATATAAGCATGTGTGGGTCTCAGATCAAACCCTGAATTACTATTAATTTTTTAAGGCGGGCCAATCAGGTGCGGCCGATGAGCCAGCATAGGTGCGGTGCTCTCGCCAGGCACCACTACACGCGCGTACTGATTGGACCGCCTTTAAAAATTGGGAATAATTCAGGGGTTGATCTGAGACCCACACATGCTTGTATCATTCGACTCAGAATTTCACCCCCAACCCCCCATTTCAGGGACCGCATTCAGTTCTGGGACACCCTGTATATCCACCACGTATCTGTCACTTTGGGTTCGAATTCTTCTACATTAGCGCGAATGTACGTCGAGACATTCACCTCGCGAGACGTTGCATTCGACATTTATCGTCCCAGAATGCTCGACTTCTTGTGTTTCGCTTGGATTTCCGTGTTCCATCTTTGCCCGTACCTAACTCGCATCTTACCTCGTATTCTGCTATGTTATGGCATTGGTCGTATTTTTTTTTTTTTTTTTCATTTTATTCGCAGACACTCTCAAGCGATGCGATGTGCTGACCGAGTCGTGAACGGAGCGCGGGAGGCGACCGAGAATTCGCTTTTACACCTGCTCCTGAACCACTAGGGCTTCGGATAAAAGTGACGGTGGGTTCGGTGCTCCATTCAATTGCCTGCTGTTTTTCCAATATTTTTCGAAGGTTTGTTCTGGTAAAAAGTCAATGGTTTTTCAAAACCATTTTTTTATTTTTCTTATATAGTTTGTTCTTTAAGTGACTTTGTCATTAGCTTCATCTTTTCGACTTACAAACCAACGCACTTTTGAAAAAAAAAGAAAAAATGTAGGTACCTTGTTCTTGAAAAATACAATAAAATCGTAAAAACCAAATCGTAGCTGATAAACGTAATTATCCAATTGCGCAGCTCGATAACCTCAGTTGTTGCTTTCTCTATCGTTCCACGGTTACATTCAATTCTACTCCATTATAGTTCGATTCAAAATAAGTATCGAAATTGCCTTTTCAATTTCCGATATTAATAATTGTCGAAAATCATATTTTGCAAATTCGTTGTAGATCGCTAAATAAGAATCCTACAAAATGTTTGCGTGATTTTGTAGCTCAAATCTGCTGAATGAAGTTTGGGAAATAAAAAAAATCATTTTCGTTGCATTCAAATCATGCATCCTTTAATGTCATAAACTTCCAGTGGTTCAATCAAAAAAAGAAAGTAATTATATTGCGATTTTAGGGTTCATATTACTATTTATTTCAATAACAAGTATTTATAGTCCCGTTGTAAAAAAGTCTTAATAGTGCCATTTTAATATTTGTGTTACTATTTATTTCAATAATAGACATTAATATTGCCATTTGGAGAATTGCGAAACACGTACCAATATTGCCATTTTAGTGTTCGTGTTGCGATTTATTTTGAAAATTATTTCGAATCCGAACCGCACCGAAAAATCGTGTGGCGATTTTTTTTAAAGATTCCTTACTGTTAATGAATGGTGAAAGACGTTATGTTATGGAGAGGAAATGGCATTTGTTAAAAAAAATTAATCGAAATGCGCTTCAACTGTATTTGTTTGGATAGGAAGATAATCTAGAAGAAAACAATTTGAACAAAAACTAGATCTTCCACCGATTCAAAATTATTATCTCATCCATCACAAAGACGATGTTAAAGTTTGCATCGTTGGAATGCAACGAAAATTCCGTCTTAATTTTTATTTCTTCATTTTCCCCATCATCCAAAACTTTGTGTAGCGAATTTAGACTGCAACTTTCTGACGAAGATGCTCAAAAACCTTTGAAACGCTTTCAGAACCCAAATTTGTCTAAAAAAAGTTGGGGCTACGAAACTTTCGTTGCGTTCCAACGATGCAAACTTCCATATCTATCTATACGTATATAAGAACACGTCCTTACTGATTCATCAACGCCGAGCCAGAACCTCCTAAAGCCAATTACATGAAATTTGACCAGTAGGTTGCTTTTGTGACGCGCGCACTCACTAATAAGGGATTTTTCGGAATTCAACTATTTCAAAGATATTGTTTTATTCGTTTCAGCTATTCTTTTTACATATTAAATATACGCAAATTCAATAAAGATTCGATTCAAATAAATCTTTATTTGCTTACAATGTACATTGTAAATCTAAGTGTATGTACACTTAGATGAATTTATGAAATATTTCGAATATTAATATTTACACTTAGATGGATTTATGTCTTAGTTCATATTAATGTTTAATTATGTCTTAGTTCATATTAATGTTTAATTAACTTAGTTCATATTAATATTTACACTTAGATGGATTTATGAAATAAAACACTTAATTCAGAGTTTTACCACAACGATATTGTATCGTAATTCGTCATTACCCGGGCTGCAATGATTTTTATCGAAGAAAATATTTCACTTATATGGAATCGAAACTAGAACATACCTACTCATAGCTACGCACGCTGCCCCTATGCTACCGAATACTTGTAACATCTTGGTCGCAGGTATGGCATAAGAGACCAAATGAATTCCTACAATTATTTGTTGTATCACATAAACTATATCAATTAGTTAATATCATTGTGATAATTAGAGAGTTTTATCGAATAACATGCTATAGATTTTTCAAACATAACTTATATATATATATGATTCCTATCTCTCCACCCTCTCTACCCCCACACCCCTTTGATATGTGTGTTCCAATAAAGACAGACCATTAATTCAATCGAACAGAAAAAGATTGACTCTACGAAAATTCTATTCAATTTAAATTTAAAAAAATAACTTAGATCTCTTTAGGAGATTTAACTAAATTGTTTTTCGAACAGATCAAACCAAATCACAGATTTATTAAGATTAAATAAAATATTGAGTTATTGGACGATATTAAATAGATTTTGATTTGAATAAATAAATATATGTAAAATAAATAATTCCAATAATGGAATGCAATAGGAAAAATCTGATTCCACGAAAAATCTAGTTAATTAAAATAAAAAAAGAATCAAATAGACGCGATTAGTTAATATCAATCGAATTTTTCTATCAGTGTAAACAATTACCTTCATTTCAGTAACGAACACTGACGTCATTTGTCCGTTTACATCTTAATCAGCATTGCTATTCATTGCTTCAATTTACCAAGAGATTCAGTATTGCGAGTGAGCATCAAAAAATAATATTCCGAGGTCAACGACAGCGCTCCGGCAGTTTTTTTTCCGTACAGAAACCAAATACCGTGCGGCAAATGAACGGGTCCTTCGTGCGACTCGGTTTACCGAGGCACACGGTTAAGAAGTGGCGCGCGACGTCTACTTTATTTTTGGTGCCTCCTGGGGTGGCTTCTTCTTCGCGTTTCATTGGTGTCAGGGCACGAAAAAAGCCCTAACCACGAGGACACACGTACACAGGCGTGCGTCACTCGTCATACAGAGGACAGATTCTCTTTTTTTTTCTTTTCGTTTTGCATCCGACTCGAAAACGCGACCGGAGGAGAAAGGGAAGAGCCGGCGAAAAAGGCGGGATGCAAAAAAAGAAGGATCTTCTTCGAGTTTATGCGTCACGCGAGAGGAAAGGTCGGAGTACTTTACGATATTGCACGTGCGAGCGTTTTTCTACGGCAATATTCATGATTGGAGCGTTCAGAGAACGTTTACTCTTATCATTGCCAATGTATTGTTATTATTTTTATCGCAAGATGTTTGCAGCGGCTGAATTTATGGGTGGTGTACGGGGGCTGCTTAATGGTCCTCGTGTCGCCTGAAGACTCATACTTTATAGCTTAACAACAGAGCCTTTTTATTCGTTTATATATATATATATATATATATATATATATATATATATATATATATATATATATAAATTCGCCCTTCCGAGAAAGTACGTGAGGAATTCGAGACCTAAAACTAAATGTTTCGTCGTCTAAGCTCTTAAATACTGTAGCAAACAAATGAAGGTTTCGCATAGCATGTACGCTCGAGGTCCTGAAAAATCAAACATCTCTCTCTCTCTCCGTCCCACATACCGATTTTGGCTATTTCAAAGGCGCCTCGTTCCTCGTCCAAGATATATAAGAGATTGCGCACAGCTAAAGGATAGTAAGCTTCATTTTCCTCTGACCACATTTTTTCGAATTATCCATGCTGGAGAACATCTTTTTAGCGGTCTCTCGTATGCGATAAAATCTTCCGACAAACATTCACAGCGGGCGAATAAATTTGGTAGCTCGGGACAACTCGAATGATTTTTACGATAAAATAATTCAACCGGTTCGTAGTGACCGTGTGGGCAACACGTCGAGATCTCTAAGCAAGTGGAAATAGTGAAGTGCCAAGTGTGGGGTAGAAGTGGAAGTGATGGGGTCGTGAAAAGTGTGGAGCACGTCCGAGGGAACATGAAAAAATTGGACATGTCGAATTATTCGAGAAATCGTCGTTTGCGTTTTTTTTCTTCTCGTAATCTGACGATAATGGGTCACAATTTTATGGTCGTTGAAACACACAAATTTCATGAAGTTTGAATCGTTGGAATGCAACGATATTTTTTTTTTCATTCTTCTTCATTTTTATCAGTATCGAGAGCCTTTTTTGCTAATTGAGGTTGTAAATTTCTAATAAAGAATATGTAGAAACGTTTGAGTGAAATACACAGCCCGGAAGGGCGAAAAAAAATTGAGGAATTAAAAAGCATGATCTTTCGTTGCGTTCAATCCATGCAAACTTCAGCCTCGTAAAATTTTGGATTTTCGAATGATCCTCGTCAATTTCGTCAGGTGGAAAGAATAGCTCCACGTACTTTGGGTTACGAGAGGTCCGACTGTAGCGAATGAAAAGGAAAAAACAATAGCCGGGTAGTCGCTTCGGATAGCCTCAAAACTATCACGTGATAAAACACGGGAACTCGAACGCCTCCGCTTCGTTTTTCGTATCAGCGTTACGCGGATGTTTGTACTTTTTCATTGAAGCCTGGGTTGCCGGGCATGGTCAACTGTTCGCTGGTCGCATTCCTCGATTAAATAAATGGCATGTGTATAAATAATGAGAGACGCGGGGTGCGGAAATTCAATCGATACGATGCATCCAAGAGTCGACTCAACTCCTGAAATCATTATTCGATGGCATTCGCCAGATTTTTATCACTGGTGACATTTTTATCTTATTCGGATTCCGGAGAATTCGATTCGACGTAAACGTCAGGGTTTCTATGACGTTCCGTATGAGGAATATTGGACAATTTGTCTTTGAAGACACCGTTCCCTTTATATACATATGTATATAAATACGCACGCCCACACGTGTGTGTGTGTGTGAGTTGAAGAACGAGGTGGTGGAGTGTATACAGAGTAAGCGCGTGTGTCGTCATACTCTCGTTGTGACTTGGATCGTTCGCCAGTCATGAATGAAAAGTCGGAGCTATGCTTCTGTGTGTATAAATAATGTTAGTATATGTAGATACGAGAACAGGCACAGGAGGGGGCAGACGTAAAACGTATCTCTCTGGTACAAATGCATACATGTATATGTATGTATATATACAGGGTGTCCCTCTTATCTCTGCCACCTGGAATAACTCGGTAATTATCGACGTCACAAAAAAATATTCCGGACAAAAGTTGTACGGTGTGAAGGGGACCATCAAATGGCACCATTTTTTTTCGTTGGAGGCGCTGTTGCACAGTGAAGGTCACCTCCACTTTTTTAAATGGAATGGTACATTTTTTTCAACCATCTTGTGGAACACCTCAAGGCGCATAAAAAACATTAGGGGGTCAAAGTCGTTCAAGGTCATTCAAGGTCACCTATTAAAATGAAATACTAATCTAAATATCTCGAATCAGTACCAAATATTTGGTAGTAATCTGAGATATTTAGATTTGTATGATCGATACTGACTTTGAATGACCTTGAAGGACTTTGACCCTAATGTTTTTTATGCGGCTTAAGGTGCTCCACAAGATGGTTGAAAAAAATGTACCATTCCATTTAAAAAAGTGGAGGTGACTTTCATTGTGCTTCGACGCCTGCACCAAAATAAAAAAAAAATGGTCGTATTTGATGGCCTCCTTCACACCCTACAACTTTTGTCGGGAATGTTTTTTTGTGACGTCGATAATTACCGAGTTATTTCGGGTGGTAGAGAAAAGAGGGACACCCTGTATATACCGGGTTCCCCATTTTAATCTCACACCTGATTTATCTCGAAAAATACTGCTCCGATCAAGTATTAAGTATAATAAAACTTTTAGGGTTTAAAGGCGAACGTTCAAAATAAACATCTTTTTTGGTCCAAAATTCAAAATGGCGACGTTAAGATTGCATACGTGTTTTTTAAAAAAGGAATCTTGAATTTTTGTCACCAAAAAATTTGTCACCAAAAAATTTGTCAGGCCACAACTAACAAGTGTTGTAGGAAACGTTTTTTATAACGTTCATCATTTTTAGGTTAGAATGCAATTTTTTACTATTTCAGCACCTTCCAGAATGTACCACGAGGAGGTAAAGGTTATCGAACAAACACAAATAAACTCATACCAATATACACAGGCACACTTACACTAGAGATGTTGAAGACTTTACCTCCGCGTGGTGCATTCTGTATAGCGCTAAAATAGTATTCTAACCTAAACATTATGAACGTTATCAAAAAACTTTTCCTCCAAAACTTGTTAGTTTAAGCCTGGAAATTTTTTTGGTGAAAACGAATTCATGATCCCTCATTTTGAATTTCGAACCAAAAAAGATTTTTTTTTGTATGTCCCCTTTTGAACCCTAAAAGTTTTATTATACTCAATACTTGATCGGAGCAGTATTTTTCGAGATAAGCCAGGTGTAAGATCAAAATGGAACAACAACTATTAGCCGTAAAAATATTTTCTAACCTTTCAGACTTAGGAGAACATTTTTCGTACAAAAGCTGCATAATTCGAAGGGGATCATCAGGTGGTGGCTACGCGGTTCATCCAGTTGGAGGCCTTTCGGAGATTTCAAGGTCACCTCCATTTTTTGACGTGGACCATTATTTTCTTTTCACAATTTCATAAAGCGACTGAAAATAAGTTCACACACCAAATTTCAAGATGATTGATCAAGATTTAGCATTGAAAAGTCAATAAAAAAAGAAATTTCAATTATTTTAGCCTAGAAACGTTAAAAAAACGGCGGAAACAAATAGTCCTACAAAAGGTGCTCAAAGTCATGGCCACCACTTTCAATGCACGCTTGCAATCTCATCATGATGTTGAAGTTTGCATCGTTGGAACGCAACGAACGTTTCGTAGCCTCAACTTTGTTTGACAAACTTGAGCTACGAGAATGTCTCAAACTTTCTTCAGAATCTTTATCAGAAATTTGCAGCACAAGCTTTTGGACGATGAAAAAAGCATGGAATGAAAATTAAGAAAGAATTTTCGTTGCATTCCAACGATGAAAACTTCAACATCGTATCTCATTCGCGTTGATTGTATTGTTTTATTAATCACGTTAGTCTGTATTAACAAACAGGCTCTAATTGAGGTTTCAATAGTTTAATACTAAGCACAATCCAGGTAAGTCGTACAGCTTTATTTACATTGTTCGCAACTGAGAATCGTATCAACTTGTTTTGAAAAGCAGTACGAAATTTTTAATTTACATAATAATGTGTGTTCCCCTCCATGAAAAGTATTATGACAGAAATGTCTTCTGCCAGTACAGAATTAAATTTCCCGCAACACGTTTTCTCATCAAGAGCAAGTTGTACACCAAATCTTGATCGACCATCTTGAAATTGGTCGTGTGAACTTGTTTTTAGCTCCTTGACAAAATTCTGAAAAAATACGGTGACGCCAATTAAAAGAATGGAGGTAACTTTGGTATCTCCGAAGCGAAACCACCTGGATAAACCTGGTAGCCACCACTCGATGATCCCCTTCGAACTATGCACTTTTTTAGGAAAAGTTTTCTCCTAACAAGTAGGTCCGCCTTAAATTTTGTTGAAACCCATATATGGGATAAAGCATTGAAAACTATTAGACTCTTTTTT
>OX101783.1:41495395-41524745 GCA_944452715.1 Ophion slaviceki
TCGACCTGGCCGCAACCATAACTCTTGCTATAGTTGTCCGATCTTCAATTTAGAAAACCAAAATTTCCGGTATTGAAGTAGCGATCGTTTTACGTAGCCGTTTTTTTTTTAATTTATTATTTTTTCAGCCTCCAAATATTAGTAAAAATTTCGTCAAAATTACAATTTTTTCGAACACCCGTCATTTTGTGATTTTTTTTTAATGTCGAAAAACGGCTACGTACAACGAAAACTACATTTATATAGATTATAAACTTTATTTATTTTTATTTTTCAGACCAAATTTTTTGTACAGAGGCTCTGTTATACTACTATAAGGTTGTTGGTGTTTAATTATTTTGAATAAAAAATTACACGAAATAAATTCAATGTATGTTTAATAACATACCGTTTTCCAAATGCCGACAAAAATAATCTAGCAGACAAAAAAAATTGAAAAAAAACAGCCTTTTTTCAGCCGGTCACAGTGATGTCCTCCCTTAGGCTACAATATACCGCATTTGCCGAGCGTACGGAAAAACTGGAAAGCCCGTAGTGGTATAGACGACCCCATATTCTTCTGATTGTCTGGTGCACAGACGTTTTACTCATATGCACCAAGGTCTCAGAAGTGTTGGCCTTCCGGTGACTGGTTGATGGGCCAGGCGGTGTTTGACTCGAAGTACCGCCAAGCCGAACCCCGGTCCATCAGTGTCGGTTTGTATATACAGTCAAACCTCGATATAACGAAGATTTGTCCATTCCCTTTCGATAGACACCCGAAACCTTGATACAACGACATAATAATATACACATTGCTCTAATTTAAACCTTTCTTTCTTGAAAAAACATCCCCATATTTATAGTTATAATACATTTGTTAAAGAATTATATTTTTTTATATATAGCATTTTTTTTAAAGAAGAAGGTTTGTATGAAAATTCTGCATCAGATCTTTTTTATGATATTGAAGTTTCCATCGTGGGGAACGCAACGAACGTTTCGCAGCCTCAACTTTTGTTTGACAAATTTGAGCTACGAAAATCACTCAAGCTTTCTTTGGAATCTTTATCAGAAGTCTGCAGCTGAAATTTGCAGCACAAGCTTTTCGACGATGAAAAAATGAAGAAATGAAAAATGAGAAAAAATTCTCGTTGCATTCCAACGATGCAAACGTCAACATCGTTCTTCTTCATAGAGTTCCCTTAACATTTAAGGGGTCTTCTCGCTTTATACGCTATAAAAGGTTATTATCATGAATTTTTTTCATAGGTTTATATTATACATATTGATATAAAAGTTGTCACACTTAATAAATACACTTCCGAATTTTATTTATTTTTTTATTTATTTATTTAAGTCACTATTTAGAGACGAAAATGGTAGTTAAAAAAATGTTCTAAAAAACTTGTAGGCCTGCTGATGAAATGTCGGAGATGGATATTTCGAAACAACAAAAATCAAACGGTTTTAGATTCACTATGTTAATGGCTATAGACATATCATACGATTTTTTATATGTGCAAAAATAACAAAATGGCGGACATCTTTGGAAATAAAAACAAAAAAAACGTGTTTTTTTCACCGTTTTTGGCAAAAAAGATACCAACATTCAAGAAAATCCTTGATATGCGCTATAGCTATAGTTGTAAAGAATATGTGGTTAAAATTTCATAAGAATCGGTTCAGTTTTTTCGAAGATTTTATCAACAAGCTGTTGGCAAACGTTGGTTCGAGAAAAACGCGTTTAAAGTTTGGGTTACATAAATACATGATAATATTTTTTAAATGTATTTATTAAGTGTAACAACTTTTATATCCATACCTATAATATAAACCTATCCAAAAAAAACATGAAAATAGCCTTTTTTAGCGTCTAAAGTGAGAAGACCCCTTAAGGTTAAAAAGCAGCCTTTTCTAGATAAAACGAATAACCAAGAGTATTTGAAAATCATTTGTAGAAATGGCATGCGAAAAACCAAAAGCAGATGATTTTTTTTTAATAACATAAAGCCCAAGATCTCGAAAACCATAGAACTTTAACTAAACCGAAATTCCAGCATATAGTAGGACATGATCTGACCTATCGGCAGTTGCAGGATTATCCATTAATTACAGGACACCCTGTATATATGCAGCCTATGATATAATAAAGAAAAGTCATGACGCAAGAGTCGCTTTCTCAATTAAATCGCACGAACACCACTTCGTCCGTGGATTATCTATACCTAACGATATTGAATCGATTGCACGCCAATGACGAGGACTATGCTCTCACGTCAGGATCTCAAGAACTTACGCAGAGCGAGACTGAATGATTCGTGCGAGCGTAGACAAAGCAAATGAAAGGGAATACGAGCTCGTATATATCTATACGATAGGTATTATCGAACCTCAAGAATGAGAGAGCAAGCGAGTGCGGCACAAATGCATATGAAAACACGAGCGTATAATGCTTTCGGCGCGCGCGCGGGCGCGTACAGAGAGCGAACGGCTCTCTCCGTCTGTCGAGAGTGCGGAATAACAGGTGCACTATACTCTACGCAGGATGACGCAAATCTCTCGGTATGGGACATTTTATCGTCAAGTAATTGCATGGGTATATATCTATATACCGGAGGCTTTGCAATAAGCTCAACAATGACGCCGCCTCGCATCCGAACTAGCCTATTCGGAAAGACATAATCATTCGATCAGTCTCAAACCCCTGACGCTGCGAAATTTTGAGAAAATTTCTTAATCATCGGCCGCAGGCGCTGATCAATTTGGTTTTATGGCAATTCAGCTATTCCAATCCTGTAGAAAACCAGTATTTTTTATTTAAAGAAAAATCCTCTTTTGTTATGCACATTTTTTTTAACCTGCCTGGAAAAGCATTCCGAAGGATCTCAAATGTGAGACTTTAGGGACGATTTTTTAAATTTCTTCTATAGTTCACGTTTTTTGCCGATTTGGGGTACGAAAATCACTCGTATGGTTTTTTTTATCCTCTCAAGGGATCCACAATCTTAAGGAGGTACACCAACTTCAGCAAAATGGTGATAGATCAATAAAATTTGGTAAATATATTCTTTAGTATTATTCATGTAGATACAAATTTTTTCAGATTTTTTGGTTGTGCCGTTTTCTTACAAATAATTCACAAGCGTTTATTCTTATACCCGGAATATATACCTATATCTATAAAAACGCTATGCTTATACACGTGAACTTCAATGTTCAATTACTCGATAACGGCACAATGAAAAAATCTGAAAAAAATTGTATTGACATATATAATACTAAAGAATATATTCACCAAATTTTATTGATCTATCACCATTTTGAAATTTTACCATGGTTTAGCATGGCAACATTGTATGAAGCTGGTGTACCTCCTTAAGGCCTTTTATATACCTTTGAAAACAAAAAAAAATCGCTTTTTTTCTGTCTTCGATAATGTATGAATATTCCAAAAGTTATACGGTTGATACGTATAAACATGCCAAGAATGCTATGGTCTGAAGAAAAACTTTAAACCATTTTTCTTGAAACCATTTTTGAAAATCGGGCAGATTCGTAGCTACCGCAATTTTCAACAGATAGTCTTCAAATTTCTACTGTAGCTCCTTCGATAGATTTTCTAGTGAAGTACACACGATTTCAACGATCGACTAACAATTACGGTTTTTATCAACCCATTTAGGTCGCTTATTCAGTGGAAATTGCAACGTTTTTTTCAAATGGTACCTACTTTGCAAAAATCAATATTTTGCCACAATTGTGTGTACTTCACTAGTAAAATTCAATTATTTTTTGGTCTACGTACTCATGTGCGTCTGCAACGAGTCCGCCCGTGGAGGGCGTCAAAAAAGGCGATTCCTTTCTACCGGCCACTGGGCCACTATGGGGCCTTCCATAAATGACGTCATGTTAAAATAGGGGGGTCTGGTCGTTGGATGACGGTGATGATAATTCGATTATGAAGATAGGAAGGATAGGATAATTTCGGGAGGCGGGGGGGGGGGGGGGGAGTAACAATCAACAAAAATCGATGACGCAATATATGGAACCGCCAAATAAGGCTTTTATTTTGTAATTTTTTGGAAGATAAGACATTTATTTGAGTTCCTGCAGATATGTAAAATAAACCCACCAAACCTCATTTTGATTGCTCTATTATTATTTTTAAACCCCAAAAGCCTCGTATTCCGACTATCCAAAGGTATATAATGCCGTAATCTATAAAAAAAAGTTATAGAATGTAATAAAAATAAAGAAATAAAAACATACCAAGAACTTTCGTTGCATTCCAGCGATGCAAACTTCACTCAATTTTTTTCCGCTAAAATGTGACTACAAAACTATCATTCCAATTTAGTATTTAATGAACAACTATTTGTCACGGAATTCCTGCTTATTCGTACAAGCTCAATTTGTTAAACAATGTTAAACAATCTCTTAGTTCCCGAAAAGAGCACGTCGATAAATAACTGTAGCACTGTAGACAGTCGATAATTGTATTGTTAAAAAAAAACAGGAGCATTTCGAAACATGCACATAACTCGGAAGTGACGGCACGGAACTCCCGGTGGTTACAACGATTCCATGGAATTCCGTGGCTTTCGATACAGCGATTACAATGTCGTTTCTTTTTTCCTGCGATAACGTCACGAATCGGACGTCCGATTCCATTATGCCGCTGACGGCATGGCGTCTTCTAAAAATAATTCCAAATATAAGACTGGCACAAACGTAAATGTTCGTCATCCGGAAATCCTGCCTTCGAAAGAGCCCAAGACTGATGTGAAAGAACGAAAACAAGGAGCAGGAGAGACGACTGAAGGTTCGCGTGAGAAAAGAAGAACAGATCGGTATGGGACAATTAAACAATACACGCATCCGCAAGATCGAATCAAAGAAAGAAAGAGAGAGGGGGAGAGAGAGAGAGAGAGAGAGAGAGAGAGAGAGAGAGAGAGAGAGAGACAGAGAGAGATGTCTTGCAACACAAGATGAAGAAGCGCAGTTACGAAGACGAGAATGGCGCACCCGAGAAGTGAATTAACAGCGCATTACACACCGGAAGTGGGACGTCTTGGAACGTGCTCTCTCAGGGGGGCTCTCACAACCGCATCCACACACGAGCCCCCCACTCTGTATTGTACGTAGAGTCGGAAGTTACGTTACGCATGTGCGTACGATGAATGAACTCGGGCTGATTTTCCATCCTTTGATGTTCTTTCATTCGCACAAAGCTCGCCCGTACACACTATATAACAGTATTGTGAGTGCGGTTGCCAAGAGACCCACGAAAGACTAGGGGGCTTCAAGTGAAACTGTCGTTCGAAATAATTGGCTGACAAAATGAAAGACCATCATTGCGATCTGAAAAACTGTACTGTTACTATTCTTCACGCTTTTTTACAACTATTCTCGACATTTGTTATTTTTATCTACTGATTCTGTGCTCTCGTTGTTTTACGAACTGTTTCTAGAGTGCAATTTGTCAATCTGTTGTTCTCGGGAGCACTTTATTTTATAATTGAATCAACGCGGTCTTATCAGGACTACTGCAATGACAGTTCGATGATGCTAAATTGGAAAAAGTTGGGCTCCCTTTTAAGTGAGTCATGGTGGCTCTTTAAGGGGGTTTCTTTATGGCGTAAAGAAGAGTTTATGGCAGAAAATGAACTCCATGAGAAAGCCGAGGGACTACTTTATGCCCTCGGAATCGCAGATTAATCGCTAGGCCATTCAGCAACAATTCTTGAGCCTTGAACTTTGAACGTTTTCCTGAGAGCCACTTTTTTGTGAACCTCGTATAAGATAACTCAAAAACTATCTGACCGATCGTTGTGAAATTTTGTTCATTTCTAGATAACATAACTCGTCTATGTGAACCTAATATTCCTTGAAAATGATTATTTAAAAACGACTTTGTTTATTAACAAACACTATAGTAAAACTTTCATGAAAAATAGAACGTTTTTTCAAATATGTTTTTGGTTCACACAGAATGTGCGGGTCTTAGAAATCTGAAACTTTTTGGCTCTGATGTTTCAGATTAACCAGACGCTAGGCTGTACGCGGTGGAACAACTGAGGCGACAACCGTATTCGAAGCAAGTGTCGTACAGCCGCCATTTTTAAATATTAAAAAAACAGTAAATATGTGATATACATAAAAATGTTATTGTGTACAAAAAATAGTTTCGACACAACAAATTTTTGAAAATTCGCTTATCGCCGGTTGCCTAAAGGGATCTCCCGCCTTCATGGCAGTTTTCAATTTTCAATAACAATTCAGTTGGCCACGAGACAATGATACCTAGATTGAAAAACAGCAAAGCCAACAATTGACCATGGAAAACATCTGGTTTCATAAAACTACAGAGAGTTTTTGTGACCAATATTTGCGATGAGTTTGAAGTTCGCATCGTTGGAATGCAATAAAAATTATTATTTTGCAATTGCTCGAATTTCTTGTGGCTAATCTTCGTTACGAAAAACCATCAATTTTTTTTTAAATCGCTTATTTAGAGATCTGTCATTTAAATCTGCAAAAAATGTTTCGTAGAATAAGAAAATTGAGGAAATAAAAATATAAAAAAGAATTCAAGACCATTATTTTCGGTTGATTCTGGGGAGGTAAAAGTTATCACAGAAAGTAGACCAGGATTGTGCACAAAGGATGGCAAGGGCTACGACTTTACATTCAAAGATTTACTTACTCGATTTCATCGTCCCTTCATAGCGAGTGCAACATGTACCAGACATATTTTCCGAACCTGCAGTTCGCCGATTTAGTTCACGATGGAAATACCCGACACCCTTTTCCCCTGCACCTTAACGTTCTCTCTCTCCCGTTCTCTGTGTAAATTCCCGTATGTGAAAGTACCCAAATGTCCGCTGTCACATTCGTGTCCCCATAGAACACCCATGGGAATTGCTTCGGTGAACCTTTTTCTTTTTTTTCCCTCTGATTTTCATCCCCACTGTTTGCGACGCATATTTCCACGGAATTGGCCCCTGAACGTTCTTCCGGATTTCGGAGGGTTCTGGACTATTTTGGAACCCAGAGCACTACCTAATACAGCTGAGGGAAAGACTGCTATAGTGATATATTCGTTGGTCTAAGCCAGAGAGAAAAAGGGAGAGAGCGAAGGAGAGAGATAGAGGGGCAGAGAGAAAAGGGAGTACACAAAAGCGACCGGGACTCTGTCTAATTGCTTTTCTTTTGAGACGTTGGCAACTTCGCCACTCGAGACTAAATCCTTGAAAGTGCCTGGTCAACCCTCCAGTACTTTCTACACCAACGAGACAGAAAAGGGCCTGTTTCTCGTTACGGCGAGACCATCGGCGGGACATTCTCATTGTTCGTTTTACAAAGATGTCGCTTCCTACGGGGTGGCTGATCGAACGAAACAATCAAAGCGTATATTGAGTCGCGATACGATAGGAGACAAATTATAACTAGTGGAACACAGAGACATTTAATAGTAATCGGTTGCATCTTCAGTTGCTCAAAAATCTACCGAAACAATGAAATGACTGTGAAAAATGTATAAACAATTCTACTAACAGCTAGATATCATTATAGCTAAAAACAATGCAACCCTGACTCAGCACATTTTATCAAGACCCAGTTTCCCGTTTCGGTCGAATATCAACTGGATTTCTGAGGCAATCCTAGAAAATACAACTGTACCGTTCATACTTGTTTGTCAGGTGTTTTACACCTGTTATGTGTAGTCGAATGAAAATTTTTGTCGTCATGGTAACATTGCTGTTGGACTCCAATACATCCTTAAGGGGAGATATACACCTAGGAACCGGAAAAAAGGTCATTTTTGTGAATTTTTTCAAGGAAAAATATTTGAAATTTCGGATTGGGGTTTTAATTATCTAAAAGTATATACATTTAAAAATATGTTTAAGTTTCTTTATTTAAAAATATCAAAAATATACAAGGATATTGTATGATCCTTGGAGCGTCGTAAAAAAATCTGCGTATACGGTACCCACTGGCGTTTCTTCAAAAATCATCTGAAAAATAAAACCAAAAAGATTATTAAATTAGATACTATAATCTAGTACTTGTCATTGCCGATTTTGAAAATATCGATTTATGACAAAATGGCGGACGTTTGCACATAGTGATTTTTGGGCCAAAAATGAGTTATTATTTTGCCTATTAAACAAAAACTAAGTAACGGAAAAAAAATCCTATAACAAGTACTAGATAATGGTGTATAGAATAACCACAAAAAACCTCAAGGCAATCGGTTCATTGGTTTTCGAGAAACTTTGGGTATCGATTTGAAAAACGTGGTTTTGAGAAGAACGCGTTTGAAAATTTGGGAATTAGTAAATCATAAAATTTGTCAACTTACATGGAATCATCGATACCAGGCCCATAGTGTAGGTCTTCTACGGTCGACGGAATGTTCATAGCTTCTAAATCCTCGACCTCGACCATCTAGGTGTATATCTTCTTCAGTCGAGTCCATAAAGCTCCTTGTTCCCCACTCGACACTTCAAAATCGTTGTCTACGGTTGATTCGGTGTGGGCAATTTCAGGTGAAACATTTTGTTGACCTTTGGAATTAGGAAAGAGCAGCGTTTGTGCATTTCTCCGTTCATTTCCACATCCTTTGAATCAAAAAAGCAAATGCAAATGGCAGAGAGAGAGAGAGAGAGAGAGAGAGAGAGAGAGAGAGAGAGAGAGAGAGCAATGGTGGAGAGGTGCTCCGATGTCTTCAGGCGTTCCAACCAGACGATATCTCGTGCTGTCCAGGCACTCTCGTTCATCGTCGTATGTCCCGCTGCATTTTACTGCAGAAGGTGACGATGTTGGCACACTGGTGCGAAAACCTCTCGCGCGGATGCGGCTACGAGGGAGAGTTCGAAGCAAACCCGCAGTCAGGTACGTACAGTAATATCTTGTACGTGAGCACGATATCTATATGACGTGGAAGCGGGATAGCCCTCGACCAAAGGTAATGGAGTTTCTACGTCGTGGCTTCGAAAAGCTGGCAGAGACGCCGATCTTACGGATGGCGAGATTTTCAAGTCTGCACGCGTGCTCGCGATCGCACAGGCTATGCGGAATTAAATTCCCCGATAATGGACGAACGGACCCGCGCCGCGGTTACCCGACCCAGTCAGGTATATACTTCATCGAAATCACTGCCAGGCGACACGATCACACTCATCTTTCCAACTTTACTCACAATTTCTCGTAAAATATTCCCTCCTTTTTTTTAAAATTGCACAACGAAGGACATTACCCTTCGATCGAATACTGGAGGTATCTACACAGCGACATGACAATTCTTAGGCTGCAAGGATTGAGACCATTGGCGTGGAAACACTTTCGGAATCTAAGGACTAATTAGGATCACTTGGGAGTCTGTGGTCCGAGAATTTTTACGAATTTCATTATCAGCGTCATAATTACGTTCCATCGTTAGCGTTATCCTAGATTGCCATCTGACGGCGCTCGGACAATAAATGCCCGATGGTGAAAATCTGCGGCGGAAATACATTATTGTCACGCCTTCAGTACTGTTCGGTCGCTGTCCATGAACTGACAAGGAACGTCACTTAACTGTCCCCTTCGATTTTGTTGAAACTCATATATGTGATAAAGCATTGAAAACTATTAGACACGTATGTTTTTTTATCTGCGGAAAAACGATTTGAAGGGGGGGGGGTCTGTTTAAAAAAAGGCGTGTTGCGCCTTTATTTGTTTTCTTCAATTATTCTATATAGGATATTTCATCGCTGTATATTGGACGAATTTTGATTTTCGTTTAAGGATGTATGGCAACTAAGTTATTTACTACTGTTAGAATTGAAACTCACTGATATTGTAAAGGAAAATATCGAGAACTTTTTGAGATTAAAAAAACAAAATTTGCCCACGTGAATGCTGAGATAAACGAATTCAAAGTTGGGTCATTTAACACGGGGAACATAGGACTGTACGTCCAAAATTCCCTTTACATTGCCAAAAAAGGTATTTCCGGAGTACTCTTTTGTAAAAAAAAAACTTTTGTGCGGTATCGCTGTAATATGCATGATACGGTAAAAATAAAAAATCGACATGTGCCCATATATTTTGCGAGATATTGCGAGTTAAATGGGACCGTTTTCGTATTTCTTTAGCTCGTATGTCGTAACCACGACAACGGTAGGGAAAACGTACATCAAATCAGCAACTAAATTTGCACTTAAAAATTGAAAATTCTTCTTTCTGTACCGCATGTTTTACTTTGAGCTGTGGTAAATCTCCTTTTTAGCTTCAATGAATACTACAATTATTTTATTTAGTCTTTAAATGCGATTTTTGCAAATTGCATAATCAGTTCTGTAACGACTCTACAGTAGCTGCCATACATCCTTAATTCAGATCAGTGGACTGCGTGTGGGTGAAGTTGCAAAACCACTCTTCGACACGCCTTTCTTAAGGGGTGGCTTCCCTTATTAAAATCGTTTTCCCGCAGATACAAAAAATACATGTCTTACAGTTTTTAATGCTTTAGCACATATATGAGTTTCAACAAAATCGACGGTGGACACTTGAGTGATGTTCCTTGTGAGTCAATTGGATTGTTGATGAATAAATCATTGTTTCAATGGAGAATTCTTCAAATACTGCGTACGCAGGGTTTTAAAAAATTATGGAATCGCAATTGTCGTTTGGGTAATTATTCGGATCTGGGGCTCCACCTTCACTGTGGATTTGTTCGGTGTAAAAAAAATAAGAATCAATATTGTGTACGCGCATAGCCTAACAAAAAAACTAAAAACAGCTATACTGATGCCGGACAGACCTCGAGTTGCGAAGTCTTCAAGTTAGGAAACTCAGTGTACCAAAAAATTGTTAGAAAAAAAAATTCCATTTAGAGGTGGAGCGCTACCACGCCCTACCACCGAATATCCATCGTCTTTCGGTGTAATTAGTAGACGCTTAATTTTCGAAGTTTCTTTGGTTCTGAGAAGATGACTTTTTTGTATTCAGTCCTGTCAGCCTTCCAGATCGCGGAGATTAATCAAACTATCCTTTCGGCATATTGAAACATCTCTAAAATGTATCTTTAAGTTTTGCCGCGATTCTTGCCAGATCGAGGACTTTGCGGAACATCTTGCCTAATGTTTCAAATGATTTCATTTTCTATTTAAGGGGTTAGGCTATTGTGAAAATGACGAACGCTCGTTTGTCGCTTGAGGCAACTTAAATTGAAGAGGAAGGTCCAACGTATGGTGCGGGAATCGCAGATTGGAGGTAAACTTATGATTTCAACGATAGATGTGCTAGTGACCCCGTAAGGCGGTCATCGAATGTGACAGGTGCAAAAAAACGAATTTTTTTCTTTCACAAATTGCTAAAATCGTGTGCGTGTTATTTGGACGGCATAGCAGACTAATTGTGAGTCGAGATTTTCTTTGGGTAAATCGTACTTGAACTGTCAAACGCGTTTTTTGAAAACTATCTTTTTAAAATTGGCTTTCATGATATCTCAAAAACTATTGAATGGAGTTCGCTCAAGTTTTTGTGGTATAGTCGGCACACCTATAGTTTTCATTCAAACTAGAATATTTCTGAAATCAGCCATAGATCTTTTTAAGTTGAAAAAGTCGAAAGAAAATGAGGCAACATGGTACTTAACTTTTAAAACTGTGACAAAAATTCAAGCCTCAGATCTACAAATTAAAATTCCGTTTGATTTTTTTGTAATTACGGATGAGCAAAACCTCCGGGATCATAACAGCCGTCCACCAACTTTTTTACACATGAGTGTCTTTCGACCGGTGTAAAGTCGATTCAACTCGTTATTTTTGTTTGATAACATTCTGAGGGACTATAGAAATGTTATTAAATGTGTGGCAAACATTCCAAGATAGTGTGTTTTAATGGTTCATAAACATAAAATCCCAAAAACGCGAAACAAATATAGCTGTCACATGGGATCACCCCGTTAAACGCGTTTCTCTCGAAAATATATTTTTCAAAATGGTGTACACGATTTCTCGCCATCTAATGAACGGATTGCCTTGAAATTTGGCACACTTATTCAGTGCAATAGTAGTTTAGTCTTAAACGATGTTTTTCCGGTTACCATTTTTTTGACATTAACTATTATCAATAATGTTGTCTTTTTTCCTCGAAAAATCGAACACAAATCCAAAATTTTTTGATGATCGAAATACGATAACAAAAATAAGCCCGATCAAGTCTTAGCCAATATTATCTATTTTAAGAAAGAAAAACTCGTATTTTTTTTTGTTTCAGGTCAACCGAGTGGCCAAAATCAAGTATACCGTTGAGCACCTCACGTTCAAAGGTCCTTAACAATATTGCTTATACCTTCTTTAATTATGACTATTTTTGAACGAATTTTGGTACACAACTTTATTATTGCACATATAAATAAATGTTCACACCATTTTTCAATCATCTTACTTTTCCCTCCAAAATTACTTTTGTTGAATAGCCCTAATTTTCGGGACGTCACAGTAGCCTAACCCCTTAATGCAGATAAAAACATCTACGCACACCCCGCTTCTGTCTCGTGTTTTCTGGGGCTTTGCATGAACATACATTATTTATGATTATTAATGCACAGTATTCGTATTTAGAATACACTATCCTATAAAATTATCTGCAAAACTGTACAGCATTGTTTTTTCGAAGAGTCATCGCGGTAAAGCGCGGTATGAAAATAATTTTTCTCTCCTACTATATATTGTTGTAAAAGTTGCTTTATCAATACATAATTGGATCGGCCTCAATTTGCATAATTACCATAATCGATTACGATTAGCATATGTAAGACACATGTGCCATTGTTTTTTTTTCTCGAGCTACCCTCGTCTTGCTGATCTTTTTACTCGTGCCGGGTGTGGATTACTCACGACGGATGTGGCGAGAGAGCGCCCCGACGTCTGGGCGACTAGGCCACTCGTCACTCCCGTAAAGACATTAAACTTGACGTATATGTAAAGGACGCAAAGCCGCAAACGAGTGACCAGATTCAAAGATATTTTCCACGTCGATGACGCGATCGACATTTTCCGTTCAATAATATTACGTTTAGTGAAATATGAAACGTACGAATCGAGCCTTAATTAAGATGAGAGAGAGAGAGAGAGAGAGAGAGAGATATGGGGTTGGAGTTTGCATCGTTGGAATACAACAAAAATTCTTTTTCATTTATTATTTTCATCATTGTGCAAAATCATACTTTGCGGATAAAGGCTGTAAATCTCTAAATCAAAATCCTAAAGAATGTTTGCGTGATTACCGTCGCTCAAATCAGCCGGAGGAAATGTGGAAAGTTAAAAAACAATCATTTTCGTTGCATCCCAACGATGTAAACTTCAACGTCATAAAGAAAGTGAGAGATGAGTAAAATTATCGACCATCGCCAATTTATTTATTCGAGATCCTATGATGAGTAATGTTCGATCTAATAAAATTATCAAAGTGTGACAGAAATATTTTTCTAAAGTGATGAAAAACTTCAACCTACCTGACAGTCGGAAAAACCGCAATTATTTTCTCGGGGTACAAATCGAAATTGCACCAAATTCACAATTTGCCAGACGATTCAACGTGTTTAATTGAACGTATCGGAATTCGGCTCGTCTACGAACTGAATAAGAATCGCATTTTTACGAGGTCAATTGGTTATTCGTCGCGAAGTTGTGGCAGTGACGCCAATCGGATTGTCCCGACTCTTAGCCTTCGTGTTTTTGTCCATTCTCATATTTTCCTCGTTCCCTGAGAACGGTTGTATAATGTAAACCGTTAACTTTCTTGGCCACTCGATGCATCGATTTTCTTGGAATTGGAAGTTTCCGTTGAAAGTAGACAGTATAGTTGAATCGAGAAATGTTCAATAGGACGACGAAGTACGATTGAAATTGATCGAAAGATTGATACACTTTTTAAATTGAAATTCGTCTTTTCTTTTGAGAGATCATGCCTAGTTGTAAAAGTTGAAAAATCACTTTTGTCAAAACCAATATATTTTGACGATATATCATCTTATAAAAGTTCCCTGAAAATTAAAAGGTGGTCGAATGAACATTGACATGTTGACGCCCGTCAGAACGCTTGCAGCGTCGTTCGAAACCTTAAACGCTTTTTTCTCGCAAGTACGTTTTCAAAGTCGGTGAGCAAAATATTTCGAAAGCTACTGCATCGATCTTTCTGATATTTTTTGGGCTTCTTCTAGGTGGAAAAATATAGTATTTGATCGAACGATTTTTTGGGCTATGTATACGTTCGATTTGATAAACGAAAAATGCCAATTTTTTTCGCAAAAATCAAGATTTCCTTCGAACAAACGCAATTTCTTTTTAAATTTAATATTTCGGAGGATAAAGTAATATACGAATGAAATCTGTTTGATTTTTTGATATTAGTAACCTGGTTCAGACATCCGTTATAAATCGATTATAATTAAATATTATTACACAAAAAAATTAGAGAGTGTTCTTCAGATGATACTTTTTCAAATGCCTTATTTTTAGAGAAATTTATCATCGCGATTTTCTAAAATAAAAATAAACAGTTTTTTATTGTTACAACTATGCATCATCCGTTCATTCATTTTTTGTTATCGTGTATCAAAAAGTGGATCGAGCTAGTCAGTTAAAAAAAAACACCGAAAACCGATTTTTTTCTTAAGTTAGACTGTCGTCCTTTGAGCTCGAATAGTCCTTTCACTTTTTTATTTTATTGTTATATTTATAATGTTTACTTAACCAAAAGAAGTAGAGAAAATATTGCCATAATAAAGTTAACGATCCATCAAGGACAGGATATCGACAGAATGGTGATGGTACTCCGAAGCTCTTAAAGCCCTGGCAGCTCTGCTTGCGACGTCGAGAAAACAGGTGAACGGGGAAGGGAGAGGAGGGGGATCAATTATCGAAGCCAGCCAAGCGTGGAACACACAGACGCGAATGCAGGCCCTCGATAGAGACAACGTTCAGCGACATTTTAATACTGTACAACCACATATGCGCACCTTGTACTCGTATACGTAATGAGATTACCTTAATTAGCAAGAGGAAAGGCATCAAGTGCGACGTATGAACAGATCATTACGGAGTACAACAGACAAATTCACGAATCGCAAGACGTGGGACTGACAGTTTGAATTATCTCATACGAACTATTTTGGATCGCCTCGATCGTTCGGCTTCGCCGGGTTTTCTTCCCCCCGAAGTCCGTCAACGTGTCGAGAACATCGACCATTCGAGGCGATGTCCACAAATAACTGTCAATAACTACGGGGCTATTTAGTTTCGCGTTACCTTCAATTTTGTGAATGACATGCGTAAGAGTGTCGATTCATGGCACTGAAGCTTGCATAGTTGGAATGCAACGGAAGATCTTTTGAACTGTTTTTTTTCCTTCATTTTTATTACAACCTATGCTTTTTTGATAGGTTACGGAGTTAGGCTACTGTGAAAATGATGGACACTCGTTCGTAACTTGGGGCAACTCAAATTGAAGAAGAAGATCCAACTTTGAGTGTTTGATTTGTTTGTTTACAATATAGAACTTATGGGAAAACTTTGAACGCATTTTTCTCGAAATTATGTTTTTCAAAACGGTGTACACGATTTCTCGACATCTCATGAACGGGTTGACTTGAAATTTGGTACAGCTGTTCAGTGTAATAATAGTCTTCAGTCAATCAGTCTTGGCCGACGTTTTTCTTAACATTTTTTTTTTCATTAGTTATTAACAATAATGTCATTTTTATAATGACAAAATGACAAAACTAAATACAAATTCAAACAAAATTCTGATGATAGAAATACAATAATAAAAAAAGCTCGGTCAAGTCTTAGCCCATATTATTAATTTTTAAAAAGTCGGTTTTTTGTTTCAGATCATCCAGGTGGCCAAAATCAAGTGCACCGTTGTGCCCCGCACGTTCAAAGATCCTTCATGAGATTGTTTATAACTTCCTTAATTATTTATATTTTTAATGAAATTTGGACACAGCTTTGTTAATATACAAGCAAATAAATGTTCAAACTACTTTTTTATGATGATCTTTTATGAGTAACTTTATGAGTATCATCTTTTATGAGTAACATTTTACTTATTCCTCCAAAATTAATTTTTTTAACCCTACGTTGACACACTTATATTTGGCCATGATTTTGACACACTGAGTCAATTTGACCCAGATAGTACTTCGTCCAGCTGTCATTAAGAATCCCCTCGATCGATTTTTATTGAAAAAAATCAGGGATGCACTTTGAACCTTTCTTAATATGTCTGCATAATTAACATTCGAAAAATATAAAATTCAATTGTTCCAAAAAATTATTGAAAACTTTCAATTTTGGAAAAGTGAGTGTTTTATTAAAAATTGGTGCGGGTCAAAATTACCCCGTGTGTCGACGAAGGATTAAATAACCGTGATTTTCGGATCGTCACAGTAGCCTAACCCCTTAAGATCGTCGATCTCTTATAACGATAAGAAAAACAGTTGAATTGATTTTCGTACTCTAAATCGAAAAAATGTAAGCAATAGAAGATTAACAACATGGTGTAACATATGTGCAACGTAAGGGCATTTTCGCATTTATTTCTTACTCCCTTTTCTTTTGAAGAGAAAGATTTTGCAAATTGAGTGTCGTTTCAAACTTGCGTCTTTTCGGCACAGCGGAATTATTTTCAATATTCGAACAAGGTTTTGCGTTAATTTTCCAATTCCAGTAGTGTGAAATTCGATGTTGAAAGGATCACCCCGTATCGTGTGGGTGTAGGAAAAGTATACAAAGAAGTACCGAGCTAAAGAGAGATACGAATGTTAAGGTCACGGGATCAAGCTCGAAATGGCAGGTCACCAGGTCACCTGTCAGTGACACACGCCGCACACACCGCCTCCTCGTTGACTCGTTCGTACATTTTTCCATCCGACCGAGCGCACAAATAGTTCGAAATACGGTGGACAATATGAGAATAAAGAAAATTAATAATACCACACTCGCTGAGCAATGAATAATCGTGGATACGAAAGTCGCGAGAGTTTGCTGACTCATCGGTCCACTGAGTCGTATGATTTATTATCGTTTATCGTTATACCGTCGCTCTACTTGCACTTGATATATCTCCGTAACTTTCGTAATGTAGAAAACGTATTTTTCCCTCTCGGACACTTTGAACTCTACGAAAGTTCTACGATCCATCGACAACAGGTTTCGCGTGTAATTGGAAACGTCGATCACATCGAACTTCGAGAGCGACCGATCGACAAATGTGGAGAGAAAAATGGATTTAGTTAATTTTCTTATTATTGGGATATTGAGTAAGTTCTCGCTGGTTTTTTTAGGTAAAAATGAATGCTTCTTTTTTAAAAATCATTTCTAATGCTTTGAAACCTTTCGAAAATGTTGTGTGATCAACTCCTAATGATTCTGCAAGTTTAGAAAGCGTCTGACATGAGTCTTCATGAAGTACCGTAAAATGGGGTTACTTTGAACAGGTTTTGGAAGTTTTTTGTAGGTCACTTTTTTTTAATACCCTAAATTCCAACTTTTTTGCTCCGATAGAACAATGTGTCCTTTGGTTATCAAATGTATGAGAAAGTCAAGCCCTCGCCCCACAATTTTATATTTACGAAGAAATTGTCAAAGTAACCTTGAGAGTGGGATTTCTTTGATAAGGCAGTTGAATGCAACTTATATCAAAGATTGCGGATTACTTTGACACCATTTTCATAAAGAAATAATCATATTTTATGCATTATACATGGAATTAAATGAAAAGCAACAATTTTTTACAATTAAATTGTCATCTTTATTAAGGAAACATTTTACATAAACATGTCAAGCACCTAGGTACTATTATAGGCACTTAATCAGTCTTGTAATTATCATTGAGATCAAAATCAACTTGAGGAACATTACAATGAACTTTAGCAACAATATAATAAACTTGAACAGCTAATTCAAACATATTTAAATGCCCACATATCTAAGCCGTATTTTGGCGCTCTGTTAAAGTAGCCCCAAAAACTGTCAAAGTTACCCTCAATGTCAATTTAACCCCGCTTTACGGTAATGCCTCCAATTGAACACATCAAATCATTATTTTGGAAGCGCCTTAACCAATATCTGCTTGTTGTTTCCGACAGAGCATGGTCGCCGTAAATCTCAGCAACAATTCTGAGCTTCAGGTCCAGATTTTTTTTTTTTAATAGTGGAGTGAAATTCCCCGCAAATACTCTTTTTGGCACAACATTTGACATGTTTAACACTATGAACAAAAAAAGTTGTTTACACTTCGGCGAAATGACAAACACTGAATTTCAAGCTTTCGTATGGTACTTCTTTATAGATGCATTACCATCTTACGGGGGATCCCTCTCTGGAAAGTTCAAAAAATCGTTTTTATTGCAAATCGTTATAGTGTGAACTTTCAAAAATATTTAAAGACCAACCGGACCCTGAAATTCTCAAAATTGACGAAGTTACACCTATTTTAGGGGAACAGTGCGTGTCGGGTTTACAGCGATAGGTCGAGATTGAACGCGATTATCTCAAAACTACATATCTTGACACGGCGGGATTGATATCTTGAGTAACTTTCACTCTATTCACTTGAATTTGCATAGTTAGCGTTCAAACAGTAGTCATTTTCGGTATACAATCGCATTTTTTAATTGGATGAACCATTTGCTAATAACGATGACTTCAGCATGCTGGTTTTCAAGAGAAAAATGAGGTTTTCTTTGGAAAAGCTGTCATTATTCGTATTTTTCGAAATTTCGGAAAGTGGATTGTGAACCCATAGTCAGTTGGATGTGCAGGGTGTCCCTCTTATCTGTGCCACCCGAAATAACTCAGTAGTTATCGACGTCACAAAAAAATGTTCCAGACAAAAGTTGTACGGTGTGAGGGAGGCCATCAAATGCGACCAATTTTTTTTATTTCCGTGGAAGCGCTGACGCACAGTGAAGGTCACCTTCACTTTTTTTAAATGGAATGTTACATTTTTTCAACCATCCTGTGGAGCACCTCAAGCCGCATAAAAAAAATTAGGAAGTCACTTCGACTTCCTAATTTTTCCATGACGAATGACGTTCAAGGTCATTCAAGGTGACGTTCAAGGTCATTCAAGGTTAGTATCGATGATGCAAATCTAAATAGGTGACCTCGAATGACCTTGAACGACTTTGACCCCCTAATGTTTTTTTATGCGGCTGGAGGTGCTCCACAAAATGGTTGAGAAAAATGTACCATTCCATTTAAGAACAGTGGAGGTGACCTGTGCGTCAGCGCCTCCACTGAAATAATCAAAATGGTCGCGTTTGATGGCCCCCTTCACACCGTACAACTTTTGCCTGGAACCTTTTTTTGTTACGTCGATAATTAACGAATTATTTCGGGTGGCAGAGATAAGAGGGACACCCTGTATATGAAGACAACTTTGTTGTTTTCGTTTCAGATTACATTTGAGTCTGGTAGAGATCCCACCGTTTTGGGCCCCACCGCTGGAGGACTGCAACGCCAACTGCATCACCACGAACACTTTGAAAGTTTTTCTTCCGAAAAAATTACATTGTAACCGCAAACACGTGTAGAACATGCTGGGAAAAAATAATTTATTCGAACCAATGTTCTACTGGAAAAAAAAACGATTGAAGAACTTATTCGACGTCCTAATATTTGTATTACGCATGTGCACTGAATGGCACCGTACCAACGCTGAACGACGATTAAATCCCGGCGGTAATTAATACCGAGCCTGCAATGTACGGATGTGCAAACCGGCCTGGGAGGTATAGAAATCGATACACCGCGGGTCCCGAGGGATCTCCATAGCGAAACCCGAGATTCCCTGGTTCTCCGTCGGCAACTCGCACGTGCCTGACGGCGAGTGCAAGCCCAATGGAAACGCTGAACGATCGAAGCGTCGATTTCCAAGGTTCACGGTCCAATCGACCACGAACTACCGGAAATAATGAATTGGTACCAGTATGTTACCGCACATTTCTGCATTTTCGTAACATTTTCGTCGTTTCCGAATTTTCTTTTTTACTCGCGTAATTATTGGAACGTACCTGTCGGGATGATGATCGATCGAGCCATCATACGCATATGTATACGGCTATGAGTAAGATTTCGCTTAATCGTAGCCGCTGTGATCGTCATCCGAGCAACTTTACGATGGTGCTATACGTGTGTGGGAGAGTGCAACGAACAATGATCGTTGCACATCGCGACCCGGGCTTGGGCGACACTGATAAGAGGCCCCAGTCCATTCGCTCGACGAATCTCCTTTTTTTACATGCAAACACACAGCCGAGTACGTACACGTGCATACACTTGTCACAACTACGCGAGTACCTAACTGGCGACAGGAAGTCGTATCGTCAGAGACCCAACGACTATATGGACCTGGACCGAAATATATAGCGAGTAACTA
Source organism: Ophion slaviceki (assembly GCA_944452715.1). Lineage (NCBI taxonomy): Eukaryota > Metazoa > Arthropoda > Insecta > Hymenoptera > Ichneumonidae > Ophion > Ophion slaviceki. The sequence goes on from OX101783.1 coordinate 41,515,823, forward strand.
TTATGCAGGCTCTCAATGTTGCGTAACTTGTATTTCTTTCGAGGCTTTCCTCTCACACTTTTTTGGCCTCCGCATTCAATTGATAAAGCCTTTTTTAGCCGCTTCGTTTGAGTGACCGGCATTCGGGTATCCGCCAACGAGACATTTTGGGAAATGGTTGTGAAAGCAGTTTACAAATGTTCAATTGAAGCAACATCAATTGGCTTTCTTGTATTGTATGAGCTCTGTTAACGTAAACCATTTTTTTCTCCATATTTTGGTAGAGGGGTGGGCAAAATATTTTGAAACGTCGAAAAATGGCTTCTAGATAAAATGTCTGTGTTTGGTAGCGAAAAGGGTATCGTAGAAAAAGTGAATCTAAATGCATTTAGTGAAAATCAATTGAAAGCATTAGATTTCACAGTTTTTATTTTCAAAAAAATGGAATTTGGCACCGTACTTTTGCAATTTTGTTTGCTAAACCCCAATTTTTCCGTAACTTTTCCATAAAATCAGTTGAAACAGCGATCAAAATATGTGTGTTTTTATTTCACTGTCGTGAGACTAACGATCATGAGAGCCTAAGATGTGCATGAATTCGGCGCATCAGTTAGTGATTTACAATTCATCTTATAGTAACTATAATCTGTAAAGGTTTTATCTAAATTTGGAAAAATGTCGACCGTCAGGCTCTATCTGCAGCAATATCCCATGTACACAGTGAATGTCAACTCAATTGATTAAATCGTTTGATCGAAAATGGTATTGCCTCAATTTCGAAGCGGTTGGAGCGTGTGATACATGGCCTTAAGGGGTCACTTTGGACGCTGAAAAAGGCTATTTTTATGAGTTTTAAAAATAGGTTTATATTATAGATATTGATATAAAAGTTATTACACTTAATGAATACACTTTCGAAATACATTAAAAATTTTTATTTATTCATTCAAGTCGCAATTTATAGACAAAAATGGTAGTTAAAAAAATGTCCTAAAAAAATGGCAGGTCTGCGCTGTTGATGAAATCTCGGAGATGGCTCATCCGAAACAAAAATATCAAACGGTTTTAGATTCAATATGTTAATGGCTATAGCGCATATCATACGATTTTTTATATGCAAAAATAACAAAATGGCGGAAATTTTTCGGAAAAAAAACCAAAAAAACGTTTTTTTTTCACCGTTTTGGCAAAAAATAGTGAGTAACAAAATTCAAAGAGAATCCTTGATATGCGCTATAGCTATAGTTGTAAAGAATATGTGGTTAAAATTTCATTAGGGTCGGTTCAGTACTTTCGATGATTTTATCAACAAGCCGTCGAAAAACGTTGTTTTGAGGAAAACACGTTTAAAGTTTGTTTGGGTTACATACATACATTTGAAAAATATTTTGAATATATTTCGAAAGTGTATTTATTAAGTTTAACAACTTTTATATCAATATCTATAATATAAACCTATCAAAAAAATCATGAAAATAGCCTTTTTAGCGTCTAAAGTGAGAAGACCCCTCAAGATATCGCGATATATTTCTGTGCAGCAATAGGATATTAAACAAGGTACGTTCGTATTTTATGTTATGAAAATCGGTGAAAATTTTTAGACTTTAAGGACGAATGAATTTCCAGACAAAGAGTTTTTTCATGTTCAAACCTTTGTAAAATTCGAAATACCTTATGCAACTTACATTCTATCACCAGATTTAATTATAAATCTCTAAAACACTCACTAAACTAGTATGTGAGACAGGGTATGCCAGGATAAAATTTTGATACAATCGATTGAAGTATTTGGTTTTAGAGAAATTATGAGTTCTAGAAAACCGTCACTTTATGCTTTAATTAATGCTAAAATGTCCGGACAAATTGCTTCGCACGAAAAGTTCTGATACAACATTTATACTTCGCATAGCGATTTGTTACCAATGGTAGACTTCACATTATCAAAATACCGTTGCGAAAACAACAATTGTGCAAATTGGAAATCTGTACATAGTTTCTTTACCATTGTACTGTGCCCACTAATGTTCCTCCATGAAGAAATCAATATTGAAATACCGACTTCATCATGGCCAAATCTCTGGAGCGAAATGAAACGATGAAAAAACCACGTGCAAGTTTCTAATGGGCACATTCTTGTTCTGGACTTGCACCGATTGACTAGAACGGGACGTTACTTTCTAATGGTGTTGAAGTTTGCATCGTCGAAACCCAACGAAAATTCTGTTTTACATTCTATTTTGCATTAAAAAATGCTTGGAGAACTCGTGTAGGCGAAATCTGCCAAAAGAAATTAAATTCGTTGCAGTCCAACGATGCAAACTTCATCATCGTATTTTCTATTCCCACAAAATTACGGTGAACCTTGTTTTTTTGTTCTCACTTCTGTAGCACAGGAACGTCAATGTTTCTCTCGCCTGTTATATCTGACAAAAAATGGCTGAGAATCACATTTTTATCTAGGAGTGCGATAAGGCCGAGGACTTAATCTATTAAGCTATTCATCTCGTCGTTTTTGTCCCACTTTTTTCTTATTTTTACATCCCTCTTCACTCAAATGCTCTGGCATGCCACTTGCCTGGATATATATGTATACCCCCCCTCTCTCTCTCTCCCTCTTCCTCTCTACGTCTTTTACAACCTCCTCGGTTCTCCTCAATCACTACCCGGATATAGACTATCCATCCTTTTTCAACTCTCTTTTTTTTCTCCCCTACTTTTCATCATCTTTCATTCTCCCGTTGTCTCTTGAACATTCCGACTCAACAGTGGATACTATAATTCGAGAGTCTTCAACGTAGTCTCTCTTTACCGTTCGACGCTGCTATACTTGTACGTAGAGCTGCGGGATGAACTCATTTGCCATCCATCTCCCTGTGCGCCCCCGGAAGATCGCACAGAGAGCTTTTTCAGTGCAGTGCTAGCTTAATACGATCGTTCGAGAGGGTGTGTACACATCGACGTAGCGCCAACCGCTTGCATATAATTTCCCTTTTCCCCATTATCTGCTCTTATCTTTTCTTTTCTTTCTTTTTCACTCATCGTTCTCATACCAGTGATCTCAACTAGTTATTACGATAACACTTGCCTTTGGAGCTGATTGTCCATTCTGTCAGCCGTGACCTATGAGATAGCCGTTTTATCTTTAAATTAACGAAAAACAAAGAAAGAAAAGACTTCGAGAAGGGACAAGGATGTATGGCTGTGGGTCATGAGAGAAGAAAATTGCTCAGTCGGTAAAAAACCCGTGGAGCATTTTTCTTTAATAAGGAACATCACTCTGATTTCCGCCTTCGATGTTGTTGAAACTTATGTATGTGGTAAGGCATGAAAGACGATTAGATAGGTATTTTTTCTATTGGCGAATGATTTTAGAGGTAAACCCACCCCTTAAGCTGAGAAATGTGATGGGCTCATCTTGCAGTTTCTCCTGCAAGCAGTCTACTGATTTCGCTGACTTCAGTGTAAAATTTACTAAAGGGGTTACCCCCACTTGCGATTTTGAAAAAATCGATTTTTTTTTATTGCATTTTTTTTAAGTGCAATTTGAAGTGCAGTTTTTTTTATGCCCGGAATAGATGACTCTATGTAAGTTTACAAAAAAAAATATTTTCTTCGTGTAAACTGAAATTGAAACTTTAAACACGTTTTTCTCAAAATGGCATTTCTGAAGTCGGTGACCAAGATTACTCGAACACTAATGAACCGATCTTCTTGAAATTTTGCAGGCTTATTTAATACATAAAAATGTAGTCTTTAATCGTTCGATTTTTTTTTCGAAAAAAATGGCCGTTTTATAGCCAAAAAACGGCCGTTTATTTTTCGTTAAAATCGAACCATTAACTTTGACTGTCCGCCATTTTGTGAAAAATGAATATTTTTTAAAATCCTTCGATTAAAGACTAGTTTATACTTATATTTGACTGAATCCATCCGCATTTTTTTTCAGATGATCCACTTCGCCGCAATGTTGGTCACCGCAAACCGTGTATATAAAAACATTATTTCATTGACGGCCATTTGCCACTAAACAATGTAATATTTTTCAATAAAAAAATTACTGAAAGTTCTTCAAGATGTCTTCTTTAAGATGGTATATTGATCGATTAAAAAAGTTTTGTAGTTTTCTTTAAAAAAAATTATGAAAAAGGCCTTTTTTGCGCTACAAGTGGGGGTAACGCCTAAATGTATATTGAACGGAAACAAATTAAGGGATGAACCACCCCTTTGTTTTTATTTTTCTCGCCCCACTTTTAATGATGGTGAGCTCAATTAAACGGAACGGGTAACACTTTAAAGGGCGGACAAAAGTGAAGTTTACGTATTCTTGGATTTTTGCCGGATAGCAAGCTTAAGGGGATAAACCACATTCCATACATTTTCGGAGATGTTTAATAAACATTAAAAGTTTTGGGGGAATTGAATGGTGAATTTGTGGTGAGGGGGAAAAAAACATCGCTATGGCCTAAAAAAAATATTTGAAATCTAAATGTTTTTCCCGATGCGGCAAGAAATAAGTGGCTTCACTGAATCGTCGATCATTCCTTTTTCGCTGCGATTCCGAATTTTATTCTTTGCTTAGTCTCTTCGGTATTGTTTGCTCTTTAAAATGTCGTTTTGTTTATTGGCCTCCGATTTTTTCCAGAATTTAAAAATCAGACCATAGATGTACGCGATTTTTTTAATGCTCTAAACATTCATTTGGAGTTTGTAGAGATATTTCGAATCAACACACACACTCTGAATTCAGAAACATAACTGCGATAAGCAACTTCAAGTAGTGGTGGTTTACCCTCTTAAGCTTGCTATTTGGCAAAAATTCAAAATTACGTAAGGCTTCTATTCATCCTCGCTTTAAAGTGTTACCCGTTTCATTCAATTTAATACACTCCTTTCATTCAATTTAATACACTCCCTTGGACCGAAGAAAAATAAAGGGGTGGTGCATTCCTTATTTTTATTTCATTGCACTAGTAGTTCTATATCTGATCGTTTTGCATGAGAAGAATTTTCGTTTTTGTTTCACTGAAATCGGTGGACTGCTCGCAGGTGAAACTGCCAAATCTACACTTGATATGATTCACTCTAAAGGGTGATTTCACCCGTTACAACATATAATAGTTTTCAATACTGTACCACATACATGAGTTTTTTCACAACATCGAAGACGGGCACCAAAGTGATGTTCCTTGTAAGACGATTATCTTTTCAGAAAAAGGAAAAGCCTCACTTTGGACTCCTGTTTATAAGGAGGATAAAGAACGTGAAGGAAGGCCACAAACGTTTGAAGATGCAGAATCCGAGGCATTATTGAACGAAGACTCGTGTCCAACGCAAAAAGAACTTGAAGAATTGTTGGGAGTATTTGGAAGCATTTTTATGAGGTTAAAGTTTGCATCGATGAAACGCAACGAAAATTCTATTCAACTTCTTATTTTCATTATTATCAATAATCATATTTTGCTAATTTCCTCTGATCGCTAAATAAGAATCCTAAAAAAATGTTTGCTCGATTTTCGTAGCTCGAATCCGCCAAAGGAAATTTGTAAAATAAAAAAAAACATTTTCGTTGCATTTAAACAATGCAAACTTCCACGTCATGCCTTTTTGCACAATAAAGCGCCATTTTTCCCAAAATTCCATTAAACTTACTTGTACCCCCAATATTAATTCTTGTTATTATCACTGTCGATGTTGTTGTTATTGTAATCCTTACTATTATTATAACATTATTCGCACTGATCAATTCGTTGTTATAGCACAAAACATACCTCAAAAGTACGGCAGAATACCGAGCAAATTTTCACAAACAGTTTTTCCGCATTCGCGTATTGACTATTTTGTGTTTTACAACGTGATTGTGAAACACATTACTATGTGTTTTACAACGTGATTGACTAAATCACGTTGTAAAACACATTTCACACAAATATATTATTATGATAAGGTGATCGTAAAATTCTACGTCTCGCTTTCTCCAATTTTCTTCCTCGTTTCATCCTGCATTACAGTTTGTCACAGTTGCCCAGTGCATCACGTGCTCTCTTGCAGAATTTTACCGTATTCAGTGCTACAAACGATATGTATGGGTCTGTGTGTGTGTGTGTGTGTGTGTGTGTGTGTGTGTGTGTGTGTGTGTGTGTGTGTGTGTGTGTGTGTGTGTGTGTGTGTGTGTGTGTGTGTGTGTGTGTGTGTGTGTGTGTGTGTGTGAGAGAGAGTGTGTGAGTGTGTGGATGTGGATGTACGTACATACAATCCGTAGTCGACATCCCGTCACACGAGGCGAGGCTTTCCATTTTGTTGAGTATATAACCGCGAACCTCGCGCCTCTCGCGCTATACGTATGTATTATGGTATATATAGAACCGCGAGAACCGTTACGAGAGTGACGGTGAAGCGGTTATTTACCCGCGGTTCTCGCGTTTATGGTATAGAGCGCACAGCTTGCACATATGCGATGGCTCTCTTCCCGTAAGACACGCGTGTGTGCGTGTGCGTGTATACACACACACACACACACACACACACAAACGGGATATATGGAGCAGTGTACGGATCGGCACTATTTTGTTTTATAAATCAGTGGGACCATGACTGGTGGGTCCTCGTCACGAGCAACGACGCCCACGTCCACCATGGTTCGTGATTTTTTAATGCAGTATTGTCACCGCAGGTGGCCCCGTCGCATGCGCGGAGCGATTCAATAATATACGAAAATTCGGGAATAACGCATTTAGATATATTTCCCATAGTGAAATAACGTGTTTTTGCGGTCGTTTGTTACACTGTTACAAATTTTTATTTGATTTAGTTAGGATCTATTTAAGTAAAACAATTTTAGCCTTGTCTGACGGTTTACTGGTATTCTAGTTGTTTGGGATGCTAATCCTTTGTTTTCTAATCATAAAAAAGCCGATCTGTTTAGGGAAAGCGATTTTTAGATGGAAGGAAAGAAAGTCACGCAGTCGCAACGTTTTCAGAATGGTGCACTGTTTAAAAAGCTTATTTGATTTAACTAGTATTTATTTAAACGAAATAATATTTTTGGTTAGATCACGGCCTACTGGTATACCATTTGTTTTTAGCATTCTCTGACGTGGAGGACTATTCAATGAATACGTATTCGATCAAAATACACCGATGATTTGGACGTATGAGATATATTTAAATAAAATTATCTTTATTTGCATGCAGTAATGTGTGTCGAATTCAAATATACTGTTATATCGAGCAAGGAAAAATTGTATTCGAATTACTAGTATTTCGATTTGCAACCAGCAAATTTACCATATTTTCCATATTTACGACCGACAACGTGCAAAATTCGCGTTGCGTCGATACGTTTTGCGGACTCGATTATATGCTCACCCGGAGTACAAATGGCTTGCGGGAGAAGCCTCGGGCCATGCGCCACACTCCGGCCACCAAGCGTACTACTACGTCTACGAATTTGCTGGTTCGTACATTTAAAAAATCTCAATAGACCCATTTAATCTATAACACAAAATATTTTTTTAGTAAATAATAGCAAATACCGAAATAATTAGAAGCATATACATATTATTTTACTCAACGGTTGAAATAGATCACGATTTAAATAAATAAATATATTTGAAATAAATCTCTGCAAACGTAGAATCGAATGAAAAATGTTTATTTTACGAGAATTTCCGTTACTTCGGATAAAAAAAAAGATAAAACGCATTTAGTTGATTTCAATCAATCTTTTTCATCAGTCCATCTACCCTTTTTCCTCTGACTCCTTTTCTCTCGCTCTCTCTACGATTGATTTTATTTGTAAACAGTTTTAACCTTTGAACTTCTGCTCACCGTACGAACATACGCGAGTTCATCCGTGGGGAAAATTCAACCGTGAATAAAAAATATGCGAGGAACGAGAGAGAGGGAGGGGAGACGGATCGATTTTTTTATACGACCCACGAAATATTCGCCAGTTCGACTTCACGTTCTCTATCGCAGTTGCGATTGACCGATGCTTCGCGCGTAGCCCGAGGGAAAGGCGGTAGAACACGGCCCACGCTATATCGCTATCAATGGACGTGCAAAATGCACTCTCGTAGATTTCGAATACTACAAAAATGCACTGAACTGCGAAGGAAAAAAAAACACGGACTGTTTATTCTTGAATTCTGTTCCGTATCTGAAAGCTTTCGCATTGATCAAACAGTTTTTCCCTGTACAAATGTATTTAATCGACACTCACACACTCCAAATGTTTCCCGTTATTATTTTACATTCTTGAATAGATTCCAACTATTGTCGATCATAATATTGTATAACTAAGGAGGGTTGAAGCGTTAGCCACAATCCAATATTAAATGTAAAAAAATATATACGTTATTGTCTAGACTGTACTGAGCCTTAACGATTTTTTTGAATTTTTTTCACCACATAATACCAGGGGTAAAAAATAGTTTAATGTATGTAATTTTACGTGCCGTTAGATAAGCAAGACGTTCCCGTTACGGGTATTGTTATTTTTTTGACTATTTAGCACCAAGATCAAACATTTCTAACAGCGGATTAACGCAAACTAAACATTTGCAAACATTCCGAAAAAAACCCATCTTGCCTGCCGTAAACCATAATATTGAACCATAAAGGTTTGATGAAAGATTACGAATCTTGGCTGGTGAATAAAGAGCATTGCTGCCAACCTCAATGTCCACGACGTTGCCGTATTTTGGCAACATTTAATATTAATTAATGGTAATAATAAATAATCTCATGACATATATAAATAGACACAATTATAAACGACTAAAAATTTCATTCTGAGTTGCATGAAACATTCGCTGACGCAGTTTTTTCATAATAATTATCAATAATGTTATACTTTTTCAAATTGGTAGTAACACAAAAATTTTTCTTTTTTACGCAATAACAATATAAAAATGCATAATTTTGCTTCTTGACTATATATTTT